>JARGCV010000024.1:7355000-7905000 GCA_034064705.1 Bothrops alternatus
TTCAACACCTTAATGATATAGCTATGCCATTATAACATGGGGTCAATTCATAAAATATTACAAGAATTCTAGGATAGAGTTCTATTTTCTTTGTCAATATTTTCTGAGTTTCTACATCTAATTGTTTAGATTTCCCAGGAATAAACTATGAGTTCACAATCACTTGCAGAAACCAGCTGGGTGACCTTGTTTCAGTCCCTTTCTTTCAGCCCTAGGAAGGAAGCAATGGCAGAACACTACTAAAAATCTTGCCAAGAAAATAGCAATTGCTGAACTTGGAACATACAACAAGAAAAATCTATGCTGTACTGCTTGTTTGCAAACATTCTCCTGTCTATCATTGGTCAGGAAACTTTAAAGTATAACTGTAAAGAATTTAAAAATGTATTGTCTCAGAAAATTGTAGATTGGTTCTAGAGTATTCTAAAATAATATCCGAGTTTAAATGATTTGCTTATATGCTTAATATTTCCTTGACAATTTGTTCAGTTCCTTTTCAGCTGTAATAAACTGCTATTATTCCATAAGCAATGCATTTGTAAAAAACCCAGAACAAATTTCTTTTTACATTTCTCATTACATTTAGTTAATGACCAAGACATGACCATTTGTTCATTAAACTATACCAAAAGGGAATTAAATGCAACTGCCAGTTAAGCAGAATTATGCATGAACTGTAAACAAATGAATTCTTCTGACAGCTGAAATTTAACTGATGTTTGTCAGAAGAAATATTCCTTAACTCAGTACTCTTTAGAATTGAACTATTATAATTATTATTGATCTCACACACTCAGCCAGATATTTAGACTGGATTTGTCATTTTTATCTATCTATTGAGTTATTATTATTATTATTTAAATTTATTATAGTTGCTCACATCCATTGATTCTGGGCAGCTTACAAATACAAAGCAATTTAAGCAGTTAAGATGTACAGTATCATAGGCAACATAGAGTAAAATAATCATAACAGTAAAGAATCAAACTAGAACCCCCACAAATACCTCAATCTCCAGGCCCCAGAGCAAAGCTAGGTACCAGTAGTGCTTTTGGGAATTCCAGGAGAGAGGGCAGTGTCCGCATCTCTGGGGGGATTCTGTTCAGCACAACAGAGAAGGCACATTTGCAGAAGATGATATTTAGTAAAAGGAACCCGGAGCATGACCACTCTATCAGAACATGCTCATAAACAATTGGATATATATGGTCCCTAAGGTATCCAGACCCTATGCCAGGCATGTCAAACTGCCGGCCCGTGGGTTGGATGCATCATACTGAAACCGTGCCCACTCCATTGCTGGCAATGGGGAAAAAGTCGCAATAGGTCACGTGATGTTGCAAGTTTGACATGCCTGCCCTATGCCATAAGGGCTTTATAGGTCATTAGAATGTCATCATCATTTGAAGTATGAGAGTGAGATTCAGGATGATGGGAACCATACTTCAGCCTACATGAAAGGTAGTCTGTTGGGACAGTCTATTACTAAGGTTAAAATACTAGCAGATAATTTTTAAAGCATTTTAAGATGTAGTCCTTTTCAAACTTTTGTAGGAATAAAATTCAATGATTTCAATAAACCTTACATTCTAGTAAAACTTGAAAGACCTGTAGATGACTTAGTCTATAATACTATATCCACATTGGAGGAAAGAAATATCAGTGAATTGAATAGATTTGCTTCTGAGTAGTCAAGTATAGGAATACAATATTAGAAAACATGGGGATTCTGATTTTTAGCTCTCTATTTGAATATCTGCATTTCCATTTCAGCAACACTCTATTTATCTGCTGCTAGATTAAAAAGAGACAGAAAAACTTCAACTATTCTTAAGCAGTCTAAGAAAGGAAACAATATCATAACCAGCTGAATATACAGAGAGAATTAATATTAGCAGGATATAATTAGACACATTGGACTTCAGTCAAGGTATCAGGGTTAACACCTTTTTGCTTGTAAAAAGTACCATGGGATCCTTAATAACTGTAAGTAGTTAGAACTTTAGCTTTTCCTTCTCATTGAAAACACAGATTGTCCATGAATTAAGTCCTCAGTTTGAAAGATATTTTGGTTATTTTTAAAAGCATGGACAGTAATTCATCTGAAGGGTAATATTTGAAAAGAATACAAGGGATAGACTAGAAAAGCCAAGAGTTTGGGTATTCGAAATAAATTTTTAGTTGGATTAATACACTTTAATAAATGATTTTGAGTTAATACAACGTGTGTGGCCAGCCCTTTTGGCAGTTAAAACAAAACATGGCTTAACATTGGGGATGGACCATCTTTGACGAACCAGGACACACAACTTGGCTGTCTAACTTTTCAAAGTGCCAGAGAAGGCCACCAAGTGATAAGGCTGAAATTTATTAAACTCTTTTCTACCTATACATTTTAGGATTGGAATGGGGAATGACTGATCTCTGGGATGCAAACTATCTTACTTTTAATTTGGGGAAAAAGAAAGAAACATTCACTATCAAAGACAATCAGTTTTGCTTCTGATCATTTGTGTTGTATTCTCATGGACTAAGATTAGATGTGTGGTCAGTCATTGATTATGATTTTAAATAGCTCAAAACTAAACAACCACATAGTTTAGTATGGTCTATGAAGTAAATAATTATAACGCCATACACATACATTTCACCACCACAGCCTTTTCAAGCCCCTGGATTTTGTAGTTATGTGACTTATTAGACCTTTAACAAATCTTCCAGATTCCTTATTAATTTCTGTCATTCACTAAACAAGCAATGATTGTATAGCTTGAACAGTTAACATATTTAGAGTATCTCATATATTGGAACTTTCAAGGAACTATTCTGCAGAATAATAAAGGGGAGGAAACGCCAGACATAAACATGTTAGCTTCAAGTTATCTTTAAAAATGCATTCCCAGTATGCTTGGTGCTCCAGTTGGCTTCATTTATGCCTTTGCAGAGATAGCTGTTAATTGCTTCCCTGATTAGAGTTTGCACCTGCATCTGTGGAATAGAAGCTATTTGAAATGAAATGAGTTAACATAACAGCCAGTAAACTGGTGGGGTGAAGAGCGAAATATTTGAGAGATAACTATCATGCCTGAAATAATATCAATATAGACAAGTGAACATCTTTGAGGAATCACATCTTCTCTATCTCATTTTGTTTTAATATGTTGAAGCAAAAGTGAAAGATGGGTACAGTTTTGATTGGGCTTTTTCAAAAGTTAATTTAATGAAACCAATGTATTTATTTTAAAAGTACACATTATTTGGGTCAACCTATAGTTTATATTTCATTTTTCATCTAGTATTTTGGATTCCTTTTAAGCTATATAGAAGAATTTTAATTCTTGAAGTACTAAATTATTTGTTTCCTCAGCTGCATTTTTAAATCAAAGTGAAATTTTAGAACTAGTATAAAAAATAATGGCTGAATTCATACTACACAATTTTATGGTTGGCTTAACCATGGCTTATTGAATAACCCATTTAGTGGTTGGTTTCATAGATAAAATCAGTGCTTTTTTTCTAAAAAAAAAAAAATGATGCCAGAACTCACACATGTCATACAACCCACCTTGCCTACCCTACAAGGTTCCATCCAAAAAAGGTGCCGGAACTCCGTTCTGGGCATTCTATGAGAAAAAAGCCCTGTATAAGATCCACTATATGATCCATATAAACTTTGGTTTCCAACCCACAGTGACTGACTTTGTAGAAGATACTAAAGTATTCTGATTTTTGGCTTAACATGCTACATGAATTCAGCCAATATGAACTATACATTAGTTTTTCTGTCTTCTGTGAGATTAAAATAGGAATCATCAATTTGTGGCTCACCATATTGTATAGCCCTAGCCATGTGGTTACTAGCCATGTGGTTACTGTTAATTGAGGCATTGGGTTAATTTAGTAATTAGTATGCAAACACTGCTAGTGTGGTCTGTAACAATGGCTTAGTGTAAAGTGTGAATACCATCAACAAGAAAATGTTGTGTATGGCTAATATGACAACCGGAGTTGATGTAGCAGAATAATTATTGGCAATAGTTGGCTCAACGTTTGTGACAAGGAAAACTACTGTATGCTTATGATCATGAGATGCTATAAAGGAAGTAAAATATGTTTGTATTATCTTCAAAGTATTTGTGAACACGAAAAATAAACTAAAATAAACTATTTTATATTGAGAAAAAACATTAATTTTACTTACATTAATGGAAATTGTTTTGAGTTCAGTAAGAGTACATTGGTAAAAGTAATTTCTCCTGAAATAAGAACTTCCCCTGAGAATCCTCAAGGGGAAAACAACTCAAGAAGTTTGGGATATTTTGAAAAGTGAGATAATAAAAGCCAAGTCTAGCACAATACCAACAAAGAGGAAAAATAACAGCTCTCAAAAGAAACCAGCATGGCTGCATAAAGAACTCTCTGATAAATTGAAAGATAAAAGGGACAAGTATAGAAAGTGGAAAGAGAGACACATAACTAAGTCAGAATAATAGCCCAAGCCTGAAAAGATGAAGTGAGAAAAGCTAGGGCTCATAATGACCTAAGGCTCGTGACCAAAGTCAAAAATAACAAAAAAGCTCCTTTCAACATATAAAACACAAGAAAAAAGTGAAGGAAATGATTGGTTCATTAAAGGGTGAAAGTGGCAAGAAGGTGGCAAGCAATAGGGAGAAAGTAGAACTATTTAATTCATTTTTTGCATCTGTCTTCACACAAAGGGAAAAAACAGACCAAGGAACTGGCAGATGTGATCTCAGAACCACTGAACTATATTTTCAAAGATCCTGGAGCACTGGGGAACTATCAGAGGACTGGAAAAGAGCTAATGTAGTTCCAATCTTCAAAAAAAAATGGATCCAGGAAATTACAGACCTATCAGCCTGACCTCAATACCTGGGAAGATTCTGTAAAAGATAATCAAACTACGAATCAGCAAACACCTAGAGGCAAACAAAGTCATTACTAAAAGCCAACATGGGTTTGTCAAAAACAGATCATGCCAGACAAATCTTATTGCATTTTTTGACCAAGTGACAAAATTAGTGGATCAGAGGAATGCTGTGGATATAATTTACTTGGACTTCAGTAAGGCATTTGATAAAGTAGATCACAACCTACTACTTGACAAGATAGAAAAATGTGGGTTAGACAGCATCACCACCAGATGGATCCGTAGCTGGTTGGCCAGCCGTATTCAGCATGTGTCCTCAATGGAACCGCATCTACATAGAAGGAAGTGTGTGGTGGGGTGCCCCAGTGCTCTTCAACATCTTCATCAACAATTTGGATGAGGGGATAGATGGGAAACTCATCAAATTTGCAGACGACACCAAACTGGCAGGAATAGCCAACACTACAGAAGACAGGCTTAAGATACAGGAGAATCTGGACAGACTTGAACACTGGGCGCTATCTAATATAATGAAATTCAATGGTGAAAAAAGCAGGATTCTACATTTAGGCAAGAAAAACCAAATGTACAAGTATAGTATAGGGGGTACCTTGCTCAATAGTAGTAACTGTGAGAGGGATTTCGGAGTCCTAGTGGACAATCACTTAAATATGAGCCAGCAATGTGCTGTAGCTGCCAAAAAAGCCAACACAGTGCTGGGCTGCATTAACAGAGGGATAGAATCAAGATCACATGAAGTGTTAATACCACTTTACAATGCCTTGGTAAGGCCACACTTGGAATACTGCATCCAGTTTTGGTCACCACGATGTAATAAAGATGTTGAAACTCTAGAAAGATGATTAGGGACAAGGCTTTTTTTGTCACAGAACACCCAGAACAGAGTTCTGGCACCTTTTTTGGCTGGAACTTTGTAGGGTAGGCAAGGCAGGTTGTATAACGTTTGTGAGTTCCGGCACCTTTTTTTTTTTTTTTTTTTTTACAAAAAAAGCACTGGTTAGGGGACTGGAGGCTAAAACATATAAGGAACAGTTGCTGGAATTGGGTATGTCTGGTTTAATGAAGAGAAGGACGAGGGGGGACATGATAGCAGTATTCCAATATCTCAGGGGCTGCCACAAAGAAGAGGGAGTCAAGCTATTTTCCAAAGCGCCTGAAGGCAGGACAAGAAGCAACGGATGGAAACTAATCAAGGAGAGAAGCAACCTAGAACTAAGGAGAAACTTCCTGACAGTTATAACAATTAACCAGTGGAACAACCTGCCTCCAGAAGTGGTGAATGCTCCAACACTGGAAATTTTTAAGAAGAGTCTGGATAGCCATTTGTCCAAAATGGTATAGGGTTTCCTGCCTGAGCAGGGGGTTGGACTAGATGACCTCCAAGGTATCTTCCAACTACTACTACTACTACTACTACTACTACTACTACTACTACTACTACTACTTTTCTTTCTTTCTTTCTTTCTTTCTTTCTTTCTTTCTTTCTTTCTTTCTTTCTTCTTCTTCTTCTTCTTCTTCTTCTTCTTCTTCTTCTTCTTATTATTATTATTATTATTATTTGGTCTTGATTGTTATATTCATTTAATTCAATTGAGTCAGGCTAAAACATGATATATTTGGCAAACATTATTTATCTCAAATTGCATCATTTGTAGCTGGGATAGTTTCTAGCAGCCAAAATGAGCCCAGACTACAACATTGGATTCTGATACTTTGCCTATGATAAGTATTCATGGTTATTTGAACCATGGTTTGCTCAATGAATCCAATTTTCGAAGTTTGTGAAACACACTAAAGTATAAATTCATATGAGCTAGATTTGCGCAACATATTAGATTAAAATGTGGCTAGAGTGTCATTTCATTGTATAGTATAAGCACAGTTTATGTTTGACAAAATAGTTTTTCATAATTGAGAAACAGTGTTTTAAATAAAGTGATTCTTTATGTAAATAATTTCCTTTTGCTTGCAGTTTAAAATATTTTAAATTTTACATTAGAGATTTGGATTCTACATAAAGCTCTTTTTAAGAGAAAAGTGTACCAAGCATATATGCATTCTTCTTTTTTATAGAAGTCCAAACAACAGATTATCATTCTTAAAGTATCAAATCATTAAATCATTCAGTGAATGATTAAGATTCCTCCTTTTAATTCTGGTACTAAAAGCTATTCAAGTGAACATTCAATAGACTTTTCTAATCAACTAATGTTAGGGGGAAAGTATAATAAATTGTAGACTCAGATTAATCAGTTCTTCAGTTATTGTGATATCTGCAATCTTGATCCATGCATACTTTTTCTATTTGTCTTTTATTTACATTAAAAAAAACTTCACATGGAATCCCGGAACAATACCAATGTTAACCTAATGAAGAAGAAGGCCAAACAGCTACTGCAGGATGAGATATGCCTAGGTAGAAGCAGGGGTCCAAAAGGTAGAACAACTGCAAGATCAGGAGTGCAAATCCTAACTATAGTCCTGCATAAACACTTTTAGGCTCACCCCCCCCAATTCTACCAAAAAAGCTAGTGCATAGAAAAAGAGAAAATAAAGAAAATACCATTTTACCTTCGATGAACCTATGAATTCTATGCTTTAAAATGTTAAAAAATGGAAACAATTTAAACTTCAATATTAGTGGGATGTTGAAAGATTACTATATTCTCTCACATATACTATAGCCACTCCCTAAACTCCTAGTTTCCTACTTTCTAAACTACAGGCTTTAGATATTATTTACTAGCTGCTCGGTATTTTTCCACCTATGACTCCCTTGCCTACTTCCCAGCCCTGAACAAATCACGTATACTTGACATTTTTATGCACTTAAGCTAAAATAGAGTAACCTGGAGAATCATGAGCCTGGGTCTTTCACTTCTATCCTAACTGAACTGAAGCAAATAGCAACACAATGTTTGTCAACTGGCACCCTGAAAGGAAGAGAAGTGAGAGTAAATGATGCCACCCAACCTTCAAAAATGTATTTATTTATTTATTTAATTTGTATCCCACCTTTATTATTTTTTACAAATAATTTAAGGCAATGAACATATCCAACGTACCTTTGTCCTCCTATTTTCCCCACAATGACAACCCTGGGAGGTGGGCTGGGCTGAAAGAGAGCAAGTGGCCTAAGGTCACCCAGTTGGCTTTCATGGCTAAGGGCAGGACTTGAACCCATGTTCTTCTGCTTTCTAGCCTGGTGCCTGAACCATTAGACCAAAGTGGCTCAAATGTGCTCTTAAGTTGGGCTTTGACCCTGAAATTGTTTCACCATAGTCTCGGTGTCTTGAATGAAGTTGTGAAATGAGTTAATGCTGTCAGAATCTGAGCATATAATTGTTGGTAAAAACTAAAGAGTTGGGGAAAGAGGTTTTTTCTTGAGACCTTGATTCAATATTGAGTCTAGAACAAGATTTACTAGATCATGTATTGTGGCAGAGATGAATTGCCTATATGTCCTAGTTTCTTCTCAACTGCCTGAAGCCTTTAACTCTGAATATAGATTTTGAATTACTCACTTGAATTGCATCTGCTTTCTACTTTTTCCACTGCAATGCTACTCTATGCTTGGAGAGGTTTCATCTTATTTCCATAGGCAAACCTGGAGTAAGGGAAACCAGAACTCTGCAGTAAGCTTTGAAAGCATCTTGGTATCTAGCAAAATCTAATTGACCTGAGATCAGGCATACTGTATGATGAATAAATGTGAACATTGAACCGAATATTTTGACAACTGAAACAGGCCCATAATTCTATGTTAAATTACCAAATAGGAAGCTAGCACCAGGTTTTTAGGACTGAGAAAATGCTATAGATCATTGAAGAACATCTGCAAGTCAATATAACAGTATTCCCCAACTAGTGCTCCCCAGATGTGTTGGACAATGACATTTCTATTTTTACATACTATCATGTGGCTGATATATAGAATTTCATCCCAATAACTAGAGGTCATCAAATTAGGGAATTCTGATACAGATGCATTTAGATCATGAATAATTTATCTGGTTCTGTCCAGATGTGTTGGATTATAGCTCCTCCATCCTTTCCTGCTGGCCATGCTAAGACTTATAAAAGTTTAGCTACACAATAACTGGACATTACCAAACTAGATATACCAATAGTTGGTGTCAATGATAAAGTATATCTTCTTACATTCCTATGACAGTATGCACCATGAGCAATAATAATGTCTTACTGTTGACTGATACCTCATATTATTATACCCATCCATAGCTATTTATGGTGGGTGTGTTTTAGTTTAAAAAACTAAAAATATGTTAGCTTGTAAAATAAAGTGCCTTATTTATTGCCACTTGGTTTTGTTAAAAATGCTTTCTCCTTAGTGCCATTTCTTCTGCATTCACACAAACATGATATAACAAGTAACTAAAACCTACATATAGATATCCTCAGAGAAAGTCTTCAGTTTGGGATTGTGGGATTTTAAATGAAGGGAATAATTTTGCAAAAGAGATAAAAAAACTGGGAAAAATCTACCATAGAGGCCTTTCAAAGGATAGTAAGATTATAGGAATGTAACGATGTGCTTCAATTGCTAGTTATCTATATCAGTTCCTAAGCATTAGTGATTTGCTTTCTGTAGTCTGGATTTTAGCAGATCCATACTAAAATAAGATGAACAAAAGAAAAACCAGAAACTTGGTAAAGATCCTTGTTCCCCTTGCCTGTAACATTTTCTAGATGTTTATCAAATTGGAGGACTTTAACTCTTTTATGGATTTCTGTAGGGTTCATTTTATTATCCAATTCACTTACAATTTTTTTTGTTCTCTATATCCTCAATCCAGAGTCTTTTCTGTGTGCAGAACATTACATTTCCTGTATGGGCACTGACCCATAACCGTGAACAGATGTGGCTCTTCGGACTAGACAAAGATTAGAGATGATCTCTGCCAGAAACACTGCTGTTATTTCAGTGCCGAAAAGAGAATTTAGAGCACCTTGACCCATCCAAGGAACACCTTACCCTTCGCTTTGCTGTGTTGCCAGCTTTTTCTTCTTTTTACATAATGTCACTGTTGAAGCTTTAATGTGTGGGAGGAAAAGCTATTGCTGTTTATCAAACCCTTTGAAATGTACAAACTTTTTTGCCAGAACTGGAAAGCACAAATTTTATTTAACTAAATAGTGAAGTGAAAGCAGAATAGTGGCTTTGTCCCATTCTAACAAGACATTATAAACATTGTAGCAGTGCCATGTGGGGCTATAGTATAATTGATAATGCTGCCACTAATGCTGGTAGCTCATAACCATTAGGACTAAGAGGACTTCATTTATATAAACCTCAAATTTCCATTACAAGATAGCATGTGACCAAGAAACAAAACCCAGAATCATGATTTTACAGTTTACAGGAGTGCTGTGAAGATGAAGGCTGGCCCACTTCTTAATGACTACTACCACTGAACTTTATGAAAGGTAAATATTTCACTCTCAGTTGTGTCCAACTCTAGGGCACTGTACTCATCTCAGCTTCTTGACCAAGGAAGTCAGCATTGTCCAAAGACAATTTCTGGTAATCATGTGGCCAACATGGCTCTATGCCAAAGATGCGTGGAATGCCATTACCTTCCCATCAAAGTGGTACCTATTAATCTACTTGCATTTGCATGCTTTCAAACTGCTAGGTGGACAGGAGCTGTAGCAAGTAACAGGAGCTCATCCCATTGCAGGGATCTCGAGCTGTCAACTCTCCAGCTGTATGAATATAAGAAATCTATAAGAAATCTTCTTTCTTATTCCCACATTTACACAATGTATGGAAATAGATATTACAGTATTATGGCCCTTGGCTTTCCCATTAAAACAGTGTGCTCTTTTATTTACAAGAGATAAAAGGTACACACCCACCCACTCTTTTATATTGTATAGAACAGTATACAAAGCTAAGATATTCAGCCCTGTGGTCAATATCTGCTATAAAAGCACTAAGGCTGGAATAGGGTCATTAGATGCAAGGAGACAGAATCTTGCTCCAACATTGCAACATCCGTGCAATCTGAAAATGAATATATAATATGAAAGGAAAATAGCATATTGGAAATGAAAAGCCAATGTATGCCCAGGAGACAGTAACAAAATTAATTATCACTTCATTATGAGTGCAATTCTTTATTCATGAGCATCCCTGAGTCTGTCTTCCTTATTATTTAATATACAATGGTTAGTAAATAAAATATGATTAAATAGGTCCAATGGGTCTTTAGTTAATTTTAGGATATTTAAATAAAATAATGCTCAAAAACACATGGCGATAATAAAAAGATAATGCAGAAATCCATTAAGCATGTTCACCTGTTGTTAAAATCCACATCAAAAAAGTAAAAAAAAACTTACTTTGCTTTAAAACTTCCTATTAAATTCTTAATATCTATCCATCTTTTTGAAGTCACCAAGGTGACATTAGCCAGCAAATAATGTCAAGAAAATGAAAAAAGATCAGATCACATTTAGTTAAATTATGTTTAAGTATTTATTTAATTATTTTAGCTGATAAAACCAATGCCACAATTCAGAGGAAAACTCTAATAATGCAATTGATTATCTACTGATACATAATTTCTTACACAGCTCACAATATTTTTTCCTTTTCTTCATTTATTGGAAAATCAATGCACAATTGTACAGCATTTCTTTACATTTAAAACATAGAGTTCATTTCTTAATATTTTTAGAAAAAAATTGTATAAAAGAAGTGCTTTAGTTGGATTCATATTTCTATGCCTGAAATAAGTTTCAAAAATAATGTTTTTGAAAATTATAGGAAAAATGTGCCTAGTTAAAAAGAAGCAAGACATTCTTTGGAAAGAAAAAGGATGTTCCAGGTGTTCCCAGCTGTTAACAAAGATATTTCTGAGTTATGTCAAGGCTTAATTACATCAGAAATAAATGCTTCCTGAGATACCATTCTGTTTATTAACCTCCTGTTACATCTTCATATGAATGCTAGAATGATCTCAGATTATTCCAGCACAAAGATTTGCAGTAGCATCTAAATATGATGAAACAGATATTCTTGTCATTGACTTTTATGTATCCATTATATTTGTATTCCCTTTTCTTCCACAGAGTGGCTTATGTGTTTATATTGGATTCTGGAGTCCAGCCAGTGTGCTAAATTTGACTGAATTTGTTTAGTTTTGGCTTGCGAAATATGTGGGGACTTGAGCATTTAATCATGGTTTGTTGAATCTCCCACAATTAAGTTTGTGTGTGTGTGTGTTGTGTGTGTGTGTAATAATTGTGAAATATCTGTGTATTTTTATGTTATTATGTTTGTTCATATTATAATATTATGACATCATAAGTATAATAAGAAAATAAAGTATCATTGCTACAAATATATGATCCATTCAAAACACCTACTTTTATATGGGAAAATTTTATGCATGTACATCTGCATGCTCATAGGAACTCTTCATTCAACAGCAAATAATGGACAGAATCGATCTTGCAATCCTTTGAACAAGTTGTTACTTTTCAAAGGGTTTAAATGTTCCTTGACTAAAAGGCTCTAAAAGATCAAATCAAGTAATAAGTAGCCTGTAGCAACAACAACAACAGCTAAAATCAAATTCTTTTATTTAGGGTTCTAGCCAGACAGACATTTCCTTTTCCACATCTTACATTCCATTCTCTTTACGCCCACTCATTCTCTCTCCAGTCATTAATCTGTAGTCAGTGAGCATCTTCAGTTCTCATTTACTGCTGCTACTCCCCTGGTATTTTTAGGTTTCTCTAAGATGTTTATTAGATCTTTTTTATGTATGAGTACCAGCTGGATTATTAAAAACAACAAACACACATTTTAGTCTATACATTGGAAATAAAGGAATGATTATGCTGTGTAATTTTGGTAGAATAATTCAATTCATAGGGAAAAGGAAAGAAACCTTGTAAAAACAGTGTTCTAGCTTCTAAAATTATAGAAAATGCAGTGTAAGCCTAATTTACATGCTTATCTAATTTAAACTATATAGAAATTAAAAATTTAAGGAAATTTATAAAATTTAAACAATTTTTAAACAATGTAAATAACTGGCAAGTTACAAAATTTATATCAAACTCAGTCAAAAGTAATTTTGAAATGCCTGAATTAATTAGAAATGATATTTTAAAATTAACCATGGAATTGACAAAGAAGAATATTGTTGGCGGCATCTGTGTGTGCAGGTGTGGCTAACAATCCAGTTATCTAAAAGAAGCTGCAAGATATTACAAGCACAGGGAGTTACCAGCCTTGGGATGCTGATAAGTACTAATAATCTGTGTCAGAGAAAAGCTTTTCTCCACTGAAGCAGTGTTTTTCAACTTCCACAATTTTAAGATGTGTGGATTTCAATTTCCAGAATTTCCAGCCAGCTGAGAAATTCTGGGACTTCAAGTTCACACTTCTTAAACCTGCAGAGGTTGAGCAATACTGCACCAGAGAACCAAGTATAGCATTGTGCTCAAAGGGTTCTCATAAGCACCTTCATCAGTTCTGTATAAAAGAAGCAAGACTATAAAGTGCCTAATGAAAAAGAACACAACTATTATCATCATACAAAATGCATAAAGTTTATTTCCAGGTTTCATCCAGAAATATAGTTGAAGACCCACAGGAAACATAACCATCCAAGTAACACCTAAGGATGTGCCAGAGAGGCAATGTTTCTCAAACTGGGAACTTTAAGATAGGTGAACTTTAACTTTCAGAATTCTTCAGCCAGCCATTCTGGTTGGGAAATTCTGGGAGTTAAGGTTCATGCTTCTTAAAGTTGAGAAACACTGCCATAGGAGCTTTCACTTTAGGTATCTCATGCTTAGCAGACAGAATTTTTCATGGCTTCTATGAAAGAAAGAAAAGAAATACAGGATTGCTAAACACTGGTGAATATTATTCCTTTCTATTTCAAATACTGTACTTCTTAACCAATACTTGGATATGCACATAAATAAGGCTACTATAAGGAATTTCCAAACATTCATATTTGATATGGAAAAATAAAGGAAACAGTGCTATAAAGAAAACAAATGTATTGAAGGTACCCATGATCAAATGGTAACTTTAGTATGTAGCTGTAATCTCACCATCCCAATGCCTACTAGCTTCAATTCCAGATGGTTGTCCATTTGGAAGAAGATCTGAAAAAGGCACAGATATCTAGTCTCTAAGCCAATTATAACTATATAGGTCCAGATGCAAATTGGAAGCTAATAAAGAATATATTGACCAGTGCAATATATCCATAATGTAGCAAACACAATTGTCATGCAAAGCCAGGGAAACATTACAATATATCTCATGACACAAAAGGACAAGAATCTATTTGGGTACTGCTTTGGTTGCCATTGTATTCTCTACTATCTGTCATATTCAAATGCATCTATATGTCTGCTGCTCTCTGTTACCACAGTGTATCCAATAAACCAGCATCTAACCTTCATTTGATTCCCAGATGATTGCTTAAGTTTCAAAATTCCTGCATAGTGATAGACAGGGCAATGCACTTTGTAAACCTCAAATGCAATGCACAAAAAGTACGCTAAGCTCTGTTACATAAGAAATGCCATAAAATTTCTCTGAGTCTTACCAGTTCAGCTTAGGTTGGAATTTGTACAAGTAATGTTATCTAAAGGAGAAACATATGAGAGCAAATTAAGGAGCACAGAATGAAAATGATTAAAGCTGAACCTAGAGGCAAACTTACCTTTAAAGGATCAGCCATGGATCCTTATATCTTTGAAGGATTGGCTTTCAAGATAACTTTGGTTATACTAAAATAAATCAAAGTATTGGTTAATTTATCCAGATCTATCCCCCCTCCAGCATTGCTGTGGCATGATTCCAAAACTATCACAGCAGCACACATTTTGGATTAGCTGTGACTATTGGTTCAAAGAAGTCCGCCACTTGAAGAACGAAGAAATAATGAAGCGGAGGCATCAATATTTTATGCCAGAAATTGGTGCAGATAACCCTCCAAATGTCTCTGCTGCATGAAACCAAGGACCACTGTTGAATTTAGCATAGCTAATTATGAAATGATTCATATCAAATTTCTCCATAGTATGTCATCTAAATTAAGCAAATATAGATGGAACTAGATTACTGGCAGCAGTTATCCATGGATTCAATATGCGTGGTTAATGTAAAATAGCTGCATTTACTGGATATATTATGATGATATGAATTTGGTATGGATAGCAGTGTCCATGTATGCGGTAGGTTAAAAACTGTTGAAAAGAATTATATTTCAAGTTGTTTCTTTTGCTGTCACTAGAAAAATGCAGGTCTTATATTTGCAAGCATAGATGAAGCATGCCTGTTCTGTATTTCTGACAATTGTTTGTCACTAATTTGTCACATAGATGCATTTTTAGATAGTGAGTTAATGTGATTACCATGTAACAACAGTACAAATACTGAATTTGGGACATGCTGAATTCTAAATTCCTTATCCAATCTTCCAACCAATGCTATTTTAACAAAACACAGTATACACAATTCTCAAGTAACCATGAAGACATGTTTCAACTTTAATCACTGTTAGCAAAACATTAGTTGAATTAGCTGCATGGAAAGGAGCAACATTGATCCTCAATCCCACCAGCCAACCATATCATTGAATTAAACTAACCTAAATAACAACAGCCTAGTTCAGCAACTTGATCTAGCTGAAATAGGATTTATTGAATTAGCTTACAAAAATAAAAACAAATGTTTAGCAAATCTATTAATTAAAATATTATTTAGCATGTCTTTAACCAACTGAAGTTTGGATAACAATTTTAAAGGAAATTAAAATAAAAATCTTTAAACAAAACTCATGAAATAATTATTTTTATTACATGGACTGCCCTTATGTTTCTACATCTCTAAACAGATCACTAGTCTATTTCCCTGAGCTATAAAGAGAGCATGCTATAATACAGTGATGGCAAACCTTTTAGAGACCAAGTGCCCAAACCGTGACCCAGAACTCACTTATTTATTGCAAAGTGCCAGGATCGTATCAACATTGTGGTGTCCTCAGGGAGGGTGGGGATTATGGCCCACTGAGTAAGCATGGTGGGGTGGTTGTAGCCACCTCAATATTGCTCATGGGGGGAATGCCTGTGGGGGCCGAGCAGGGTTGGAGGAGATCCAGAGGGTCTCTGGCAGGTAGGGCAGTGGGCAGGAGGCTCATTCTGCGAGATGAGGCAGGAACCAGGATGGAGGTGCCATTGCCATGGGGCAAGGTGAGGCAGTGGGCGGCCGCTGCCTGACACCATTGGCACATAGAGGCCAGCGAGCGCATGGGGGCCGAAGGTGCCTGTCAGGAGCCACAGCCTGCTGGCCCCTTGAACGGCACACTCTGGGGCTCTGCAACTCGTTGCCAATACTGGGCTAGCCCTCCAGCAGCAGGTGAGTAGGGGAGGGGGGAGGCACATGATGCAGACCACTGAATGCGCTTACCCATCCCATCTGTTTTTGCTTGGGGTTGGAGAGCAGGTTGCTGCTGGTCATCTTGGCCCCCTCACAGATCTTGCCCTTGGCACACACATGGAGCATGTTCCCATGTGTGAGCTGCTGACAGTGGCGGTGCACCTGCCCACAGAGAGAGCTCTGAGTGCTATGTGTGGTCGTAGCTGTTTCTTCCTTTTAACTGGCAGTGGGAGTTTGAACTGATTGGCTGGGAGCTTGGCTATGTTCTGATTGGGTGGAGGTGTGTTCTGATTGGTTAGGGGCTTGGCTGTGCTCTGATTGGCTGGGGGGTTGGCTGTGTTCTGATTGGCTGGGGGAGTGTTCTGTTTGGGTGGGGGCTTTGTTGTGCTGGAGGGGTTCAAAGTGGCCAATGATGCAGCTGTGGTCTGGCTCCTGGTCTGTGGTCGTGCCTCATCATCGGTGTGGGTTTGGGTTTGCTTTTTGTGTGGATGTGTGGTGCTGGCATCCTGTGTGGTTCTGGTGTCATTCTTTGTGTTAGGGATTCGCCTGTCAATAAGGGCAGGTTTCCAAATGGCTGGTAGGCGGGAGGTATCATCTCGTTTGTTCATGCTGTGAGGGCGTTTTTCTACCTCGATGGCTTCTCTGATTATTCTGTTATTAAAGTGTTCAGTTTTAGCAATAGTTCTGGTCTTTATATTTATATATATATAAATATATAGAATATCCAGATATGGCTTTTGGGCTGAAGACAGTGAGGAACTAGCTATACTAGTCTCCCACTAACTCTTTGTCAGCCACAAAATTTTGAATTTATAGTGTTCACAGTATGTGAGGTCTGCCTGCAAAATATGCTCCTAGATTGGAGCAAAATGCAGAACAGACTGATTTATATTTGGTAGACCAGGTGCCTCACCCAACAGATAAGATGTATATCCTCCCTGGTTTCTGCTGACAGGAGTAAGGGGGAACATATGGCTCAAAAGGGTAATACAGCGGCCTAACATGCAAGCTGCCCAGGTTCGAATCCCTGAAGGGTCTGACTAGCTGATGAGGGCAAATGAGCCTGAAATAGCTATACTAGTCTCCCACTAACTGTTTGTCAGCCACAAAAGTTTGAATTTATAGTGTTCACAGTATGTGAGGTCTGTCTGCAAAATATGCTCCTAGATTGGACCAAAACGCAGAACAGACTGATTTATATTTGGTTAAATGTTATTGTTTGTTTGTTCCCTGTAATTTGAAGGGACAAAAGCCTTAAAGACTCAAATCTCCAAAACATATGATTTGAGGATAGCATGGGAGCTGCAGAATGGCTGTTGCTGGAAAATATTACACCCTGCAGGTTACCAATTTCAGATCTAGACAGATATCTGGTATTATCACCATCATGTTTTCCAGCTCACTTTTGAGAGTACTCCTATTACTACTTATTTTTTACTGTTCTCTGCCACAGAGCTCAGATGTTCCATACTGTTGCTGCATTTGGCCCAAGGTGGAAAGTGATAACATGTTCTAATGCATTCTCACAAAGCCATATAGATCCTTCATCAGAACATTGAACAGTTTGTGCTTTGGAAAAATCCACTGGCCTCTTTCATGCTGTTGGATTTGCCACAACAGAAAAGGAGAACCAGAGTCATAGAGACTCATTCTGAATGAATCTCTTGGAATTAAGTATTATGAGCAAGATCCATCACAGAGTATTTGTGTGTGAATAATTCTTTTGCAAGCTATTGATAGGATTACCTAATGGAAAGATGTGGCATACAGATAGCTAAACCTGAGGTTTCATTTTGAGGAAGGACCTCAGAATATTGGTGGGCAAGATTGTCCAAAACGTTGCAGCTTTTTCAACAACAAACACTGTGGAAGGTGAGATGGAAGTAAGTCTTCTGTCTTAGACTGAATAAGCAAGTAGTGTTTCAACTAATTACACATATGGAGACCAAGAAAAACTTGAGGGATTGGGAAATAAAAGATATAACTACTGGAAGCTTGGGTGCTTATAGGTTTCAAGTCTTCTAAATGATCTAGAAATATTCTTGATTTCTAAGAACTCTAGGAAAACTTGAAACCAAAATTTTTTGCAATGGTTGTCCATATTATCTCAGATTAATTTTGAATTATCAGCTTAAAGGTCAAAGTTATGAGCTGAATCAGGCCATACATTTTTTAAAAATGAAACTAATGTAAACCAAGAAGTATTTGTTGATCAATTATAAAAATTGCAGCTATTTGGATGCCAATTGAAATGGCTGTTGACCAACAGATCATCTGGATTTGGTTTGTTATATTATCTGGCACAGGAATGTTTGGTAAATAGTTTATCCATGGTTAACCCCAATCAATCTTCCTATCGGTACCATTGCTATGCATGCAGATTTATATCAGAGAAATATTTATTACACAATTTGATTTTTGTGTGCAACCTTAGAGAACAATATTGTAATATGGAAAGCTCTTATCCTACACAAAATTTTACTTTTAGGCTGTCAGTCTTCAGTGGGTTGTTTTAACTTTTCAATTTATGATTTATTTTCCTAAAAACCTGAGGTTTAACAAAGTTGCTTGAACCTGGATGGTTTTATTTTGACTATGTCAGCATTAGCGCTCAACATCTGAGTACTGGAAAAAGATGGAATCGTATTTTTTTTGAAACATTTTTCAAAGACAGTTTAGATTATAACTAAGATCACTGACCTGTGTATTACCACAGGTAATAAGACTATAGCAAAAGTATTCTATAGAGTAAAAGTAAGACTATAGAGTAAAAGTATTCTTTGAAAAGTAAAGCATTCCTGCAATGTTTAAATTCATAGATTTAGAAATAATCTAGATAGTACATATTTTATAGGTCTCCATACTGAAGATGACTGAGAATACAGCCACAGCCATACAACCAAGTAAATCATCATAATAAAACAATTTGTTTCTTTGTTGCATTTGAACCAATAATCTTATATCATCTTAATACTGTTAACTCAGCATTAACTGGATGAAGTTATTCAATATCTCTGATCATGTAAAAATCAATTTCTTGGTAATGGCAAACAATAATAAGTGTGATGGCATTATCATCTGAATTTAATCAGAGTAATAATGTGCACAATAAAATTAAACATAACCCTTTTTAAATTTAAATTCTGATCAATTTCCAAACAAGATCACTGCCAGATTAAGCACATACCCCTTTAAGTTCTACTGCATGTCTTGAATAAAAGAATATTTTATGCAATGAAAACATTTAACTTCCATTCACAGAATTCTAGGCAAGTTGGAACAATGATAATTAAATATTAAATCAAAATATAAAACACAAAGCAGCAGCTGAGTTGCAAGAATGGAAAAGCTGTAATTTTCTGTCTCTGAGATATGGAATCTTAAAAGATTGCATTTCATAACTTTAAAGGCTAAATGGTATCTTTATCCTTTCCAATAAACAAGTGTCCTAAGATGCTACTGATTCTCATAATAATTCTATATTTTGAATTTAGAACTCTCATGGGAAAACAGGAACAGGGTTTGAAAAAATCAATTTATTATAGATACTAGTAAAGATAAAGGAGAGCTTCTACCTAGATCTCTATATATGGATATTCTATGGTTTAATTCTGAGCTTCTTTTTCTCACTTTTTGTGATGGACTGCTTGCAATCTGTTTCTCACATTGGCCAAGTTTCAGCACCTGGTCTGAGTTTACAAATCAGTTTATCTGGACATAAGCTACTTGTTTTTGGTCTTGCCAGGTTCAAGCCTCCCACAGCTTCAGATTTTATTTTACTTTAGCTCCTGACACTGTAAAAACAAAAACAAAAGTCGAAGAATTCAGCTCTCCAGTAATGTCACCTTATCATTAGTAAACCTCCTGCTACCATCAGAGGTCATTAAAAATATGTCACCATCAACTAAAAATTCTCTCCTTGTTTGAAGAGAAGATCTTTACTGGATTTCAGAAGGTTTTCTGTAATGAAATGAGATAGGCTTCCTTTAGAAAGTTTGTGCTAAATCTTGTAACTATAAATCAATACATTCTTCCAATAATATTACTGGGACCTAAAATTTCTTATTGTTGGCTGGATTGATTCTTGTAGAAACAAATTGGGTGCTGATGTTGAAACTCAATAATTGGGAAATGTCTAAATATTCAATTAGGAGGTTGTGAAATGTGTGTGTGCCTAGTTTATGAAAGGCTATGAATGATTATTAAATATAATCACACCTATTAAGCAGATATTCAGAATGTGAAAACTGAAGACAATGTTGACCTTAAAATGTATGCTGTCACAAAATTAAGCAATTTTTAATGCAATAAATCTTGTCATGTACTAGGCAATATCTTGAAAGACAACTCAATATTCAAGGATGTAATTTTTTTGCCACAACTTGACAACTATAAAAAGATACCCTGCATTAATCTCTACCAGATCTCTGTAAGTATTTTCAAACTTAGATGAAACTCTCTCTAATCAAAATTGACTTTGGGGGAAATGAAATGCATAAAGAAATGACAAGCTAACCACTCATGTGCCCCAGAGGCTGCTTCAAAAGTTCACAGCCAAACCAAGACCTGGGAGTTAACCCTAAATGTCTCTCCTGAAGAGATGTGACCCATGATATGACATCTAGATGACATGCTCAAACTACTGGGAACAGAAAGAAGACTTCCATACTGTAGATCAAATATTTGCAATGCTTTTCCATTCCCATCACAATTAACTAAAATTTCCTAACTTTCATTTTTATCAGTCATTTATCTGATGCTTGAATTAAAAGGTAAGTTCTCACACTAAATCTTTTAAGACTATCTTAACCTAATTTTAAAAAAATTAAAATAAGATATAATTCAATATAAGGAAAAAATGACAGCTAATAAGGCTTGTTTCAAAAAAAATGAAAACAAAATCACCCAAAGTTGTTAAACGATATACAGGTGTTCTGTGTACATTCCTTTCTTGGATATGATATGAAGCAGATAGACATACTGCAAAGCCGGAAAGCTAGCATGTCCTGGAACACTGATGAAGGCCCAGATCTGAACATTCATCAACATCAATTCTTCTTCACATTTTCGTTTACTTTTGTATAGATATCAGAGTACAAAATAGAAGAGTTACAAAATGGATAATCAAAAGTGAAGGGCACATGTGTACAAAATTTGATGTGTTTCAGCTATATCTATCACTGTGTGTGGTAGGATGAAAGGCAATCTGATTCCAGATTTGCATTTTGCAATTTGATATCTATACTCCAGCACAAAATACACAATCCCACCCATCCAGTGCAAAGGGCACACATGTATAAAATTGAGTGCATGTTCCTTTAAAATTTTCAGAACTTAGGGGCCAATCATTTATAGAGCATCACCTCATATTTAAATATGGAATTCTAATTTTTCCCAAAATACTTCTTTACTCTTAATGGGAATCATTGTGTATATTACTCATATATTCACTATAATATGCACAATATTTATTCTGGAAATATTTATAGCACAAGACCTGTTCTGTACAATGGAATGTTCTTTTCCTTGAAACAGAACTGGAATTTTTGTTTTCATAGTTCCCAAATTAAAAACAGTCTAGGCCATAAACATGCCATGATTTTTTTATAATAAAATAGACAATTAAAATGAACTACTTTATAATATTACTTGAGTAAGTATGCACAGACCATTATCTCTGTATTTATTTCAGGATTTAATTAAGATTCTCAATAAAATTAATCACTGTTCAATGTCCCTATATTCACCAGGTCATGGATTGGCTGTGGCCTTTGATATATTATAATTGACAGAACTGGAGGACATCAAATGAGAAGAGCCTGTCTTAAATTTGGTTGTTTGGTTCAGTTCATAAACAATGCTAATGTTTGTCAACCTAAGTATTATAGAGGGAAAATGAGCTAGAAATCAATTTCTGTATAAAAAAAGCAATAAATGTATTTTTTTTAACTTGAAAAAAATTAAACCTGAAGGACTGCCTGACTGAAAGGGGAAATATTTTCCTATTTGTTTTATTCATTGCACTTTAACTTCCTGATTGTATTTATTCATTATCTTGCCAGAATTATTCATTTGTCATTAGAGACTCATTCTAGAATAGCCCTTAACGTCTTTATTGGTTTGATTTAACACATTCTAGTTGCATTTTCAATTCCAAGAATATTTTAAAGAATGCTCACTGTTAAAAGCAGCAACCATGACCACACACATTTTGGCTGGATTTCTTATACCATCTGAGTTTCTTACTCTCGTTGAGACAAAGTAAATTAAAAAAATGCTTTCGACATATTTACAAAAAAAGTTGGACATATGGATGTTTAATTAAAAGCCCAAATCACAAATATAAATGGTACCACTGCAAGCCTATGTTCAGAGTAATAAACTTAATCAGTAATTTTGGACTTACATCTGAATAAACATGCTATATATCTCAGAATGGTCAAATATGTGTATGTTTGTTACCACCTTTTTCTCTCCATACTGAGTTTGGAATTGCTTTATTTAACATAATGACTGTACTCTGTCTTAACATTCATTATATGGGATTTCAAAGGGATTTGCCATATAAATAGTAATTTAGTTAAGGAAAAAATCATTTAAATAAAAACTAATATTAAATTGTACAATATTAGTGTCAAATTTTACATGCCCTTACTCAGGTAGAATAAAGAGTTACACTGTACAGAAGAACTTGCTTGTGTAAAATAAACATTAAACTTATGCTGAAATGTTTAAATCTGATGATAATATTAGATAATATATATTAGAAAGAACATTTTTATCTTGGAGTACCATCACAGAAAAAGTCATTTTCTTTGTCATTATAAGTATGATACTACTCTTCTTTAATATGATATTATTCTTTCTCTTTAGTTGGAAGAGAAAAATTGATTTGTTTTCAAAGATGAAAAAAAGTGACAACATTTTCATAAAAGACGGCAGAGTTTTTTGTATTTACTTTAGTTGTGAAGTGTTCAAGGGTTGTGAGTAAATGAATCCTGCATCTCATTGTATAATTATTTCCATAACCATCTACAACCTCTTATCATTCAGATAAATTCCCTTCAATAAAATCCCAAGGAAAAATGTCATGAAAGAGTTCCTTGAGAGGAACCTTACCAGATTAGCAATAGAGACAGCCAGAAGATTACAAAGTGTTGGTTTTTTATATATATATATATATATATATATATATATATATATATATATATATATATATATATATATAACTGATATAGCAGCATTGTTGGTTGTCTTCTACGAAATAAACTTGAATACACTATCAAAATAAATTTGAAAGAATTACAAATATCAATCAACATTAATCTGTGATATCTGGGAACTGCAGTTTAACAACATCTAGAAGACAACAGGCTGAACAACATCGGAAAACAATCCAAATATTAAATCTGGGAGCCATGGAGAGATCTAAATAGGAAAGCATAAACACAGAGAATGCTGATCCATGGACTTCTACTGTGGGCTCGTTGTAGAAGGAAAGGTAGAATAAGACCATGGTCATTATAAGAAGTGAAGACCAGCCTGAATAAAAAAAATTATTTTAATGAAGTTTAATGAAGATGGGATAACATTAGGCATGGGCATAATTATCACCAAGAATATGTAATCAGGTGAGTAATCTGTAAATTTTAACTCTAGCCTTGGCATAGGATTTTACTGATAAATATGATCAGTGACTGTATTTCATTCATTTTCTATTGTGGAAACAAAATATTAGATTAGAAAAGTCTTTGAATAAATCAGTAGAGTGTTTCTGACATATTTATATTTTAAAACTTTGGTACTGTGTTTTCCCGAAAGTAAGACTTACCCCGAAAATAAGCCCTACCTTGATTTTTGGAGATGGGCCTAATATAAGCCCTACCCCAAAAATAAGCCCTAGTTTTGGGGTGAGGCGCATGCCTAAAAATCAAGCTAGGGCAGGGGTGGAACTGCCCCATGTCCCTTACACCTGCTTAAGATTGCAGCCAGGTCTCCCATGAATTGACACCTGCTTCACCTCACTGGCCCACTTCTGTGGCATCCCCCATCCTCCATTTCACAGTCAGAGGCCTTCTGGAAAGGCCTCTGCAGCTGAGAATGGAGCTCTGGATTCCCCTGGCCTCCATTTTGCCATCAGAGGCCTTCCAGAAAGGCTTCTGCAGCCAAGAACTGAGCAACAGATTCAATGCATAGATCAGTTCTTGGCTGTAGAGGCCTTTCCTGAAGGCCTCTGATGGCAAAATGCAGGCTGAGGGGTGCAGTGCACATCATTCCGGAGCTCCATTCTCAGCTGCAGAGGTATTTCCTTCAGCCGCAGAAGTGGGCTGGCTGAGTAGGGCTGTTTGTGCCGCCACTGCAAGGTGAGACCGTGAAAAAGACACCCCCCAAAATAAGACCTATTGCCTCTTTTGGAAGGTCTTATTTTTGGGGAAATACAATAATGAAATTTAGAAAACTTGTTCTTAAATTTGTTTTTAATTATTTAACAAACTGAGGGTTGTTGTATACATTCAATTTAAAACTCAACACCCAAGAAAAAAATCTAACATAATTTTAGTATTTTTGCCATGTGTAAAACTGTATCTATTTTGTCCTTTTTCCTGAGCAGATTCTACATCTCTGTATTACTTACTGTATGGTAAAGCAAGATTAAAAATAGAGTAAGCACTGTTTTATTTTTGTACTTTTTCTCTTTACATTTTCCAGGGGTTTAGACCAGGGCTTTTCAACCAATGATACGGATACCACCTGTGGTACATTGGCACCTGGCAGGTGGTACACAACCATCCTAGAAAAGTGGTAGTGGGGGAGGGGAATGAGCTGAACTGGTGACAGCACCACACAAGCCTGAGTGAGAGATGGCTGGAGCTGCAGGGCTGTCAGGGCTCAGCGGAAGCACCAGGATCAGTGCCGCTTTCCAGCTGATCGGCGCTTCTTCAGGGCTGTCTGGACTCAGTGGAAGTGCCAGGATCAGCGCCAGGGTCCAGCTGGAGCTCGGTGCTGATCCTGGCACTTCTGCTGAGCCCAGAAGCACCAATCAGCTGGAATGTTGCCTTATCTCCAGGGTCTTGTGATCTATATTCAGATGCATGGCAATTGATTCATATTTATGACGGTCACAGTGTCCCAGGGTCATGTGAAGTGACCAAAACCTGCTGCAACCACCCAACAGACGGGTGGAATAAAAACCAAACACCCCCCACCCCACCCCCACTGCCAATCCCCAGCAGAAATTCTCACAACAATGAAAACCTTGAACAGGAGGAAGAGCACCGCTGGGTGGGCAGGCAGGTGTCTTGCTCGGCTGTGGCTTGGGGGGCACTTTTTTCAGTACCACTGTAACTTTGAACAGTCATTAAGCAAACTGTTCTAAGTCAAAGAATACCTGTACTTTATTACTTTTTTCCTTTTTTGGGGGCGGTCATTAAGTTTTTGACAACTTGCTAGGCGACTGGTGGTACTTGGATATTGCCATATCCTAAAAGTGGTAAATGGATGAAAAGGTTGAAAAGCCCTGGTTTAGGCCACTGTGGCCAAAGCATCATCATGAATAAATTTGAAGGAATTACAGCATTCAATTTCTTAAAAAGACTTAAAACTTCAGTAAAGAATTACTTGTTAAGATATTGGATTATATCTCTGTTAGGAAGTTTGCTGATTTCTTTGATTCAATCAATATCCAGCCTTTGAGTTAGATAGCTTTGTCTATGTAACAAGGATGGTTGTGTGGAACAAATAAGAAGAGAAGTGTGTATATTGCAACACATCCCTGGAGGAATGGCAGGATATAAATTTTACCAATAAAATAAATAAATAATTTACACCACATGTATTATGTTACAAATCCAGAAATGTCACTCAAGGGGATTTATGTTACTCAAAGGGATTGACATGTGTCTGTTGCATTCATATTTGAATATTGATGGGAGAGAATATTTGTAGCTCAGGGTTGAAATGTGGGGTCTTGGTGCTGTCTGTGTATGGATTATGTTACCTAGTATGGTAATTAAACATCTGCAAGAAAACCATCAAGCTCAGAGAGCACTAGGGACTCCATATTTGAATATATACAGGTGACTGGGTGTAGGCATACACACATGTACACCTGTGAATGCACTTAAAAATGACTTAATCCACAATTGCACAACCTGATTATCAAATTAATATATTTTGGAGGCTTTGTATAATCCATTAAATTATAGGCTATATATCAACAGGCTATATTAACACATTAAGCTACAGGAAATCAAATCAAGCTTAATTCTCATAAATTCTGATTATGCTATACAAATGTGCCTGCTTCTTCTTTATCTGATGCAATGCTAACATTGCATACTTTCAATGGTATGAAGGCCCAGTAGTTGTGCGATTTATTCATCAGTGAAAAAAACTGAATGAATTTATTTCAATCATCAGAAAAAACAAAAGTTATTCGGCAGTGAAGATAAAATATTTTCGGTTAGTACCTTCTTTTTGAAATTAAGAGGAAAAAATCCCACTACCTTAAAGGATTTTAATTTTAAAGCAAAATGCTTAACAAAATTGTGATCCAGGAAAGTTTTAAACAGATAAAGGTGACTGATTTTAAAAAACAGAAGAAATGTTTTCTGAAGAAAGTGATTTTGAAAATAGCAAAAATAGCTATTCATGGGAAAACTGATTGATTATTATTAACAACAGTAGAAAATTAATGGATTTTATAAAAGGAGAAGGGTAATATTAGTGAAACTCTGAGTCTGTAATTATGCAGAGCTGAGACTAACATGCTAAAGACAAAGAAAAGCAAAATAAAAAAACCTGCCTTTTACTTTCAGCATTATAATAAACATATTTTCACTTTCTCAAATGGCAATCACAAGAAAAACTGCTAAACTATAAGACACAGGAGTTCACTAGAGCAACTTACAAATATAGGCATTTCACCAGATTTATTGCAGTAAATGTTTGAAAATTTTGGCAAAAGATGACTACAATGGTTAAAAATGAAATGGAAGAAGGCTCTGTAGGGCAACTGGCTGCAAACTAGATGCAAAGTGAAGATTTGGAACATAACACAGAAGTTATAAGGGGAGGAAAAGTTTGGACAATTTGGCATTAAGGGAACTGAGACATTCAACTGAAGCCAGAATTGTTTCCCTTTGGACAAAGGAATAGCATTTAGAAAGAAGCCAAGGAAAATTATTTCAATATATGATTACTGTGGCAATATTATTATATGTACAGCAATGGAAAAATTCAACACTACCTACTATGGAAGAATAGTTGGTTGGTTGATTACAGAAAAGACACTATCTGCATTTATTGGTGTTTCTATAGACTTTTTTTAAAAAAGGATCTTGTAATTTATGGCTTTGATGATTAGACAGGATAGATTATAGAAAAAAGATTATGACGAAGAAAAAGATTATGATTATGATTATTAAAAAAGATAAGGGTATTTATTATCATTATAAAGAATATCGGAATTCACTTTGTTATATCTTTTTTCTTTTCCTTCTGTTTTTCTTAAACTTTCTTTTCTTTTCTTGATCTTGTGTTGTCTTTGATTTCTTTTTCTTCCTTTCCTTTTATTAGTGGATTAGTTTTTAGCTTTTTTTAAAAAATCAATAAAATCACATTAAAAATTAAGAAACAAGGCATTGGTCACTTGGATAAAGAATGAATGAGAAAGTTGATTGGTGAGTCTATGCTTAGAAAAAAGTATGTTTTAAATATGTAGTTCAATATTCCCACTTGTTTATATATATGAAAAAGGAATTACTATAAAACTAAAAGTTGACTGGTGTCTTTTTTATGATGTCTGAGAATTATTGAAGGATATCAAGGGTGATGAGAGGTTCTGAATAGGATAAGCATTTTGGGCAGTGTCAAAAATAGACATGGAACAAAAGGAAAAAGAAAAAAAAATGAAAGTAGAACAATTGCAGGACAGCAATATGTTTGAAAAAATATTTAAAGATAAATTAATTTCCAAACAAAAGTAATTGTAAATGTGTATAAAGAAAAAGAATATGAAAGCTGCTCAAAAGACAGTACAGAGGATCCCAGAATCATATGAACTGATGCCAATGAGAACTGTGAAAGGGATGCTGGGCGGAATCAAGTGAAAGAGGCTGTGGTAATAAGAACAGTGAATGACTGCTGAAAAAAAATGAAAATGAGAAATATATCATCTTTAAAGAAAAAAGAGTTGCAAATAATGCAGTCAAGGAGAGCAAAGAGAAAAAGGGAAAACCAGGACAATTTGGATATACAGCATATATAGTATTGCATATTTGGATGTATATACGTCATTTAGCAGCAGACAAATCAGCCAACTATAATTTACATCAAGATAATTTACATTTACACACCATTCAAAAGAGAATAAAAAAGCTAAGATGGAAACACAAATATCAGAACAGAGCAAGCTACCGTATATAAACAGAAAGCTTGCTCCACTCACTTGTACCGGTAGTACTGAAGACATTATCTAGTTGGGTAAATGAAACATCTACAAACAACTAAACTCAGAGAGCACCAACACTGTTTTGGAAGTGGGTTAAGAAGATTGAACAGGGAGTCGCAAGTGGAATGACTTCTTACAAGAATTAAGAATTGAAATGATTATGGACACAATTGAAGTGAGGTCGCTTAAAGCACTGTATCAGAATGATAGTGATTTGTTAAAGAGTAACTTTTTTAAAAATACAATAAATATTAATGTCCAACACAAATGATGAAAAAGAAGTGATATAATAATGTGGAAAGATTGAAAAATCGTCAGGCTGCAGATATAATGTAAGATTTTTGTTCTTCAGCAAGATCATACAAAGCATAAATATAGAGAAAGCATATGAATGTTTTGCATAATTATGGAATTGAAGATTGGTAATTGAATGTAACCTTTCCTTTGCCTTATTAGTTTTACTCTCTTTTTGCTAAATGTTGCTTTTCCTAAAACAGAATAGTATGATATTAGTATGCACAGTAATTAGCTTTAAATGTGTCCCTACATCTTGTACATTAGCATAGGAGTCCCCAATCTCTGGGCCACAGCTCACTACTGGGCAGTGAGCTATTTGCAAATAGGTTGTGGAAAAGGCGGATGAGTGCATGCACGTATCCTTCCTTGCACAAGCAGCAGGCAAGCACATGCATGTGCACTCCATTTGTGTGAGAGGCAGGCACCTATGTACACTGCTCATGCAAATGGAGCTGCGCACGCTTGCCAGCCACTCACACAGAACCATCCTCCCCCGCCAGTCCACAAAGCCAGAAAGGTTGGGGAACTCTGCATTAGTATGTGCAAATTAATGGCAATCTCTGTGTCCTTTGCTGTCTTTTTTGCAATACAGAAGTGATCAGTATCTGAATCTAATGTAAAATTATCTGTGGGCTCACAGAATGCACTAAGCTGAAATCAGCCTATGATTTGTAAGCCGCTTAGAAGCCCCAAGCTCCCAAACCCAGCATTTTTTTTTAGTGTCAGGTTTTTAGTTGATTTTTTTCACCTCAAAATAACTGGAGAAATAGACATGTTAAAGTTGTATGAGATAAAAGACCTTTATATCACTCAGCCAGATATATCGGGTGATATCACTAAATTACTTGATATGATTACTATGTATAATATCCATGTATAACAGGGGGTGTCAAACTGCCGGCCCATGGGCCGGACACATCATCCGGAAGCTGCGCCCACCTAATGGCAAAACCGTCCTGATACGTTGCACGACATCACATGATGTCGCGAGTTTCACATGTCTGATGTATAATGTTCAGTACCCAAGCTGAATAATATTGCTTAGCTCTGTGCTAAACTGTGGACTACTCTCTTTGTTATCTTCTGTCCCAAGAAATCAACATTATGTCAAAAATCCAAATCTACATTCCTTCCAGCATTAAAATTCTGAACAGTAACACAATGTGCTTTTAAACTAAATAATTCATTTCCAGTAATTTTAATAAAATTTGCCTCTGCTGTAGTACATTCCTTAGGCTAATAGTAGAAATGGCTATAACATCATCCAAATTTCTAAAAATTCTTTTGCTCTAATCTACATTCAACCTTCTATCCATCCACTTTTACTTCCACTTTTAAAAAATCTTTATTAAGTTTCAAAAGCAAACATTAAAATAAAAACTAACATAAAGAAGGAAAAAGGGAAGGGAATAAAAGTGACTTTTGTTATATATTTGTTTGATGTATTTTTGGACAATTTTTTTATGTCCACTTCTAAGGTTTTATTATGATTTTCCTTCAAAACCCCAGATTTGTGTAAATGAATCATCAGACGTATATGCAAGCACAAATCATTTCATTTCCTTTTTTTTAAAGGAATGTTCTGATGATATCAGGAATTTAAAATTCCTTTCCTGTCTCTTCTAACTCTGTATATCTAGCAGTTATCTGACCTTTCCTTTGACAAAAAGGAGACACATGGTAAACTCATTCTGTTCTGACCCAATAACTAAGATTCTGTTTTTAGAAAACTACAAGAAACATCAATGAAGAATAAGAATGCTTTTTAGAAGAAAAGAATATAATCAATCACTTAACATTGCTTGCTTTTGCAAATACAATGGTCTCTACAATATTTTAAAATAAATTTGTATTTCTGAAGGCTTTGTGATGCATGGAATAATGCTATTTTGTTCATCGAGAGCGCCAGCTGAATACATGAAGGAAGACAGTGCCTCCTAGTGGTCTTCTTTGAAAATATATCTCTGATTATTATTAAGTAGTTCCAGGCAAGTTTTCTTTTTAAACAAACAAACAAACAAAAAGGTTTCCTTTGCTTTATGCTTTATGTTATGATTGAATATTGTTATCTGAGTGTTTGCTTCATAAAAATGTTATTATGCAATTAATTCCAGTATAGACAATTTCGACACATGGCAAAACTCCCTTTCTGTACTTACACATTTATCCTCATGTTGTGTGGTGTTCTAATTGTGCATCCCATTTACTTCCATAACTGCAATTGACTACATACTCCATCTACTTTCAACTCAGCAACAAAGTTTCAAAATCTAAATTAAACAGTATAAATTATTATTATTGTAAAATGTCATGAAATCTGTGCCAAAGGGGAATATCATTCCGTTAGTAGTTTCAAAAACAGATAAATTACATATCTATTGAATTTAGTTGTTAGTATCAAGAATATTTCTTTTTGGTTTCTCAAAATACTTGTCCAAACCCAATAGAACTCCTTAAAATAGTTATATTCCAAAGTTTTGGGACATAATTGAATATAAAACTTTATTAATATATAAAGGTTTGCCCATAAATCTTATGCAGATGAATATATTACTCCAAAGTTTGTCACTGACTCACAAGGTCAAATCGTATTTTCTGTGGCAGCATCTGCCTCAAGGAACAGCATCTCCCCAAATATCCAGATGATTATTAGCTTTTCATAAGACTCTGAAGACCTGGCTGTTTCCTCAGTGGTTCAGGCAAGCTGTTTTTATTGTGATTTTATTATTGGAATGTACTTTTAGCTTGGGTGTCATGAGCTATGGATTGGTTTTTAAACTTCATATACTGCCAGAATCAATGGCATAAAGATGGGCAGATACGTACATTTTAGTATTATCATAACTCCTCCCATGCTGTTTAGCATATTGGACAGCAAGGGATCTCCAGTGTTTTTGATTTTGGGTGAATACTTCAGTGTCTTCCCGATGTTTAGAGTCTTTAAGTCTTCCATGAAAGTTCTTTGCCATGTATTTTGCAGTCGTCTTCTTGGTTGACATCAAGGGGTGTCATCTTGGGGATTCAATTGTTCTCCATATGGAGAATATGGTCTCACGTTGGAGCAGTTCTTCATTAGTAATATGGTCAAAATAGCGAATCTCTAGGATACATATACACACACAAATGGAAGCTAAAATATTATTAATGAAGAGAAAGACTAACTAACTAGCTAAATAAATAAATAAATTTAAATAAATACAGGGACAGAAGATCCAGAACCCTCTCATCTTTGTATCATTAGTCCAAACACTGAAACTTTTGATGCTCCCTCCCAATGATAACAGCTGCCTTACAGAACCGTCACAGGTTTTCTCCTACATTTGCTTTATGCCCACCAGAGATAACTCTCTTAGGCTTCACTGATTATTTCTAAAAATGTCTGAAAAACACGAAATCTGGCTTTGTGACTTAAGTTCGTGATCTTTGGGGAGTACTATGAACTAGATATATTTCATCTATGATATCAATGTATAGAGAATTAACTTTATCTCAAGTGCCAGCAAAGCTAATCCTCCCAGCAGCTGTTACCACTCAAATTCAAAATGAATATGATTTTAACTTACCTCAATCTAACCTAATAAATTCTATTGTTTTCCTAAGCACTTCTGTGAATTAAATGTTGACATCTAAGCACACATACAGGACTGGAGTGGCTTCTAGGCATGTAGCCAAATATCTTCCCAATTCCCTAATAGGGTATGTATCACTCCCTCTAGAAAGCCTTTGACCAAATGATAAAAAACAAAACTGTTCTCGATTTCTTTTAAATCTCCCAGACTTGTCAAAAAGGCCTCCGCAGGGCCCATGAATGTGACCTTGTAACTAAAATATGTATAATTTGCCTCCTATCATTCTATTTTACCAGATAGTTCTGACTACTAATTTATGTACTATTTCCAATCCTTCAAAAAAAGGTGCAACGAGTGTACATATAAAGGACCTCTTTAAATCACCAGAGCATTTACATTATTCTTCAGTCATATAGTGACTCACATGGTTGTTAAGCTACAACTGGCTGTTTCCACACACATGCCCAATACTTTACTGGGTTGCACATATCTGAAAAACAGTATTGCTACTTTTATGATTCAAAGAGAGGTGCTTCGTGTAATACATTTTGCATCATCTATTTCACAGAATTTGTAGGTCTCCCAATTTGGACTCCAAGACATTGAAACTTTTTTTGACATTAATACAGCAATAGCACTTAGATTTATACACTACCCCACAGTGCTTTACAGTACTTTCTGGGAAGTTTTCAATGTTAGCTTGTTGCACCCAATATTTGGGTTCTCATTTTACCAACCTTAGAGGGATGGAAGGCTGTGTCAAACTCGAGCCTTGTCAGGATCGAATTCCAGGCTGTGGGCAGATTTAGCCTGCAACACTGAGTTCTCCGGAATAGGGCGGCATAGAAATTAAATTAATAAATAAAATAAATAAATAAAAATAAATAACACTGCATTCTAACCACCGTGCCACTAGGGGTCATGCATATATAAATGTAAAGTTATATAAATTTATAATATAAACATAAAACTGTTATATAAAACTGTTTATGTAACAGAAAAGTGTTATAATAAATCATATAAAACTGATTCTATAGTGAATTACATTGCAAACAATTTATTTAATGGTTTGTTAAGTCCTTGTTTAATGATTTATTAATAAGCCCATGAAAGGATTTTAACATGGTCCAATATGTTTCTGTGAATCCAAAGAAGAATGAAGTCTTGAATTTCCTTTTATTGATTAATGATTAAATTCATACATTGGGTCTGAAATTCACAATTGTTCTGTTTTGTTTACATAAATTATTTCCACTTCTGACTTCCACAAGTGATTGCAACACCTAAAATGCTCATAGCTTTACACAGGTAAGTTGTCCAATTTGCTTGAAAATCAACAGAATTATCTGGTTCTTGTTTCAAGATTCTCTAAACATATAGTGATCAGAAAGCAGAAATTAATATATAGATAAAAGTAACTTGTAAAAATGTTACCACAAGTATTTTTCTGTGAAATGCAAATGATTTTGTTACATTCCTGTACCTTTAATAATTGAATGAATCATAGAAACAAATTGCACTGGACGGTAATTGCACTGGACGGTAATGGAAGAACATATAGGTAAAATAACAAATAATTCAGAATCATAACAGGCAGTCTCTTATTCTGAGAATTTGAGACTCACGGGTACTTTTATTTATTTAGTTAATTTATTACTATAGAGAAACCATTCTTTCATTGCTCAAATCATAGACTACTAATCCTGATACAGTCTTATGGTAATCTATGCAGGCTAAAATAGAAGCTTAATGTATACTGTTCTAGAGCAGTTGTTTCCAAATATTTTTTGACTGTATAACTTCTCATAGTAAAAAATATGTGGGCGTACATCCATAATATATGCATGTTTATTTATAATTTAAATATGTGTGCTACTCTAAAATATATCCCAAAAGAGAAAGTAAAACATAATGAAATAAAGATAAAATAAACAATAGTCTGATATTTTCTTCCAGCATCCCAATAGACTGTCAGGGTCAAGCACACAACTTTATAAACCACTGCTCTAGTGAAAAGACAATTGCTTGCTTAATTCCTAAAGATAATATAAACTATTGAAAAGTTATTCAAATGTGAATTCAGTTTGTTCCTTTATCAATTCCTCTTTCCTTCAACATAAGAGGGCTGTGTTAGTCTACTGTATAGTGACAAAAAATCAAGAGTCTGTTAGCATCTTGTCCAGATAACAAATTTAATTGAGAGGCATAAGCTTGAAAGCTCATGAATGCTTATGCCTTTTAATAAAATGTGTTAGTTCGAAAAGGTGCTACCAAATTCCTGATCTTTGCTAGAAAATATTATGTAATACTGTAGCAATTTTCTAATTTTGAGACAATGTCATCATGAGCCCGTGTGAATGGAAAACTCTTGTGGCCTTGTCCAAGCAGTTTACACCAATCTCCTTTGAGAACATAACAGAATCCTAACAAAATTTTTATGCATTATGCAAATTTCATTGTAAAAATGTACGCTTTTAATTTCTAACACAGCTTTGCATGAATAAGATTTAAATTGTTAATATATGTAGAGTAATTCACATATCATGGCAATTGTTGGTTTAGCCTAATGTAAATGCACTCCATTTATAAACCATGTTTATAATACATCCATTAATTATACTTAAATATTAGCACAGCAAATGATTCCTATCTGCGGACACATAATGATTTGACTTACCTATGCCTCATAATATGACTCTCTGCTTTGTGAGAGGCAGAATTTTTAATTCCATTACCTACTTCCGGTTTTCTGATTTGTGTCCTTTGTCTTGCAATGTCACCACCAATGTGACCTCTGCAGAAGGGAGAAGGATTAAGCAGCAAGGCTGTTTGCCATCCTCTTTCCATACTTTCCATTTAGAATTGCATTATCAGAGACACAAATATTTTGGCTTCGTCTTTGTACGAAATATATATTACAGGGACAAGGGGTAATATTTTGCTGTGTTGTATTTCGAAGCAAAATGGGTCAAATCGATTGTCTTCCATTTGATCTTTTATATTTTTTAAAAAATAAATTCTCCTAACACACTAATCTAATTTTTTTGCATAGGGAGTTGTGGAGAACACAGTACGGTTTACAAACCGCAGTTTGTTCAGGAAACCCTGACTGGGCAATCCATGGCGTAGTGCGTTGCAGAAACACAGTTCTGAATGTTACTTAAATCCTCCGACTATTTTATTTGTTTCTTTGGTCCAGCAATTTAATTCGACATTCATTTCAGACTAATTAACACGAGTCCCTACGAACATTTTAGTTCAGATTGCGTAGGACGGCCGCAGAGCCGGGTTAAAGGTCTGCCGAGCGAATCAGTTCAGACTACATTTCCCAGAACACACTGCGTTTTCTCCGGAATGAGTCGCCGGAGTCATTCCGGGTCAATCTAGCATGGCTTCGGTTGGAATAACCGGCTGTGTTAGAAGCGGGAAGGCGACTTTGTTGTTTCCAAGGTGTCTGCTAAGGGCCTCGTGGGGATGGAGGGGATTTTGCGAAGGCCCCGGTGCAGGTGAGTTTTGGCGGGGGCATCAGGTAGTGACCGCTCCTCAGATGTAGGAATGGCGGAGTAGGGGAGATTATTCCAACCGGAGCAACCTCATTGAAAGGATACGAACAAACTATGGTTGCGTTAGACCCTCCTCCTTTCTTCTCTGCTCGAACTACTAGATTTCATGCGCTACCTGATTCAGGCTGCGAGATCCAAAAGACCATTAAGTAGCAGCAAAGAGATACAGTAAACTTTGCTGTCATTGTTCACAGTCCAGATTTTTGCAACCCCATTCGATTGCTCAGTTCAGGCACCCCCAACTTTGCTATCAGCTTACTGGAAATCATCTGGAGTGATCCTATTTAAGCAGCAAAAGTTTGAATTGTCATTAGATGACACAAAGCGAAAGAAAACAAGTCATCAGGATTTTGGCAGCTCAAAATGGTAGTTATAGGTTACAGGAATTGAAGCACAAGACCCTTGGAAGGCGTCAGACAGGAGAAAATGTTCATTTGTCAAAGCTGAAATGATTTCTTTCAAGACTAATATGCCTTAAAGCCTTTTCATCTCAATGGGCTCAAATTTCACTTTATTACTAATGTATTTGTAAGTATAATGTAAAAGGATAATAAACCTAAGGTCTAATCTTTCAGTATTAGAATTTATTCATGAAATGTGTATATATTGCCATGTCTATGCTGATGCTTTCATGCATGCTGTCATCTGATAATGGTCATCTAGTTATGGTCATCTAGTCATCAGTATGATTCTGAGCAGTTTGCTTTTACAGTCCATGAGCTTGAAGTCAGATAAGAATGTAGTTCCCCAAGATGTGTTTCTTTTGCTTTACATATAATTCTTGACTTACAATTACAGTTGCGTCCTGAATTTCTGCTGCTAAGCAAGGTAGTTGTTAAGTAAATTGCACCTGATTTTATAACCTTTTTTGCCATAGTTAAGCAAATCACTGTGAAGCACTGCTGTTAATCATTTGGTCATTAAGTGAATCTGACTTCCCCATTAACTTTGCTTATTGGAAGTTGGCTGGAAAGGTTGCAAATGATGACCAAATGACTCTTGGATGCTACCAAGTGCTTGAATTTTATCATATGAACATGGTGATGCTGTGACAGTTGTAAGAGGAAAGACCTATTGTAAGTCATATTTTTCAATACTATTATAACTTTGAACAGTTTCTAAATGGTTGTAAGTTGAGGACTACCTGTATAAGATAAAGTAGGATAGTATTCTGTAGCTACTGACAAATTATGAGTAACAACCTAATATGTGGTATAATGATTTACTTTATATTTTACTGTTTTAAAATCTATAAGTCATTTTTATTCATGTCTATTTGGATATATTCAGGGAAAAATTACTTTGTTAATAGTATTCTGGACCACTTCACCTCTTTAATTAAGATTAAAAATCTGTATGAAATCCTTTTTGTACTATTTGTTTGCTGTATAGAATTAACTTAGATCCTTGAAATATGAAATCTTCTTGCTTGTGCCCTTTAACCGTGAGGGAGCTGCAACTTCCAAGCCAGCAACTGTTTGGAATTGACTGTCTTATAGTCTGGGAAACTACTCTAAAAACCACAGATTATATAGTGTGATCTGTTGTGGATAAAAAAGTCTACCCCAATAGCTTGTCCATTTGATGGAGAAGAAAAAAAAAGAGGGTATGTCAAGGTATACTTTATATCTCCCAAGATAACACTAGAATGGGAGAGAATTGGAAATAATGCATTTATTTTTCCTTTCTTGGAATTAGTGAGATGGAAAATACAAATTAAGCAATACGAAGTGTCTGCATCTCATCCTGCATTTCCAGAATGAACCCTGCAAGCCATACATTTCTGTTTGGCCCCATAGGTTCTTGCCTTTTACCTACAGTTTGATTCCTTGACCCATAAACAACTTATAGTACTATTACTTTGTATTTATTTGTGCTTATCCTCAGTTTCATATAGAGTTTTAGCTAACAGTTGATAAACTTTATTAAAATAATTTAATATTTTGCAGTTGTGTTCTAGCATTTATGTATTTTTTGTGAACTGCTTGTTTTACAGAAGAAACCAAAATTGATGTTCCAAAGCCTTGTTTCAGGGATGAAAAAGTTCAGAACTTACTCTCCAAGATGACACGGATAGATTTGCAGAAGATTTTCAAAGCAAGAAAACAAGAGCTTACGCCTCCTGTATACAAGGTCATGACAGAATGCCAGCTGGAAGAGGTATTTCAACTGTTCTATGACCATAAATAGAAGATGTGTTGATTTGTTTGTGTAATTATTTACATTATTTTTTTCTCCCTTAGGCTTCAGCACAAGCTGTTAAGAAGGCTAAAGAGTATCTCAAAATGCCTCCTGTACTGAATGAACGGGAACCAATTGATGATGTTTTAGCTGAGGACAAGATAATTGATGGATCTGAGCCCTATAAATATGTATTTACTGATTTAACATATGACATCCCACACAGTGTAAGTCTTTTAGAAACCCATGGTAATAAATCTGAAATGTATGGCTTAATCCTATTTTCAGTTTCCCCAATAGACAGTGTTGTACACAGAGCAGTAGCTTAATAGCTTATTTTTAGGACTAATTTCAGTGACTCAGGCTTTTCATATAATTCATGGGTTTATGAGAAATCAAAGTTTTTCAAAACATGCCACTTTGTGACGTTGTAGTCTCACAGAATATAAGAATGACTTCGGCTGAGCCATACTTTAATTTAGATTAGTTCTTTAGCTTTTTTTCCTCCCTAGACCTGAATTGCCTGTTTTTTCTTTGCAAGATTCTAGAAGAAATCAAATGTATGCATAATGAATATTTAGAATTCATCTTTGCATTACAAGACTGTCTCTTGTAGTTAGCTTTAAAATAGACTACAAGTAGTCCTTGAGTTACGACCACAATTGAGCCCAAAATTTCTGTTGCTAAGTGAGACATGAGTTTTGTCCTCCTTTACCTTTCTTACAGTTGTTAAGTAAATCACTGTAATTGTTAAGTTAGTAGCATGGTTAAGTGAATCAGGCTTCCCTATTGACTTTGCTTGTAAGGTCACAAAAGGTGATCACGTGACCCTGGGACACGGCAACTGTCATAAATTTGAATCAGTTGCCAAACATCTGAATTCTGATCACATGACCATAAGTAAGTATGAAAAATGGTCATGTCACTTTTTTCAGTGCCGTTGTAACTTTGAACAATCACTAAATGAACTGTTGTAAGTTGGGGACTATGTGTAATGTTTGCCAACAAGAGTTTGGAAACAGCTACTGAATTCTGTGTGAGACCTCAGTACCTAATTTTCCAATTTGTCACTACCTTATTTATCACTGGTTTTGTAAAGGCAAAAATCAGTTATTATAGAATTGAGCCAGCAAGTTAGTTTCTAAATTTCCCCATTGAAATAACAACATTGGGGCATTTCAAGTGAGTACTATGATTGGATATATCATGGATATAATATTTTCTTATATAAATACAATATACATTACTTATTCAAATAGCTGCTAGGAATTTCTCAAAAGCCAGTTGATGTTTTAAATTTATACTAATTCCTGTCTACTTTAAAATGAAAAGAATTAATGCCACCATGATAAACTTGTAGCTTACTTGTTTTATTTTTCAATTTCAGGAGCGATTCATTGTAGTTCGAGAAACAAATGGAGTATTACGCAAGGCCACCTGGGAGGAACGGGACAGGATGATACAGATCTACTTCCCAAAACAAGGCCGTAAAATTGTCCCTTCATCTATATTCAGCAATAAAAATTGTGCAATGGTAAATCCAGGAATATTAATTTTTCTTTCGTAGTCTTTAGGGCAACTTAGTTGGCTTATCAGATACCTGTTATTTGCTGACAATTGCCTAGCGTTATCTTTTAAATTATTAGGCACTCCAGCTTGTTAAATTTAGCAAGTGAGTATGAATATCCCTCTCAGTCTTACATTCTAGTTTAACTGGACTAAAAATAAGTTGATGTCAATTTAAGGTTTTGATTAGTAAGTTGACATTAAACTACTGGTATGTAGTATTAATACAAGAATACTAATGGTTCTCAGTTCCAGTTGGAACCTTCATTGGAACAGTTGATTTACACATCTGAATAGCTTTTATTCCTGGAATCTTACTGCAGAAGTGGGCTTTCTCCTAACTGCTTTGTGGAAAATTTGAACTAAAGTTTTTGACATGAAGTGCTACCTTTCATTTTTGTACAATATTTCTTGTTTTAGACTATGTTTCTTCAGGACCGTCATGAAGAACTCCTTGATCGCTGTCTTATGCAGTTTGAGCCAGATTCAGCTAATTATATCAGAGTGAGTTATCAATATTGCTCAATGGAGAGATGGAACTTAGGAACTGCTCACCAAAATACCTTAAAAAGAAAATTTGTGAAATCTTTAGCACTATTTGTAATTGTAGTCGATTTGAACTTCATTTAAGCCTTATTAATCTGGCTTCACTATTTTTTTGTGTATTTTATTTCTATCCTGTGAGAGTCCAAGCAACTCCTAGATAATGTAAAAACATTTGTGAGAAGTGTGTTTATTAAGATTGCACTAAAAGGAGGTGTGATGGCAAAATCCTTAGGAACCCGTGGTAGACTTACGATCACTTACATTAGAAAACATGTAAGTGGCCTGCAATTCATTTGCTATACCTGTGGTTATTAGTGACCTTTTGAAGTATGCTTTGCAATCGCTGCTGAGAAAGACAACATGAGTTCAATATTTTCAATAAGTGCATTACACAATATATTAATTTTGATGGCATTTGTTCAATCAGCTCATTCATGGACTAAGATGAGGGCACAGATCGCATTGCAGTACTGCAGGATTATATATATTCTAAAAAGTGGGCTAAATTTCCCTACATTTCTGGAAATGCATTATGATTTGTAAATATGGTTAAATATCTGAACAGATTCATCACGAGACATATGAGGATATTGATAAACATGGAAAATACGATCTTCTGCGTTCAACAAAATATTTTGGTGGGATGGTCTGGTACCTTGTAAATATAAAGAAAACAGAAGGATTGCTACTAGACATGGTCCAAAGAAATTTGTAAGTACTTTGGTAAGCCAGTATTTCTGTATGAAAGGAATTCACTAAACTATTTCACTTGGCAACATTGTATTAAAAATGAGCCATGTTTATCCATTTATCTATTCAGACTGAAAGCTAAGATGATTAGTACTTTTTGGAAGTTCCCCAAGAAATTCCACTGCTCTGGGCTAGACTATGAAGTTTTTTCTTTTAGTTGACATTGGCAGTCTCTTATATTCAGCTGCTGAAAAACTGATTTCTGTATAAACACTAGGAGTTGAATTTCAGTCAAGGAGTTTGTACAACTAGGAGTTTGTATGAAAAAATGTATTTCAGAATTCAGTTAAGTTTTTCTTGCTATTGTTACTATTATTTCATAAATAATTGCCTGATTTATGTTATGTATAAATTCTTGCAAAAAAAGTGGATTGCTAAAATTCAAATATTAAGAATTGAATTTGAAATGTAACTTTAGTTACAGAGAAGCTCATTATATTTACATGTTTTTATTGTAATTTCTATCATGCTCTGAGCCGCCCTGAGTTCTCCGGAATAGGGCGGCATAGAAATTAAATAATAATAATAATAATAATAATAATAATAATAATAATAATAGTAATGACTTATTTTCATCAGTATTTCTTTCACTATAAGCTAGTAACATTAAGCCACTTCCTGCATTCTTAATAATCCAAATGTTCAAATTAAATATGTGAAACTATTTAGGAGTTGTTACAAATGAACTTCTGAATTTCAGGCTTGAAGATGCTGTAAGTTTAATTACTCTCTACCATATGCTCCATCCTGATTGTGAAACAGCAAGAGAGGCACAAGAACAAGATATCCAAGGGATAGATTTAATTAAGGTATAATATACAGTTTGTGAATGTAAAAAAGTTGACTATAGAAAATGCATACAGCTGGGAATCACAACTTTGCATCTTCCTAGTGGCTGTTGAAATAAAAGCAGTTTATTCATATTCAAAATTTGTTTTAAAATTTATGTAGTTCTTTTCAGCCTTATTAGCTGTCAATTCCTTATTAGAAGTTTAGCCACATAAATTTACCAATTGCTTTAGTATAAAAGTCCAGAATGATATTTTCAAAATTATATTGGATATCTGATTATCATTTTAATTTTTTACAGGCATTTGCAAAGGCAGAAACATCAAGAGCCAGCTACATTGAACTTATCCTACAGGCTTATCAAGCACCTTCGCCTAAGTCTGCAGCTTCACAAAGTGATTAGATCAATAAAATCATTTAATGTCCAATGTATGAAAAAGGAGAAAAAATGTACATAAAGCTCTAAAAAATATGTATGATAAAATTAAATATTTCACAATTTCCTCAGCATGCCTACTTTTTCATCTTTCTTTTAAATCAAACCTTCATACACCAGAGACTGAGGGAATCCAAAAGACATTTATTGGAGAATTGTTTGATCATGTGATGCGAGCTTGCTAATGTATCTAAGGAAGCCTACATTACAATGGGGAAATCTATATCTGTATTGTAAAATACTGTCCCTATTTATTTTCCATATTAAATATAAAAAAGAGTCACTTTTCAACAAGACTACATTGTCAAGCATAACTAGGTGTAAGAATGCACATCAGTTTAAAAGTTCAGTCAGACATTTCTTCATCCAGAAAAATATCGGTGGTATCAATATCCTCCAATTCCAAGTTATCCAGATCTACATCCAGGTCCAGTAAAACCTAAAACAAGAAAAAAGTAGCTGGGGAAAAATATCTGATATCTTATTAGCAAAAAAGTAGACCATTATTTTGTCATGATCCCAAAGATGAATTGTCTTAGTGACAGCACTACTATTATCTTATATGACCAATGATCGTATTTGTAACTAAATTCAAATTTAGTTCCAGGCAATTATTAATGCTTCTTTAAGTGAGGGTTTCTTCCCTGCCGCCTTGAAAGAGGCGGTAGTGAGGCCCCTCCTTAAGAAGCCTACCCTGGATCCAGCTGTTTTATCAAATTATCGTCCTGTCTCCAACCTTCGCTATCTTGCGAAGGTTGTCGAGAGCATGGTTGCCCGACAGTTCCCGCGACACCTGGAGGAATCGTTATACCTGGATCCACACCAGTCGGGCTTCAGGCCTGGTTACAGCACGGAAACAGCATTGGTCGCGTTGGTGGATGACCTCTGGCGGGCCCGGGACAGAGGTTGTTTCTCTGCTCTGGTGCTATTGGACCTCTCGGCGGCTTTTGATACCATCGATCATGGTATGCTGCAACGGTTGGAGGGGTTAGGTATAGGGGGCACTGTTTTGCGGTGGTTCTCCTTCCTCTCCGGCCGGATGCAGTCTGTTGACGGGGCCAGAGGTCAACCCCGAGACCCCTCGTATGTGGGGTACCTCAGGGATCGGTCCTCTTGCCCCTACTGTTCAACATTTATGTAAAACTGCTGGGTAAGATCATCCGTGGTTTTGGTGTGGAGTACCATCTGTACGCTGATACTCAGCTGTACATTTCCACGCTGAACCACCCCAACGATGCTCTTGCCGTGCTGACCCAGTGCCTGGAGGCCGTGCGGGTCTGGATGGAGAACGGACTCAAGCTCAACCCTTCCAAGACCGAGTGGCTGTGGCTACCATTGTCCCGGTTTAGTCAATTGATTCCTTCGTTGTCCGTTGGCGAAACAGTGGCCCCCGCGGAAAGGGTTCGCAATTTGGGAGTCCTCCTGGATTCACGGCTGTCTTTAGAGGACCATTTGACGGCCGTGGCCGGGAGGATGTTCTATCAGGTTCGCCTGGTATGCCAGTTGCGTCCCTTCCTAGACCGGGACTCGCTATGCACAGTTACTCATGCCTTCGTCACTTCCAGGCTGGACTACTGTAATGCTCTCTACATGGGGCTCCCCTTGAGGTGCACCTGGAGGCTTCAGCTGGCCCAGAATGCGGCCGCGCGGGTAGTGACCGGAGCGTCATGGCGCTCCCATGTAACATCGCTCCTGCGGGAGCTGCACTGGTTGCCGGTGGCCTTCCGGGTGCGTTTCAAGGTGTTAGTGACCATCTTTAAAACGCTCCATGGCATCGGACCCGGATATTTACAGGACCGCCTTCTGCCAGCAAATACCTCCCGCCATCCGGTACGCTCCCACAGAGTGGGTCTCCTCAGGGTGCCGTCAGCCAGACAATGTCGGCTGGCGACCCCCAGGGGGAGGGCCTTCTCTGTGGGAGCTCCAACGCTTTGGAACGAGCTCCCCCCCGAACTCCGTACGATGACGGAATTGCGTTCCTTCCGTCGAGAATTAAAAACATATTTATTCCGACAAGCCGGCCTGGGATAGTAGCTCCGGTTCCAACAAGGCCATAATTGTTTTTAGGGGATTGAGTTTTTAGATTATGTATTGGGTTTTTAAATGATTGGGCCAAATTATTTAATTTATTTTTAATAATTTTACTTTTTGTATGTTGACGTTTTTAATTGGGCTGTACACCGCCCCGAGTCCTTCGGGAGGGGGGCGGTATAAAAATCGTAAAATAAAAAAATAAAAAAAATAAATAAAGCCAAATTCTTTACAATAGAGCTATCTTGTAAGGAAAAGCCATGAATTGTGTGTAGCTCTTATATTTTTTTGAACAGTGGTTTATAAATCCAGGGTTATAACCTATAATGATCGTTAATATACATCAGCAGCTAGCACCACTCTAAGATATAAAATGAACAGGAAATACTTAAGTGTTAACTTGTTAGAAAAAATATACAATCCTTATTCAACAGACACAATTAGTTGTATAGTTATATAAATAGGTGGAAGGGACTGGGATTGCTATGACCCACAGAATCAATATCAGAATTAAATCAACCGTGTAGTATAAACCTGTAGAACCAATAAGTAAACAGCTTGTAAAAAAAAACAGTCTTTTATCATGCTTGGGATACAAAAATTAATTCCTGATAAATTGTAAGATAATAAAGCCATTTTAGTCCTAATATTTTTAACTACAATTACTGAAGCTTTTTACTACGCTGGATCAATGCTGAAATTCATTAACCTGTTGACTGATAACGATTAACCATATTAAAACAGTTTATTTCTTAGGAACAAATTGGAAAATAAATATATTAGAAAAAACACTAATTAAAAATATTAACATATACTTCCTTAGTGAATTTCATACCTAAAACTGATTAAAACCATTAATGAGGAAGATAGTACCGTACTTAAAATGTAAGAGAAGATGTTACGCTAGGAAAAGTGAACGATTGCAGCTACATGCTAGAGCTCACATTTGAACACAATGAAGTTAGCCTGTATTCAAAAAATATTGTTTATATTAGTTACCACTGCTCTTTGAAGGCAGTTAATTAGTATTTTAGAAAATAAGGTTAAAAAAACTGATGTATTGGTGTTCTAAATAGAGGGACAACTTGTATAAAAGAAAGTTTACTGGCTAGCAGTCAATTTATACTGACTTGGCTCTGCATAGTTTACAAAACAGATTTAATTTTGACACTATCACAGTAACTTGAAAAAAGGAAATTACAGAAGTGTAGTAGGATTAGAACTTCCAAACTGCTAATTCCTTTCTTTGTAGTATAGTAAATTTACCTTTTCATCTTTGATCTCAACTGGAACCTTTCCAGAAACTGGAGGCTCTATTACAGGTCTAGGAGATGGCACTGATTCATCTTCTGATTCCTGATGATAAAGAAAAGAAACACCCCCCCACCCATATAATGAAGAAATAATGTATACTTGTGCCTATCTGTACCATAGCCATTCTGTTCTAACATAAACTGAACTTACAGCGAAAGCCCAATTTTTTAGACCATCCATTCAGTGGACTTCAGAAGCACCAGATAAAATTTTACTTTGAATGTCACCTTCTGTTATTTCTAAAGTAATCTGAACAATTTGTGTTATTACATTTTTAAAGATTTATCCCACCCTAATTACCAAATCAATGAACCTATATAATATTCCTTTCTCTTCCTATTTTTCCCACAACAACCCTGTGAGGTGGGTTGGCTTGAGAGTAAATGGCACAAAACCACCTGACTGGGGTTCACACTTAAGGAGGGATTAGAATTCTCCTGCTTTTTATGCCAGTACCTTAACCACTATACCAAACTGGCTCAATGTTACATTATCTAGTCAATTTACATCAATTGCATAATTATGGCAGCTACAATCATTATATAGGTGCTTTTCAATCTATATGGGATGAACACAGCATTGATTACTCTTATAGATGACCGACCACTGTTGGAGGTTTGTGCCTGGACCATCTATGATAATCAAAGACATTGTCAGAGCAGTTCTGTTCTTTTCTAAGTAGTTGGGTATGGTTGAGACAAGGTAAGAAATTGGTCTAGTGGAAAACTTCTTTTCCTCCAACTCTTGTTGGCTCTTTGGAATCTTTTTTAAAATCAACTATTTATGGAAAAGGACATTAGATAGTAAATTTATAGTCCAATGTCAAGTATTTTATTATTAAATATACAAAACTTTCAAGCTGTAGCCAGAAGATAATTGTTTTTCATTGATAGCATTCATGTTGTGAAATACATTTTGCACTGAGTTTAGGCTCCTCTAGCCTCCTTTTTATGATGGCCTCCAGAAATGTATTAAAACCTGAATTTTTCCAGACAGCATTCTAATGATTATTTTTTTCTATACCACAACCTTTAAAATCTTCACATTAAGTAATCAATGTTGGACTAAGAATTTATCATTTTGAATACTAGTTGCTCTGAACAGCCAATGTATTTCAAACAAACAATTCTGAGGAAAATAAATGAAGAATGCACACTTGCCTATAAAATACAATCTACTGCATTCTACAATTCTGTATAAATGGAATCATCTGTATAAACCCCTAAAAATACATTGTGCTTTGAAATACTATAAAGAATGTATTTGTATCAGGGATTGGCATTATTTTCTGCAGAATGATGCAATCTTGGGGACCATACTAAAAAGAGTGAGTACTCATGTATTTTTTCCATATTTTTTTTCTGACAATCTTTGTTTTTCCTACTGGAAAAACTAGAATGATAACTGCAAAAGGATTTGGAAATCATGCAAAGCTTCACAAAATATTTAACTTAAAAGCCTTTTTTTTGGGGGGGGGGAGGGCAATTTGTCCAGCCCTGCTTTCCTTGGTGCTCTCTAAAAGGTGTGATATCCTCAAATTTATTAATACTGACCTCTGATACTTTGTTTTGCAGTGTGAAATCTTTGGCTTCTTCTAAGATATTTCTTTCTTCATTTGGCTAACAACAAAAAATAATAATAATGCATAAGAAGAACTTTACTGATTCTCAAGATTGCTAATACTGTTGGTAACTTGCATCAACTTACAGTAACTAGAGGGTATTCACTGGATGGCCGTGATAAGGTTTGGGATTTTTTTATGTATTCTTCAGCAACAAACGCCTCCTTCAATCCAGGGAACAAATTTTCATATTCTGTGGGATCAGCTAGGGATTCAGCTGCTTTCTGATTGATTTTAGAAAGATTTTCTCTCCATAGTTTTACAACTCTGAAATAGATTACCATTGCAAGTTTTGAACAAAATATTTATACTATGTAACACAGTTTTGAACAAAATATTTATACTATGTAACACAGATTTCACAGCTCAGTTACCTTGAAACTTGGCTTGGCAAATATGTTCGTGCTAAGAAAGCTGCTTCTGGCAATCGTCCAGTTTTAATCAAAAGTTCAAGACAATGGTCAAGCCTACAATGAAACAGAACTTCCTTTTTAAAAAAATGGACTTAAATTAGTAATATAACAGAAGTATGAAAAGTGTGCCTACAATATTTCTATAGCACTGCAAAAATCTGTGATATCATCAAAAGAAACCTATTTACCATGGTTTCAATATTCAATATGGGTTATTGACATTTGGTGCATGTAACAATAATATTACCTACCTGTACCTATTTCAAATTCAGTTCCTGGTACAATTTAAAGTGCAGGTTTAATTTATTAAGTACTTTAGGCTTTAGCACCTTGATACTTGTAGCAGTGCCACCTATGATCTGTATAAGTCTGACCTATTAGAACATGGAGACAGAAACTCCTGGCCTAACACTTCTAAGAAAGTGAGCATTGACTAGAACCGTGCTTCTTAATATGGGGGCCTAGGAACTTCAGGACTTCCCCATGATTCTCAATGGTTCACTAAAACAATCTGCCAGCCTATGTAGAAAAATAATACAATATTAAAATATCCTCAAGTGACTTGGAACTGCATCAATTTAATTTTTAACATGGTAAATATCAATAAATATAACCCAGACAACATAGGGTCCTCCATAATTTTTCAAAGTGGTAGGAGGTCCTACCACTTTTTAGTTTAAGAAACAGTGGACTAGAAGTTGCTGTTTCTCCATGGCATCTTGACGTTGTGAAGTGATCCCGCAAAGATCAGACTCTGTTAAAGTCTAAAGTTAAAGAAAAGGTAGTTCTTGTGGGTATAAAATCTACCCATCCAGATTTGGAAACCATAGAAATTTAGAATGTGAAATTGAAAAATATGGGCCAAAAGAAATAAAAAAACAAACAAAATTGCTGGCTAAGTTGAAAGACAAATACTATGATTACATTAATACTTTCTGTCAGGTTTTCCCAAACTTTAAATAGTCATGGGGTATATGTTTTAGAAACTTTGTTTCAGTCTTTTATTGACTGAGTTGTCCCTTTACTCGTGTGCCAAAGTAAGCTCTTTTAAGGTTAATAACACCCAATTGCAGGCCACTTTTAAGGTTACGAACATCCAATTGCCGGCCACTGAGAACAGCTGTCTTAACATTTTCACCCTTTCTCTAGAAAACCAACAAGACTGTGATTGCAGCGGTTTAGTTAAGGGGAAAAAGAGAGATTTTTGTGTATTTTCTAAATACCAATGTTTATTTTTTGAGGATACTTGGAAAATGCTACTGAATATGACAGAATGTTTGATACTTACTCTCCTTGCAGAAAGTAGCTCATAAATGCTACATTGTTCTTGCCATCTTTTTCTGCTGCTTCAGCTAGCTTGCTCACCATATTAGTATTTCCTGAAGCTGTGGCTAAAAGCAGTAAGCCACCATAGTCTTGTGCATGATGCAGACATTCTTGGGCAAGGCCAAACTGGCACTTATTGATAGCAAGTTCAGCTAGCTGCTTCCACTTTTGCTCAGACTATAGAAACAAAATATTTTCATCTTTTGAGCATCATACACGCTAAATGGTTTTGAAAATTATTTGGTTCTCCTAGGGCTGATTTTTTTTTATTTCCTTGTTACACTTTCCCTTTTGAATAATACTTAAACAGATCAAATTTAAGAAAAAATATTATGCAACTCTTTATAATATGAAAGCTATAAATATGCATTTTCCAAAGAGTGTTATGTGTTTAATTTTTAAAAAGGTATTCCTAGACAATTCAATGTTCAGGTTACAGTCACTAAACTATAAACTCTCAGTAAGAACTTACGAAGATTTTGAGCTAACTAAACCATGATCATTTCCCATCTCAGAGGAATCAACTGAATTGTTCATAATTTTTCTAAATAACAGACAATAAATATGTGTCCTTTTTAAACAATTCAGGAAAACATGTAACTCATTTAGACCCTTCATGATGATCAATAACTTGGACAAGATACCTTGATTTCATTCTATTCCTAGGCACTCAAACTTCTATTTCTTTTGCACAAGTCATTTCTTGTACTGATTCATATAAACATTTATTTTGTTACTAGGCTTATATGCAGTTCCAATTATGATAGACTCTGAACAGTTCAGTAATAAGAATAAAAACAAAATTCAAAATGTACAGTAAATTACTGAGGCTCTGAGGAAGTCTATTCTCTTCTGAGGAAGACATATTGTCAGAGGAAACAGTGATAATGATCTTTACTCCAGAGACCCATTCTCCATTGCTTCCCAAAAAACAAATGGAGTTGGGCCAATCTAATATTGTGGAGGATTCTGTTCCAGAGAATGGGGTACTTCTACGATATTTTTAAGACGACACCAACATACCTCTGCTTCCAAAGCAAGTTGATATGCAATCTTAAGCTCACCAAGCTGAAGAGCAAGCTCAAAACGATGTTCAGGGTCTGTTGATACGGCAAGTGCTTGCTGCTTGAAACCCTAAACACATTTTTAAAACAGCAACTTGTTAGTGACACAGTTTTCTTAACATCCTATATCAGTGCTGGCGAACCTATGGCACGAGTGCCAGAGGCGGCACTAAGAGCCCTCTCTGTGGGCACGCATGCAGTCGCCCCAGTCCTAGGTCTTCAGCTGGGTTTTATAAAACCTTTTCACTTTAGGCCTCCACTGACGTGTGCAAAAAAAAAAAAAAGGTTCAATCAATCAATCAATTTCAACTTCTCGTGGGAAAAAAAAAGATCTTGCAAAGTTGGAATTGATTGAACTTTTTAGTCCCACCCAATCTGCCATTACCATTACCACAGCCACGTCCACCCAATGGGCACACCCACCCAATGGGTCACACCCACCCGGCACCTGACGATGCATAAGTGGGTTTTGGGTTGCAGTTTGGGCACTCGGTCTCTAAAAGGTTCACCATCACTGTCCTATATAGTACAAAAGTGTCCTTTACCCAGATCACTGTTATAGTTTTAAATATTTAAGTGTTAAATGTTAATTGCTATATAGTTTCCATTTTGCTAAATATGCAGCTGTGCAGTGCTAGCACATTAAAACAAGACTTGGCAATACAGGCTACATGTTATTCCCCCTCCTCCCCTTAATTTCTGGTATGTCAAGCATATCAAGGTGGTGTCAATGAATTCCAACTGTAAATTGCCAAACTATAGCTCATTTTTCAAAAAACAAGCAATAAAATAGCCTGATTATACCTATTTTACACCCAGGTATTACATATACGGGTTGAAAATGTCCTGTCTTTTCTGATAACAGTGTTGCCTTATTAATGTACTATGGAGTCCCTGGTGCTCTTTGTATTTGGCTGTTTGCTTGCAGACATTTCATTATTTGCTTGTCCAGACAGTGTTGGTAGGAGTGTGGTTTTCTCCTTGGTAATTAATATGTCTGATATTTTCTGAGTTCATAATTGCTCCTTCCTCATCCTCAAAAGCAAACAATATTGGGACATCTTAATTTTAAACAAAACCTCTGGTTATTCACAACATAAAATTCCACTACAACTGAGACTTGAAAGACTAGGGCAAATGATTTTACCTGCTTCTCGAGGAAGTGTGCAACTCTGGTCCTCTGTTCCTTTGGAATTGTAGGGAGAACTTTGTCGGCCATACTGAAGTCTCTCCTCATGACTGCAGTCTGATATTCTAGCACTGAGACTAGTAAGGAATAACTCACTATATTTAATTCTTTGTCACCAAGGTAAAGTCTGTTGTCTTTGGGGATATACCCTAATAAATACATTGTTCTTTAAGAAATGAAAAAAAAAACAAAGGAAAGTATGTTAATGCAGATGTGAAGTTTCAAATAGCTGAATATGAGAAATAAGAAAGATTAGAATAGTTATTTATCTAATGTAAATAGGCAAATTGCATCAGCAAGCATGTTCTAATTATGACTAAGTCTAAATACCACTTAGTCTGTTATGAAGCAATGTTTTGCACAGCCACCAAGAACAATGAGGTACTATCAAGACATAATAAATATACTGAGGCACTGACAATAGTGGAAAAGTTTCTTCCAAGTAACCAATTAAAAAGCAACTTGCTCTATCATAAATACCCAGAATTCTTCTTTTTCCTTAAAAAAAAATACATACCGGGGAAAAATTGTGTAAAATATTGAGTCTTCTGCATTACATTGAATGAACAATAAATAGTTAGGATTATGGAATCCTCCCACCATCAACACCTTTACTAGAGTCTATTAGGACTCCGCCATCTCACTATAAACATTTCTCTCGTCTCCATTAAGACTAGAGTGCTGCAGTGTTCTCAACGTTATTTCAATCTGAACATTACCCTAAGGACCATATCCCTGTCCATTAAGAATGGACAGAAGGCACAATGGCAGAATGATTTTACATCAACAAGAATTATATCTTATGATCTAAAGAATGCTTACCGGTCCAAGTGTGCAATAGTGACAATTTCTCCTCCAACATAGTAGTTCAGCCTGTTCACAGAGCTTGTATAAATAAAACAATCTCCCACCCAAAGTCCTGTTTTCACAATCTCTTGAATTTCACCAAGGACCTAGTGGAAGAGGTAAAGATTTTATACTCTGTAATATCCCAACAGATTCAGCAAAATGATTTCATTAAGCAGAGGTTTAGCCATATTGGCAAATTAATGCATTATTTCATGAGCTCTGAAATGAAATTAAAATATGAATTTGCCAAATTGAAGAGTGTTCTACTAAAACAATGACATAATAAGCAAAACATTTGCTACCCATTGTTGTGAGTGTCCCTAGACCAGCTTGGGAAGTGTCAGAGTATGAGGATGAGCAGCCAGGCTCCTCTGGGTGTTTTCCCCTCCCGGCAGCCGAGGAAGAGCAGCCAGGCCCCTCTGGGTATGTTCCCCTCCCGGCAGCTGAGCCAGACAGGGAGGAGATTTACAGGCAGTCTGGATCAGATTCACAAAGTGAGGATCCATTTGGATCAAGAAGATAGATGGCTTGATCCGAGATTCCGAAGGTTTGATAAGCGACGGTGTCAGTTAAGTGGAAAAAGGAAGTAATGAGGGGAAGTGACGTATTGGACACTATATTAGAAGGGGACAGAGAGACTACGCCTTTGTCACGAGCAACGTTAATCAAAGAGTAGCCTGATATCTGGAGCCGTGCGTTTGACTTCAGTCTTCTGATGTTTTGGAAATCTACGGGAGAATAATGAGGCCTTGGACAATGTGATAAAGAAAGAGTGAGTTAATTGGAAGGTGTGGAAGGAGCATGTGTTAATCTAAATGTAAATACATGAGACTTGGCTGTTTCTGCCAGCAAAATGCCAGCAGCGTGCTTTGAAGTGAATTCTTTTGAAATGTGTTAAATAAACCTCTTAAAGACATCTTTATGTGGATTTTAATGAGCTGAGAGGGGCCAGACAGAACACCCATATAGTCTGATATCTTATTATGAAGCAGAAATTCACAAGTATATTGATTTATCCATTCACTTATTTTATCAGGAAAATATATCTATACAAATATAACATGTACTGACAAGGGATCAGATCACACTGTACCAATACCTCAAAGGCATCTTCAATGCCATCTTCAGTGACTCCCTCATGTGTATCTTGTACGGTTGCAACTTTTTCAGAAAGGTATTTCAGAATGAAGAATGATTCTTCTGTAGCTATGCAGACAAGTTCACCAGAGTCGGACCAGAAAATCTAAATCAAAACAACAGAAGCCATGGGTTGTGAAAAGTAAGTATATTGAGCTGAATGTTCTGCATTTGAAGAAAAACTTTAAAAAATTCAATAAGTACTAATACTGTTATTTATTAAATTTAAAGAATTTTCTTCAAAGGATTTAAAATTTGTATCAGCTTAGCTTTAGAAAATTTAAGCTTTATTTACTTATAACTCATTTCAAACAATCAACTCCGAGTGCCATACAGCTCCCCAAATATATAATTTGGACTTAAAAACTGATTGGTAAATAATATAATTTAAAAACATGCCGTGCATTATAACTGCATATAAAAAATCAAGAATCACATTAATTAGAATAAGACCAATTCATCTGGAAAAATACTCATAACAACCCAGCCTCCATGGCTTCATCAAATAAATAGGTTTTCACCAATGTTCTAAAATCTAGGAGATTCTTAGATAATGAGATTCAGCTGAAATACCGTAACAACTTACATGTTTGGGCTGTATTTCAATTCTGCGTATCAGTTCTGTATTTTCCCAGTCATAAAATGCCAAACCATTGACAGATCGGACACCTAATAAGAAACCACCATATATACCTGTAACAAAAGGAAATAAGAATTAGTGTTTTGCTAGAAAATGCTTCATATGATTAAATAGAATGCTAAGCATTACATGCATAACATGCCTTCTGCTCCAAAATCAGGTTTAAAGGATTTCTTCTCTTTGAAGTTTTTAAATATCTTGACACTGCTGTTGCTTTCTCTGATTGCATACCTGCACATAAAAGAATTCAATATAACTTCAATATGCCAACACATATAAGAAGCAGGCAACAATAGGTACCCAGAATGCCTATGGTTTGCTCAAACACTTCATTAAGTTATTCATATTTTCCAGAGCTCGAACGAAATGTAAGACATGGATTATGTATAACCCACCAGCCATGCATGCCTTCCCAAAATTAGAATATCCAACCATTATTAAAATGTTTGAATATTAAAATTTATTTTTAACATTTTTCAGATATGTTTCACACTTATCTGAGAAAAGTAGTAGTACTTTCAGATACACATTATACTTTCTAACTGAGCTGGTTCATGTGCCACATAATATAATACACAAAACTCTTACTAGGATTACTTTACTTACTCAGAAGAATCATGTGCCCATGCAAACTCCTGAGCAGAGCCAAAGCTCTTGTTTCTCAGTGCCATAGCAGTATAAATGATGTATTCACCATCCCCACATACTACTACAAATCTGAAAAACAGAAAGATAATAGCATTAGTAAACCATATAAAAATGGTTTGCCTGTAAGACTAAAAAAAGGTATTATAAAAATATTTATAAAACAACAGTGGCGGGGTACAAGTCTTGTATGCATGACGTACTGGATACACTCAAACAGAACTGTGAAAAAGTAAAAAAAAGTAAAACTATTTCTTTATCAATGTCAATCAAAATGGCTTGGCAGTGATAGTGTAATTCATAATAACAGAGTTCCATGTAGTATATTCCTAAAATGCTTTTGGCTCACATATAATTTAAGACAAACCTTTTCCCCAAAACTTTCTGAAAAATGAACCTTACCGTCCATTCGGATTATGCTGAATAGTTTGAGGATATATTTCACAGCTGCCCATATCTTTCACAGCAAGAGGTAGCCTCTCCCCATCTTTGATTTCTGTGTCTCCCATTGCTTTGAGATTAGCTTGCTGAATTTCTGAATGCTTGGCCCAAATAATCTTTCCATTTGCATCCATTGACATGGCTGGCTCTTCCCGACCAAGCTAGTAAGGAGAAAATTAAAATGAAAATAGAATAAAACATCCTATACATTTCTCCAAAGCAATTTGCTTACATCTATGACATTTACAAAAAGTAAGAAAAATCACCAATGCCAAATACTCAATCGGTGTCTGTTTCTCAGTTATGAAAAATATGCAATCATTCAGCTTGGTGGATATCAATTATAGGTTTTATAAGACAAACATACTTTGACAATGATGCTACCCTCATCATATCCAAGGGCCACATTGTTTGATCCTCTTAGGCTTGCAACACACCATACACGTTCCATGCCATAATTCAAAGTACTTTCCAGACGATAAGTACTCGAATGCCAGATGCGAACAGTTCCTGTATTTTAAAAAAATAAATAAATGGGAGGGAGCAAGAGCAAAAATAATTTTGATCTATGATCAATATACAATATTATTTAAACATTTTCAACAAGAACAAAAATCTATGGTTTCCTGAAATGGCTTATATACAGAAAAATAGATAATAATCACTAAAATGAGTCTTATTTCATATGTGATATATCCACTGTCACACTTCTAAACAAGTAAGGGAAGGAACCAAAATAAGCTATTTTTAATAAACTATTTTAATCAGTTTGCAGTTACATTAATTTTATGCAGGTAAAAGATCTCAAAACTAAATATTGATAGAATATCCATTTTTCTCCCTCTTGTCTATATTCATCACTCAATGGCACCTAAATAATGGAATATTAAGAATCTGAATATATTATATAACACTATTGTACTGAGTATGTTGTATTAAAACCAAGAGGATGGAGCAATAGACAGTCTAAATGAATAGATTTAGTAATATGTTAAAAGACTGAGCTAGAGCTATATTAATACTTTATGGATATATCTTTAGTTTCTTCAAATATCACTCATTTAATTACTATTTTGTATATTCTTTTCTGATTATATTAGCAATGCTTTTTTATGGATGTATTTCATTATTTATTCCAGTTGTTATACTTTACTAATAAAATATTTAAATATTTTTTTAAAAAATCTCAGAAGTGTTTAATAAGCAATTATATTTCCAAAGTATTTATTTTATTTTAAAAAGAAGTGTTACTGTTAAATAATCACAATCTAAACTAGTCTCATGGTAATGGACAAAACCCATTTATTGATTCATGCATTTATTCAACAACGTTTAAGCATTTCTTAAAAATCTTCACAGAACCAATTGTACAGGAATTGGTCTTTTCGATCTTTCCTGAACTTAACATAGTCATAAGTCAAATGTTAATAACCCCCCCAAAATCTATTGTTCATAATCAATATAGGCCTATGTACATAAAAACGTTTTTATAAGTAATGTTTAGAAGAAAAAAAGTATTAATAATAATTCATAATAGACACCATAAATAAACCTATACCATGATTTATTACTAGGTTTCTTTTACAAACCAAATCAGGAATATTCCAATGAAATCTGGATTTGAATAATGCATAATCTTAAAGCAAAAAATGTGAACAATATAGTTGTAATAGACATTTCAATTTTTTACTGTTATAAAATATGGGAGTGGAGTGAATAATCTAATACTCTAAACAAAATGTTAAATTAGCTTCATAAATGTATATCTAGATTACCATCTTCAGAACCAGTGATGATAATAGGAAGCTCAGGGTGAAAACTGACACAAGAAACATTCTGTGCATGTCCCTCCAGAATTTGCACACAAGTTTTATTCTAGAAGAAGAAAAATGAAAATAACTGATCAAGATTCAGTTGCATTGAATCATCATGGATCATCATCACAAGATTCAGTTGCTATATCTATAATAATTTACTAAAGTTATATGCTGCCCAACTCTCAATGACTCTTAAATAATACAATGAGTTTTCAGAAACATGTTTAGCATTCTCCAACAACAATCTTCAGCTAAATAACAAAACATAACCATAAATCCAGTTTTCAGTTAAAAAACCCAGCATGTCCAGCTATTTTCTATCACCCCCAAATGGTTTAGAAATAATATGATATACCTGATAATCCCAGATCTTAACAAGACGATCATCTGCTCCTGAAATTAGGTAAGGTTTGTCACCTCCACTGTAATAATCAATACTATTTACACCTTTCTCGTGCCCTTCTAAAGTAAAGTTGGGTGAAGAAGAGCCAAGCTGCCATACCTTGCAAAAAGATGAAATTACATATTCTTAAAAAAAAAGTAGGCATAGGACATGTACCACCACCAGTTAATAAAGTTGATACAGACAAATAGTGATTATGAAAACTTCGGCTACATTAAATTTATAATATTCTGCTCAAATTCCTGTGAGTAAAATTAAATCAGAAAGGAAAAAAATAGATCATTCTAAGAAGAATTTAAAATCTTACTATATAAGAAGTTTCTTCAGTTTTCTAAATAAACACTAAAATTGAATAAATTATGAACTTGCTGAAATAACATCAAGCTTATGCAAGAAAAGGCATTCACAAAAGAAATTTTTCTTAAGTCTTTCTGCATCAAGAGAAGCCAATCTTTGCTATCATATTGAATCGCCACAATCCATACCTCGAACCCCCAAGCAATAGCTAATTAAAGCAAAAACTTCATACCAATGAAAAGTGTTAATGCACTAAACATACTTAAAAGTAACCAAGAGGACATGTATTATTGATAATCAACTTCTGTAAATTCAATATAAAATATCATAAGCAATATATATTAGTTTGTATATATGACAGCATAAACATTGGTATGAATGTTTCAAAGATAGTAGTTGTCAGTTCTGCTACAGAAATAGTTAAACATTTACAAAGTGATAAATTTATTTTATTGTAAATTAATAATTCTGACTTTCCAGGTAATAGTAGTTACTATTTCCAAAGAGAAATTCATTATTCATATATTATACCTTGATTGTCCTATCCAGAGAGGTACTAGCAAACTGGTTATTGTCCTTGGGATTTATGACAATCTGCATTACATAATGAGTATGCCCTTCAAACACTTGAGAACAGGCCCATTTTTTATCCCAATCCCATAGTTTAATAAGCATGTCATCTACGGGAGAAAAAGAACATAAATCATTGCAAATTTTTCTATCACTACTATTACCAGCTTTACAAAAATTGCACATTGGAAAATTTAACTTAAGAACTAAGTGGTGTGTGTGTATGTGTGTATATAAAAAACCATCTTATATATATATATAAAACCATCTTGCCTGAAAGTCTTATAATCAAATAATCTAGGGGCCTAGGGGAAGAGCCTTCTCTGTTGCAGCCCCGGCCCTCTGGAACCAACTTCCCCCGGAGATCCGTGTCGCCCCCACCCTCTCCGCCTTTCGTAAACTGCTTAAAACATACCTTTGCTGGCAGGCTTGGGGCAGCTAACATCTTGCCCCTAGCCAGTGTATGTTTGTGTGTATGTTTGTGGAATGACTGTTTTTTTCTTTTTTAACTTAGGGGTTTTTATATTCATGTATTTTACTAGGTGATTTCTATTATGTTGTGAGCCGCCCTGAGTTCTTCGGAATAGGGTGGCATAGAAGTCAAATAAAAATAAAAATAAATAAAATAAAAATAAATTTAGAAAATTTACTTGAAAAAAGGGAGGAAAGCCAGACACTACATCGTATCCAACTATGAATACTGGCATTCTGTAGTTTTGATGGAATTGTATTGAGTTATTCAATTACAAACTCGTGCTTCAACCTTCAGAAAAAGAGGTTTTGACCTTAGTGAATGTAAAGAAAGCTGCCAAGAAAGTGTCTATGGAGATTTTCAGTCATCCAGGTCATGGTTGTCCCAAAGATGCTTTTTCTAGAAGCAACTAGATTTTCTTGTTTTTCTTTGAAGATGTTTCGCTTCTCATCCAAGAAGCTTCTTCAAGCTCTGAAGAAGATTGTTGGATGAGAACTGAAGACGAAAAAGAAGAAAGTCCAGTTGCCTCTAGAAAAAGCACCTTTGGGACTGCCAAGAAAGTACTGATATACTTACCACTGCTAGTTAGAATAAAGGGCTGTGTAGGATGCACAGCAATGCAGCGAATATAATCTGAGTGTGCTTCAAACATATGTACCCTTTCCAAAGTATTATAGTTGAAAACTTTAATTTGCATATCATCCTGTGGGAGAACAAAATCAAATGAATAAGTAAAAGCATCATGATTCAACTGTTATGATGAACAACTGAAAAAATGAGTGCAGAATACAAGGATGATGAAATGTTCTCAAAGACCATATTGCAGTTATATCAAGAGTGGAATATGGGAGAAAATGGAAACTGAAGAAAATGAGAGGGGTGAAAGAAACTGGAATACTTTACTGCAGTTAGCAAAAGTAAATAATTTATGTATAAAAGTTATAAAATTAATAATAGAGAGAATGAAATGTGAACATTAAGAGATGATGTGGAAGATACTTGTAATGGAGAAACCTTACTGTAACATATAAAAAAGCATGCCTATTGAAATACTGAAAAAAATAATAATTTTATTTGAATTTTTTAGCTGCCCAACTCCAATGGGCAACTAACAAACTGAGCAGAGTCCAGAATTTTTTAAAAAAAACATAAAGGTGAAGATAAAAGCTTTGTCTGTGTATCCAACTCTAAGGGCCGTGCTCCTCTCCGTTTCTTAGCTGAGGGAGCCAGCATTGTCCAAAGACCCCTTCTGTGGTCATGTGGCCAGCATGACTATATGCCACACAGAATGCGGTTACCTTCCCACCAAAGTGGTAACTATTTAACTACTTGTATTTGCATGCTTTTGAACTACTAGATGGGCAAGAGCAAGAGCTGAAGCAAGTCACAGGTGCTCACCCGTCACTTTCCAGCTGACAAGCTCAGTATCTGTAACTGTTGAACCATTGTGTCTCCATGAAAATGTCAAATCAGACAGACAGACCAGACTAAAATACTGTTAATAAATAGATAAATAAACAGAACAAAAAGGAGTCCTAATAATAAAACATAAATCCCAGGCCATGTACAAAAAGTTTTCAATAGGCTAGAATTTTAAAAAAGGATATAACACATTAAGAGGGTATGATAAAATGAAAACTTTTGAATGATATTATAGTATATTTAACAGCTAGAGTCTCCTCTGTGAGGCTCCGTTCCCTGGGTATGTAAAGCCGCAAAAAATAGCGAACATCAGCTGTTTTTTGCGGTGAAAAATCCCCTCTTCGGGCGAAGAAGAGGTGTAGAGCATCGGGAGTAAAGGGTTGAGCTCCTCTAATATCCCTGGAAAAAGCTTTCAGGGATTAAGAGTGCGAGCTCCCCATAACTCCTGAAGACGCTCCTGCCCAGAGACGCTTCTGTCATCAGACAGAAAAAGACGCCGCGACCGCCTCTGCTTTTTAAAAAATAGAACACAAGAGAGACTGCTTGCAGACTGAGTGAATACAGGAGCTTTTATTGGATTGCAAGTATTTTTTATTGTTTTTCTGGCAATATATTTCTAACTGTTACTTTCAACATAATGCATTCAAGATGGCGTATAGCTTTCACTACTTTCACTGCTAAAGGAAAGTGCTTGAAAGTGAAAGTGAATTCTCCATTTTCTTTTTTCTCTTTGTTCTTGTAAGCGAAGCTAGAGAGACGGTTGTAGAAATTGGATTAAAGCCAGAGCGATTGTTTTAAAATTTAAAATGGAGTGGAATTTACGTTTTAATGTCAAACCTATTTTGGATCGTATTGATGAATTTAAAGAAGAAACGATTGCAATATTGAAAGAGACCAACACAGAAATATTAAAATTAATTAGATCCTTTTTTCCAAATGAAATTGATTTGCAACCGACTGTTGAACATTTTATACAACAATCCAAACAAGAAGAAGACAGTATTGAGAATGAAGAGAATAATGGAAAATGGATTTTGCTTGATAAACAGTTCATTTATGGAGTGGAGGAAGAGGATTTGTTCCAAGACAGGAGGGGATGGTTACTCCTCTCAGACAAGCAGCAAGAAGAAGATTTAACTGAGAAAAAAGAGAAATTGATCCAGTTTAAGAAGCAATCTATCTATGGTGCTGACGACCAGGAAAAGCAAAGACAGAGATTTGAAATGTTACCTCAACGAAAGTTTATGGTTAAGAGAAATAGAGGACTAATGCAAAGGTTAAGATGGTTTTTATGGATTCAAATGATATTGCAAGTAAAAAAGAGAAACTTATTATTTGGAAGGGGGGCCTCGTTATGGAGATCTACCTGGCAGAAAAAAACCCCAAGAGTACGATTGAAGATGTGAAATTTAAAATTGTATGCAAGGAATTATGGGTAATTCAAAACTATGGACTGACTCAAGGACTAAGATTATGAATAAGATGTAAGAGAAGATGATTAACGGAAGATATAATATTAAGATTATGAGTAAGACGTTAAAGAAGATGATTAATGGAAGATATAATTAAATTGAAGAAGAATGTACTTGCTTTGAAATGATCTAGGTTTGACATTAGATTGATTGATGGGATAGATAAGCATTATGTGATTTGATAAGGAGGAATCTAAGTTAGAAATGGATTAAATAGATTGTATTTGTTATTTAGGTTTATTTGACATATGAGAAAGCCCAGAAGTCGATTGAAGAAGTGAAATTTAAAATTAAGATTGTTAGATTGATGGTTTAGATATGTAAATGAAAATTAATACTCTTAACAAGATGATTTGTCTGTTTTGTTTAGTGGATTGAAATGATTTAAGGTTTGATATTAGATACTGATTGAGGGATTAGATATGTATTAGAATTGATAAGGTTGAATAAATGTTAAGTAGAGATTGTATTTAGTATATAGTTTAAAATTCTTGTTAGGATTATATAATAACTTTGTTTGAAGTAGTGGGTTTTCTTTTGTTTTACCCTGTACTCACTCTGGGAAGTCAGGGGGGGGTAGGGAGGATTTATAATTTTATATATTATGTTTTCTCAACTGCAATGGGGTTGATGCAAGGATATGTAATTATTGTTATTAAGGGGTTGCTCGGGTGGCCTCTGGGCACCACATCTGATGGAAAGAGGAAGGAGGAGTGAAGGTTTATGTAAGTAGAAAGTTGATAAGAAGGGGGAAGAGTAGGGATAGTTGGGTGGAGTAGAAGGAGGGAGATAGAGAAGAAGGGAGGAGAGTAGGTAGTTAGTTGGTAAGTGAGGGGGGAAGGTTAGGGTTAGGGGGATGTGGTGGGGGGGGTACCGAGCAGTAATGTTAATTGTTTGGTAAATATGGTCTATGATTATTTTCAGTTGAGTTATTATTATTAGATGTATTGAAATAAGTACTTATGTTTTGTTTATGGATGATTTTGAAATATGTATTTATGTTGTGATTATGTTTATTGTTTATTTTAACATTATGATTTGATTTGAGCATTTTTCTTTTTCTGTTAAAAATTAAAAAACCAATAAAAAAATTAAAAAAAAAAAAGAAGAAGCCATTCTCATTCTGATATTAAAACAAAACCTGGTCAACAGTTAATTTGGGGAAAATCCAGAAGTGCAGGCAAACTAAGAATCCTAAATTTCCATATAAAGATGAGAACATATATTTTAAATGTTAAACTGTGGATATAAAGTATGATTGGACATAAAAAGTTATCACAGTTAAATTTGGACTTCAGGATCTCTAACTTAAATAAACTATAGTATATCTCAATAGACTTTCAGAAATATATATGACACAAATGAACAACTTACAGCTCCTGTAACAACCCAGTTCTTTCTTGCCACAAATTTAGCTGCTCTGACAGGTAAGTCACATACTTCAAAAGTCTTTACTAGAGTCTGAAAATAAAATAATTTTAATTATTTTCACACAAATAGATTTTTCAAATGGCTATTGTTTGTCATGTAAATTATAGCATTGCAAGGCTAGAACCATAAATTTATAATAATTTCGTTCCAATACTACATAAACCTGGTATTTTGGGGAAAAAATAATTTAAAATTTTCTGTATGCCCCCAAAGAGGAAGAAAAATACTAATACCATAAATACAACCTTTAATGGGACGACATGAGAATTAATTAAAAAATGTATTGCATCAAATGAATTTTTTAAAAAACATACACAAGGAGAATATTATTTTTTCATGAATCTACTTCCATAATAACAACTATCTTTTCATAAGGTTACCAACTATATTTAATATTAGGCTTACTTGTGTTTCATGATTCCAAACACAAACACTGCCATTGTAAAGGCTAGCCAACATCCATGGTTCTGTGGGATGCAAGTCCACACTCTTCACTCGGTCAGATCGAGCTGTTAGTTTCCGCTTTATATCAAGTCGGAGAGGCTAAACAGAGGAAGATTTATTAGGCTATATCAAACACAAACAGTATCTGCGTATATTATTCAAAAATGAAAATAAAAGCTTGGTTATATTTATGTAACAATATATTATTATTCTTTCTGCAATGAGCCAGATTAGTTTTTCATACAGGTGATGTTTGAAATTGCTCATGAATTTTGTGAACCCCAGACCATAAAATAAAGCAAGCAAGGAAATATTGCCACTGACTCGACAGACACATTCATTTTTACATGAAAGGAGCTCACTATCTATGTAGATTAATCAAAATAAGACTTATGGCAATACAAAACAATTACAGAACTGATATTAAAAAAATAGTTTGGGGCAGCTCCTAGAAATGGACAGGAATACAACTATACAAATAGAACAAGAAGCTTCTAACTTGTGAGAACTGTTAAACCACACTGAAGGCAAAAGCTTAAATATATTTTTTTAAAAAAATGAGATGTCTCTTTAATATAACCATAAATATTAAGAGAAAAAAAGGTTATTGACAAAGCATGAACATTTTATGCTTTAATGTTCCAGATTTCTAGTCCTTCACTTGTGTCTGAAAATGAAATACAATAAACAAAAAAGGAACACTCTGAAAAGGTTGAACTAATCAGAGTTGATGGTACTGAATCAAATATGACAATATTTCAGTTTTAAAATAAATTAGCAGTTTCATTCTGCTCAGTGATAAAATCATCTCCCATCTGTTCAAAAAGCATATGCATTTCTATCTCTTTAGCTCTGGAACATGCAGATTTTGTTTTGAACAAGTAAAGGAGTATCATTACAATAATCATGCAACTTTACCAATAACCTAACCCACATGTTAGTTATGGGACACCAGCACTTATCTTTTAGTCCTGATTTAATATGTGTACATTAAGGCAATCAGATCCATACTGAGAAAATCTGGATGGCCATTAGATGGAAATAAATAGAAACAGAAAACTCTCTGCTGCCAATAGTGATTGTTGGGTTAGCCTCAGTTACAAATTATGAAAGGGCATGAATGAAAGCAACAATTGCAGCATTGTTGAATGTTCATAATCATATTATGTACATATAACAAAAAATGTACTTCAAGGCCTGTCCTTTTTCCAGCAACATTTGGAACAGAAAATGAGCTAACTCCCAGGTAAGATAATTAACTAAAGATTGGCCCAGGAGGTATGCTGTCGTTGGCAGTTAAACCCTCTCAGAGCATAGATGACAATTCTAACAAGATTCAGAATATGCTTTCACCCATAACAAAGAGAACCGAAACATTTCAAGTCGCATGAGCCCAGATGGGGCTCTTTTGATTCATCAGCATCTATTGCAAAGGCAAATTGGCAAAAATAAATTAAATCACGCTCAGAATCAATAAGCGTTCTCTTCTTCCAATCAACTTAAACAGCGTTGCCATTTTCCTACGGAAAACTGATTTTTTTTCCTCGCCATACGTTCGGACCAAGAGATACAGTATTACCGTCACGGTTGGATGCACGGCTCGTGAACACTCCGAGCTTCTATCGATTAACCTATACAAACAACCGTTTGGAAGAGTAACACTGAGGCTCTTGCATGAATGGAGGTGGAACCAAGCCAAGTCTTTTCTACACGTATTCCTGACCCGACCCTTGTTCGATCCAGCTATATTCCTCTCCCCTCTCGGCCTACTATTCATATGGAAGCCTCCACTAAAGCTCCTTTTTCTGAGACGCTCGACTGGCTCCAGCTTACCATAGTGGTAACTCCCGCGACGGCTACTCAAGCCACCCAACTCGCCGAGGTTGATTCCCAGCTCAATTCAACGACGTGGAGTTTCCGGCTTCAATTGTTCTCGCGAGAGCCAAAAACCAAACGAGAACGTCGGGCAAATATTCTTCCGGCGCGCCTTCTGAGCAGAGATTTGGAGATTTAAAAAAGATAGAGATAAGAAAAAGTGAAGAGGCGCTTACTCCACTTGGATAGTCTGTTTTGACATTGTCTGTCGAATGGAACTAATTTCTGTCCCCTTGAACATTTAGAAGAAGAAGCTGTTAAATATACTATAATATCATTCGTATTTACTGACTAAAGTTCATACTGTGTCTGTATAAAATAAATCCAGTTTTACTGAACTGTCTTTTAAAGCCAAGCTAGAAAAAATGTATAGACTTTGTGCATGTTTTTCCTGATGTTAACAATTATGGGATCTTAAAAATATGTTTAATGCAAATTGAAAGAGTTGCATTTTCCTATATGGACACATTTTTCTTAAATATAAGAAAATGAAATGAAATGATTGGTTATGTAAAATAAATACAAATGTAATAATCTAAGTTTAAATGTGAAAACAAAATGGATATCCAGTCTAGAATTACTTGAAGTGTGTGTGTGTCATCCTACAGATGTCTTTTGCTCAGGTTACCATTGTCAGTGCTTTATTGATATTATCCCCACCCTCCTGAATCTGATTCTGATTCACAAACACTGGCAATAAATTTCATTTTTGGCATTAGTTTTATCACTAGGAAACTGAAGAATGAGTCCTTAGCCTGGTTGATTCTAACTGATAAATAGATCTCAAAGAAGTATCTTGATTCTTTCTTATTCTCTCAAGTATCTTGATTCTTTCTTATTGCCAACTATTAATTTGCCTTCTGCTATTGTGAACCAAAAAAAGAGTATTTGATTCAGATGTACACAATAATAGAGCCCACACCTTTAAGTCATCACTATTTTGTTTTTGTCTACACTTCAAATATCTTTACAACATCCTCTGCCCCACACAGAATGGAGCTCATGTCAGGAAGATTTGATACTCTGAAGTGATGGTGGGGATTCAACCATACCTGTTTTCAAGAGCATATGTTCAGAATACATATTTTCTTTACCTGTCTTTAGAGCTAATTTACTTACACATCAGCAGATATACGGAGGGGACTTCATCAGAAATCTATGAGAGTTCATTCTGCAGCTTTCTTATTTCAATCTCTAAGAAAGTCACAATATTCTGTACTGTTACAATTAAGGATGTTGGTCTAGCAAGAATGCCTTGTTGACACCTATACAGTTTAATCTTGATTTTTGAATACACATTTGAATTTTTCTCTGTTCTTTTCATCTGTTGGTAACTGCTTTGTATTATTGTTATTTTTAACTGGTCTACAACTGTACAGTAAGTAAGCAGGAAAATAGAAAAGTCATATGTCTTTGAGGTATTCAGTTCTATAATGATTGAATACTAGTGATTAAGTTGTTGGATTACTACTGTGATCCAAGAAATGGGAAATCATTGAGTGGCTTTAGGCCAGTTATTCTCTCAATCCAACCTATTTCACAAACTCAGTGCTGGAGAAATAAAATGAAGGGAGATCCCCCATGCAAGTTGCTTTTAGCTCATGGAGGAAACACTGAATATAATTGTAACAAATAATATAAATGTAATATTTAGTTATGGCTTTTAAGTTATACTATAAATATAGTAAAATGAAGAGGGTACTTCATGTCACTATCTAAAAAATACTTGTCACTTGATAATACCTGATACAAAGTAACTAAGTTAAGATTAAAACATTTCTGCATGTTATCCATTTCATTTTCTAGTTTCCTGGTATGCAGTGTAGTTGGAATGGGTAATAAAATATGAAGTTAATTGCAGCAGCAGTAATGGGCAAAAGGCAGAAGATTATTTTGTATCAGTTTAAGATGTAATAGTGGAATTTGTAATGAGAGGCTTTGCTTGAAGGAAAAACAAATGAGAGCTATGAACCAGTGGGAACCCAAGTAAATTTCATTTTTCCCTTTGTCCATCATAACTCATCTCCCAATACAACACTATCAACTTTATTTGCACAGATTTTAATTATCGGAAATGGATGCCCTGCTCATTTTACAGCAGTTTGGTTAATTATCTCTATGTCATGATTTTCAACCAGATAAAGATGATGGGTTAGGTGGCAAATACCCTTCAAGAGGCTTTTGTTGAAAATATATTAATTTGCTTCAATAACTCTTAGTGAGCAGATGGTAATTTTAAAAATGTGGCCTGAATTTCAGTTTAGGATTTAGGTTTGATGGACTATCTATTCCATCTGCTAATTATTCCGTTGTCCAGCTGTTGAACTCATGAACTAAGCAGCCAAGACCAGTAAACTTCAGAAATTAAAAGGTTGTATATTTTTTTCAGATGTTTAATATTGGTTCTAGCATGAAAGAATAAAAAGGCCATAATCTCTACATGCTTGTTTATGAATAAACCCATTGAATCCAACAGACCTTTTTAAAATGAATGTTCTAAATGAAATAAAGGATTACACAATTAGTTATCATCATTGATCATATATTTATCTTGGCACTTTCAGCATTCATTTTTAATTATATCTGCCAAGCATGATTTGGGCTTTTAACCTGATAAATGGTGAAACACAACTCAAGCAATGTAGTACATCAATATAAATATTTTAATGTTCCAAAGGGCAAATGATGGTTTGTGGAAAAGGAACGGAATAGAATAGCTTGGTTTACATAATATCCTAAACTACAAGTGTACAATTAATATGTTCAACCTAAGGTATGAATCCAATCAGCATACACACTTGGTTATTCATATGAATGTATACTCAAGCCATGTATAAAAATATTACAAAATAATCACATAAGGCAGGGGTTCTCAACCTTGGCAACTTTAAGACTTGTGGACTTCAACTCCCAGAATTCCTCAGCCAGCAAAGCTGGCTGAGGAATTCTGGGAGTTGAAGTCCACAAGTCTTAAAGTTGCCAAGGTTGAGAACCCCTGACATAAGGGCTACTATCTATGAGAATAACTTTAACAATTTTGCATAGTAAGAAGTATGCACCCTTATAAAGATATTCAATTTCTTGAAGACAATAGTATATACAGAATAACAGAGTTGGAAGGGACCTTGGAGGTCTTCTAGTCCAACCTCTGCTCAAGCAGGAAACCCTATACCAGGGGTAGGCAACCTCGGCTCTTTTATGACTCATGGACTTCAACTTCCAGAATTCCTGCGTCAGCTTTGCTGACTCCGGAATTCTGGGAGTTGAAGTCCATGAGTCATAAAAGAGCCGAGGTTGCCTACCCCTGCAATACCATTCCAGACAAGTGGCTGTCCAGGTTCTTCTTAAAAGCCTGCAATGATAGAGCAACCACAAAGACAAACCGTTCCACTGGTTAATTTGTTTTTGTCCAAATCACTGCCAAAATAACCAAGCAGCTGCCTCAATGTTTGGTAATTAAGACAATTAGAAGGAAACACCTCCCCCCAAATTTTATTTTAGGCATAATGTTCCTGAAAGTGTCTATGCATTTTCCCCCAATAAGGATATAATTCTACATTTAATCCTTATTCAGTTTGAGTGCCAGATCTGGACTGCCAAAATCCAGATACAAAAAAAAAGCTTTGCTGCCGCATTTGATCATCCGGAGTTCTGTAGCCCGATTTGCTATGAAATCAGCCTGGGACAAAAAAATCTTTTGAACTGACGCTTCCTAGGACCCAGCAGAGACGTCGGCAAAAGGCCGATTCAATCACATCGGAGGTGACCAGGGGATCTTCCGACTCCTGCAACCCCGCAGTGGCGATCGCCATGAGTTTGCAAGCGCTTCGGTACCGCAGGGGATCCCTGCAGATTCTCAACCAGCTTCTGCTGCCTCATCAGACTCTCTATGAGGAAATAAGCAGCGTTCGCCAGGGCTGGGAGGCCATTCGGTCTATGAAGGTGCTGTCGGGGTGGGGGGATGGGGGTTGGACAAGATAGCAATTGCCGAGTTAAGTTGACGAGCGTTGCGCGTGTTCCGCCTGTATCTCTAGAAAGCACGGTAATCGGAATCGCCGCCACGTAGTACGAAGAGGCGTTGGTGTTACAAAGTCTCTGGAAAGTCTCTCAGATTCAGAGTATTGACTTATAGATGTCAATACTTGCGGAGTTAAAAGTCCTGCAAAGTTAAGAGTAAAAGTGAGGGAATATAAAGATTTCAGGCAATGGACAAAGTCATAGTTGTGTTCATATCAGAAAGGCAAAGTGGTCTTTCATTGTATTGAATCAATCCCAATTAGCTCCTACGGTGAGCCAAAATCCGTATTTTTCAGCCATAAGGGCAGTCTTCACAAAGCATGTTTGGGTTTAATATGACATGAAATGACTGTAAATCTCTTTGCACATGTGTGCTTATTATTATCTTAGCCCATATTCAACTCACATCTGGGGTACCAAATTTAAACTGCAAATATCCTAACAAGCTGTAGTGGTACCAAAAATGATCTTATCCCATCTATAAGGACCCAGGATTGTTGGAGGCAACATGCTGACACTTAAAAAGTGCTGTAAAGCAGGGATCCCCAACCCCCAGTCCACAGCATGCCAGCAACCGGGCTGCACGAACAAGCAAAGCCCCATCCATGGGATGCGGGCAGCACCACACACTCTCCAGTTTGTGGAAAAACCTGATGCCCAAAAGGCTGGGGACCTCTGCTGTAAAGCACAATGAAGCAGTATACAAGTCTAAGTGCTATTGCTATCTAGTGATTGCATAAACCCAAATTGGTAGCCCTACGTAAAGCATATACCATACTACGGTAGGATAACATCAGGTTATAACATTTGGCTGAATTGTGGTTCATGTTTTATCCAAATTCAGTCATTGTATAAGACGGATCTTCAGACTTGGCCCTTTTATGACTTGTGGACTTCAACTCCCAGAATTTCTCAGCTAGGCATACTGGCTGAGGAATTCTGGGAATTGAAGTCCACAAGCCATAAAAGGGCCAAATTTGAAGACCCCTGGTGTAAGAGATCTGTATATCTGAAGAACCAGGTTGTTCATTTAACTACACAGGCTCGTAAGTGTAACATTATATTATGAATTTCTCCAACTTTAAGAGTGGTATTAATAATTTCTATTAATGCAAGGAATTCTAGCTGATTAACTAAATGCAGTTTCTATTATGTGCCATGCTCAGCAAATGAGTCAGTGCAGCTTCTATATATTGACTTTAAATTATTGGATGCAAAATATTTAAACATATCATAAAATTGAAAAAGACCATTTGAGCCACAGTCAACCTTATACCTAATGCAGAAATCCAAATTAAATTATCTCCTACATATAGCATTACTGCTTCATGATTATTTCTATGAAGGGAATATACCACTTTCCTGGATAATTGATTCCATTGTGAAATAGATGTACTTGATGGGAAGTGTTTTCTAACATTCAATCTGAATCTGTTTTCTTAAAACTTAAATGTTATTTTGGATTTCACAATCTAAAACAATGGCCAACAAATTTGCCATACTTTCAGTGTTTAAAAGGTGTATCCATTTATTCTCATAAGCAAATATGCTTCAATTTTCATCTTCATATTCTTATTTTTTGTTACATTGGGTAGATATAATTCTTGTGATGGGACTTCAGCAATGTAAAAGATATTTGAATTTTGGGGGATTAAGAAATTATATTTCTCCTGATGAGCCTTAAAATTGCATTTGCATTTTTTGCAGCAACTGATGCTGCTGATTGTATTCAGTTGATTTACTATTTTATATATTGATCACTATTCCAAAATCTTTCACAGATACTAAGCTATATATCCTTTATCCTATACCTGTGCAAGTGAATAAAGTTTATTGTTAGAATGGTATTTATAGTCTACTTTCCATTTCTTAAACTCTCAGACCAGAAAGATATACATATGTTATACCCTTATTTACAAAGATTTACATGACTTCTGTACCTCCTTTGGAGGAAGATGGGATTTTTCTATTTTTATATCATGTATACCCTGTGTAATGATTTCAATTACATTGGCCACCAGGGGGCAGTGGAAAACTAGTTAATTTAAGTGACTACCTGCACTTGTATGTTAAATTCAATTTACAGGCAGTTCTCGCTTACCCAGCATTTATTTAGCAATTGTTCAAAGTTACAGAGGTGCTGAAAAAGAAAACTTATGATCAGTTCTTGAAGTTTGGGCACCCAAAGTATGGTCATCTGATCATAATGGATATTGGCCTTCACTTAGATTGTTGCAGCGTCCTGTGATCAAATGATCACCATTTGTGACCTTTGCTGGCTACCCACAATGAATGTCAATGGGAAAGCTGGTAAAGAAGGATGCAAGTGGCTCTGGTAAGTTGCTTTCCCCCTCCTTGCCTGGCAGCAGCCAATCCCAGCCCTGCTGTGTGCCACACCTTACCTCTGTGTGCCACACCTTACTCTCTGGGTCTTGCTTAATGACCAATGATACTTGCTTAATGACGGCAGTGGGGATTGCCATGATTGCCATTGTTAAGCAATGCGGTCGCATTTTACAACTACATCACTCAGCATTGTAAATTCCAGTCCTAATTACCCTAACCTAACCCTAACCCTAATTACTGTTGTTAACTGAGAACTTAAATTTCTCTATTTTAGTGTAATATGTGAACGGAGTCTTACTTACTTCATAATAGGATGGTCTTTGAGAAATCACTGGTATTTGCCCAGTAGAAAGATGTTTTGTTAAACATCACAAATATTTCCACGAAAAATAGTTTTTCAATAATCTAACTGGAGACACTAGCTATCAGAACCAGAATAGGTGAGGACTAAAAAGGGTATAGATTCTTGTTTAATATATACTTATATAAAGTATGGCTTTATAGAATTAAAGTATTAGGCATGATCTTGTGAATCATGTTTTTGTTCAGTTTATCTCACTAAATATATCCAGAAAGAATCTACTTCATCTCAAGTCAGGCTGTTCCACTGTTAAATCATTGAAATATTGGGGCTGTGTTTGGCTGGATTTAGTGGATTTGGCTGGATTTATTTATTTATAAAACACATTTTACATGCCAGCTACTCTTCTGATTCTAGGCATCATTTAATATTAATAAAATAATAATATATATTTACTGATTATGATTATGTGACATCAATTTTTTTTAAACTCCTAGAACACAGATAGGTGTTCTCCATCATGATCTACCCCTTAACCTATTCTTCAAGTCTTCCAACAGTGCACTAATTGCCATTGTAACTGAGTGATACATTTATAAAACCAGCAAAATATACAAATAAACCTGTTGCTGCAATAAAATTTATTTATTTTTATCCCACAGTATTTTTAGAATGATGAAATTCTCTCTTTCTACTATTCAGAAAGTCTTGGCCCTCCTGATTTCTTCCAACATGAATGCCTGGAAATCCTCTCCCTATTAAATTACCTGGGTCAAGCAAATTCCTCATAAGAAAAAGATGGATGTTCAGTATATTGCATAATCCCCTTTAGCCTATTGTTTTCTGCACACCTAACTAATCTGGTTAATTCACAGAACATGCAAATTACAAAAATCAGGTTAAGTAACCATTCAATTAACTGTGTGAACAAAACCTATCATAAGTTTATCCTTATACTTGACTATCTTAATATTTCTACCTATTTGTTCATGTTTTGTCTTCAAGTATAATAGAAAATCATTCTGTTTCACCTTCTGGGTTAGCAGCCTGTCAAATTGTGATCTTATCTCTCCTTGGGTTTCTCTTTAAAAGCTAAATATAGTCAGTCCTTCCAAGTGTTCTTAGTAGGACTTAATTTCCATCAGGTCATTTTTCTAGATGTTTGAAGTTGTCCTTTTAAAATTCAGATCAGATTATTCCAAATAATCTTTTCCATTACTTCAGGAACATTTTGGTGTATATAAACAGTTTTAACCTTGTGTACTTGATATGTTGAATTATTTTTAATATGATTATTTGACTTATTGGTTTTATTCCTTTTTTGCTGTACATTACCAGAATCATTTGTTATGAAATGGGTGGCCAAATAAATTTGATGAATAAATAAATAATACTCAAAACTGACTACATAATATATGCTGTGCAGATTTAATTCCCACTAGATTCAATATTGCATACTCTCAGGAAAATGGATACAGAAAGATAGTTAATGAAATAGTCATTAAACCATAGAACATTCTATGGAGTGTTTGAAAATATGTATTCACCAGTTCTCAGTTGCATGGGTAAAGGAAAATGGCTGAGCTTATATGCAGTAGGTGACCATCTGCTCTTCCTTCATAAATACTAAGAAAGCTGTTTTTCTGTTCCAGCTGATGTTTCTGTCTTTAAAAGCAATCCTACATAGAGTGTCTTCTTTTCTATTGAAATTTACATAGAGTGTGTTAGAGTGTAATTTACATCTTGGTAGCCTTATACTGACTTATGGGTAACATTGTGGTTATAATAACTTACCTTGTTTCCTATGAGGCTTCCCATCCTCCCTTATTTTTATTTTGTTGTAGATTCTTTTAATTAAAAATATTAAATGAAAAACTGACAGACCAGCATTTTTTAGTTTATGTTCATGCCTCTAAATCTCATATAGATTCCATTGGCCTCATTGGAACATTCTTAAGCAGTGGATACTTGAAAGCAAGAGCTTTTAAGAAGTATTCTTATCTATGTGGGGGAAAAAAATCAAATGTAAACTGGAAACCTAAGGAGCAAAGAGCATGCTGGGGAATTGAAAAGATATTAAGGAACAAGTTTACTCATTGGCCTTCTAGTAAATGGATTTTTGGGGTTGTTCATTTTATGAGCAATCAAGGCTGTCCTTGGACAGCCATTTTATGAGAACAGCCATTAGGTGTTAACATTCTAAATATGCTTGCTGTTCCCCCAATGTACAGTCCTTTCTACCTGATTCTATTTGTGTTTCTTCCTTTCTATCTGTGTTATTTTAAAGTGAAAATAAATATCTCTTCTTAGGTGCGAGGTGCTCCAGCCATTGCCATTATAGGTTGTCTGAGTTTGGCAGTGGAATTGCATAATAAAGGAAATGAAGAACTGAGCTTGGGTAACCTGGAGATTTTTGTACTGGACTCACTAAGCTACTTAATAAGTGCCAGACCTACTGCTGTCAACATGGCCCGTGCAGCTCAGGAGCTGGGACATTTTGTCCAGCAGGAAGCAAAACATGAAGGGACTACTCCAGAGAGTTTACGAGAAAGGTGAGGGTTTAAGAGCCTATCTTCTTTCTGCCCTGAAATTGTAAGCAAGAAATGTACAAATTTATGTAACCTCTAATTGTAGTGTGATCAACTGGGCAGAAGCATTGCTGGACAAAGACCTGGAAGACAACAAAAGTATTGGGGAACATGGAGCTTGCCATCTCTTGCAACGAGTAGGGCAGGACAAAGTGAGAGTCCTGACTCACTGCAATACTGGCTCATTGGCCACTGCTGGTTATGGCACTGCACTTGGTAAGTGGCATCTCTTGGCATTCAAGAAGCATTGCCATTTCTGTCCTTTGTGATAAAGGGTAAGAGATTATAGTAATACAGGTACCGGTAGTCATTTAGTATGACATAAAATAACTTAAAATTTTGTCATGTTATGTCATATAGTATGCCTTAATTTAATTGTGATGTTTCTGACACAAACAAGATGATTAAGTGAGTTGGCCTGATTTTTTTTCCTCATGGTTGTTAAGAAAATCATTGCAGTTGTTAAATGAATTGGGTTGTTAAATGAATCTAGATTTCCCCATTGACTTTGCTGACTGGGAAGGTTGCAAATAGTGATCACATGACTCTAGGATGCTGCAACCATTGTAAATACATGCCAGTTGCCAAGCATCTGAATTTTGGTCATGTGACCATGGAGATGCTTTAGTGTCATAAGTGCAAGTACTGGTTATAAGATGTCACCTCTTATAACAGCCTTCCCCAGTGTTCCACATTTTTTAGGATTTCGGCTGTCAACACCTGAAGGAAGACTCCAAATTGCTTGGTATCTTGACAGCTTGTAGTCTTTTATGTAGTCTGTTATTTTGACTTGTTTGTAACATTGCTTCATAGGTATCATTCGCTCGTTACATGGGATGGGTCGTCTGGAGCATGTTTACTGTACTGAAACACGGCCATACAATCAGGGGGCCCGGCTGACTGCTTATGAATTAGTATATGAGCAGGTGCCTTCAACACTCATTGCTGATAGCATGGCCTCCTTGGCAATGAAAGAAAAAAAGATATCAGGTAGATGTCTTGTTTTCTTCTTTTTTTGCATTACTGGTGTCGTTTCTAGATTCTATGCTAGGATATGAGTGTATATGTGAGTCTATGGCTGGCCAAGAACTCAAGAGGTCAAGTTATTAAGGAAGTTGCTGTCCAGGTCACTTAGGTCACTGATGTCAGGTCACTGATGTCTTGGGATGGGACTTGCTTTTTAGTTGGATAATAAAGAAATCTAATGACCACTAAAAGCTTGTATTATTATTATTATTTACAATTTTTATACCGCCCCCCTCCCGAAGGACTCGGGGCGGTGTACAGCCCAATTAAAACAACAACACACAAAAATTAAAATTATTAAAAATAAATTAAACAATTTGGCCTAATATTTAAAAACCCAACTAAAAACACAATCCCCTAAAAACAGTTATGGCCATTGTTGGAGCTGGAGCTATCATCCCAGGCCGGCTTGTCGGAATAAGTATGTTTTTAATTCCCGACGGAAGGAACGCAATTCCGTCATCGTATGGAGTTCTCCCACAGAGAAGGCCCTCCCCCTGGGGGTCGCCAGCCGACATTGTTTGGCCGACGGCACCCCGAGGAGACCCTCTCTGTGGGAGCTTTGTAGAATTGGTAGCAGTAATCATATACAAACATGCAAAGGAAAATCTTGTTGGAAGGAAGAACGTATGGCTAAATGGAAGTCAGAGTGGAAAGCAATGTTTGTTATGTAGAAAGTCTCAACTGAATCTCTAATCCTCACTTAAAAGGTTTTCAGATGAAAAGACAGAGAAAACCATATTTGAAATTCTGGAGGGCTGCTGCTACCATGAATATAAAAATATTTGACAGCTCTCTGAAGGCATAGTTCTGTTTTCTATGTGCTGATCCCTAATTATATTTTCTTACTGAATAGCCTAGTACATGCAACATGCCAAGCGAATATCTGATTTGTTACGTTTTAGCATATGTATTGTGTGAACCCAGTCAACAGGGATTTAATCAAAAAGATATGCTTAAACCATGGCTTAAACCCAGTTTAACCAAAATTTCTACAGTCCCAATAAACTCTAGGAGATGGCATAAAGAACAAGAATGGTGCAAAGAACAAAAAAAAATAATGAATTGTTCCCATTCTCCCATAGAAGGACATTTTAAAAACATATGGGATCATGTTCTAGATTCTGGAAAATGCAGAACAGGCATGCAATTCACACTAGGGAAAATTTTTTTGGGGGGAAAAACAAAAACAGCAAGCTCTCCTTGTTCTCTTCTACTTTGCCCTTGTTCCGCATTGTAGATAGTCTGGTATTGAACTAATTTGGAATGCAAATTAGGTTTTTAATTGCCATTGTCCTTCCTTTCGTAATTCAGCTGTCATTGTGGGAGCAGACAGAGTTGTTGCTAATGGAGACACTGCCAATAAAGTTGGTACTTATCAGCTGGCTATTGCTGCAAGATACCATGGGATTCCCTTCTATGTGGCAGCACCCAGCACTTCGTGTGACCTGCAATTAAAACATGGAGGACAGATCGTTATTGAGGAACGGCCAAGCCAGGAACTGACAGACATCAATGCTGTACGAATTGCAGCACCAGGTAGCAAAACATTAGAAAGTTAAATGTAAACAAAGGCTGTATGTAAAGAAAGGAGACATGATAGAATACTAATATTTTCAGAACTAGTTGTAATCAGTGATCTAACAGTGGCTGCCCCAGCTTACATAAATCTAGATGATGTATATATTTTGAGTAAGTTGTCATAGATCAAGAAAATGTATTCTGACTTGAATCTCCTTGGATACATGACAGTCTAGTAAGCTATAATCTACTTTTTGAAGAATGACAATTGATTATGGAAATTTAGTCCAAACTTTCTTGAAGGACATAAAGTTGCCTACCATTGTCTGTAATTTTTTTTAACTCTAGAAGCATCTAGATATCCTTTCTACATCTTCTCTTTTTAGAGTTTCCCATTTTTAAAAACTAAGCCATAACATATACCATTAATGAAATAAATACATCTGTTTTATAACACTAATGGAATAGCACATATACTTTCTTCCTTCCTAGGCATTGGAGTTTGGAATCCAGCCTTTGATATCACTCCTCATGAATTGATAACAGGTGGTATTGTCACTGAGCTTGGGGTCTTTCCTCCTGCTGAACTTCAGGCAGCCCTGACACGGGAAGGGTATAAAGTATAGATAACCTGAGTTAAGCTGTTTCCAGATAGGGTACGAATCTAATCTTCAACAATTGTTACAAGGGCTTCTTTCCTTAATCTGGCATCTTTCTAGATGTTTGGGATACAGAATTTTGTACAGCTGAAAATGGTAGTTCCAGTACCTCTGAATACCACTGGGTTTGGGGAAGTTGTACTAGAAATCTTTGAGTCTGAGTCTGATTGGAATGCTTGATATTTCTGCAATTTTGTTACTGAATGTTCATTTGCAAATTCAGCAAATTAAATAATGTGGGAATCTTGCTTCTTGGGTTTCGTGTACTTTGGCTTTGTGAGGATTGCTTGATTTTGGAATTTTTGAGTCATACTATGACATATAACTTTTCTTTAACATCAAGTGATTTTTTAATATGTATAGTATAATTCTTTATCTGAACCACTTTTCACTTGTTGCTTAGGTTTCTTTATTAACATTCTACTATGTGTTCATTGCCCTGGTGGCGCAGTGATTACAATGCAGTATTGTAGGCTAACTCTGTCCACAGTCTGGAGTTTGATCCTGACAGGAGATCAAGGTTGACTCAGCCTTCCATCCTTCCAAGGTTGGTAAAATGAGGACCCAGATGTTGGGGGCAATATGCTGACATTGTAAACTGCTCAAAGAGTGCTGTAAAGCACTGCGGAGCAGTATGTAAGTCTAAGTGCTATTGCTATTGCTAATGCACCTGTTTTAAGGTCCTTTGGTGCTGTATCTCGCATGATTTTAATCTTATGACAACAGTTTCTCTGTAACATTGCCTTCCAATGTAGTTTTGTACAAGGAAATCTTCTGCAATACATTTTATGTAAACCTAATCTTGATAGATATAAAAGTATGACCTATTACTGATCTCTCTATTGGGGAAGAGGCAAGGAAATTCAGATATGATAGCTTGACATATGGTTCATGGCAGAGGTCACCATTGGCTTACTTCTGCTTTATTTTCATTGGGGTAACTGTTCAGGATCAATGCACATGGCAAATATTAGTGTGACTAATGCGTGACATGATATTTAAGTTTTTTCTTGACTACCTCAGATCTTGCAAGCTGATTCTTTGTAACAACATTTATTTTCATTTTCTGTTCTTCAGACAAAATTCATTCCTCACAATAGGCCATGTACTTCCCATTACTTTTCATCAGAATAAGATGAAATTCCACAATGTGTTATTTTGAAATGAGAGTTGGGTGCAGAAGGAGAAAGATAAAACTTCAATGCAGTGGAATGGGATAAAGTTTCTACAGTAACAAATAAAAATTAAAAACATAGGCAGGAATTATTTTGAATTAATGGTTTAAATACAAAAGTGTGTGACCAGAACATAAGTTTATTGAGGTGGCCTGAATAATTGCAAATTAAAATGCAATACACACACACCCACACCCACGGAAAATGAATGGGCCAAAAGAAAGAGACGTAAAATATAAAGATTTGATAAAGTTGATGAGATCCTCAAAAAAGAAAAAAGTGATAAATTTAAAGCTCCAAAGACAGTTTACGACACAATGTATGGACATAGTGGAAAAAAGGATAGTTAGCAAGGATAGAAAAGTAAGGAAAAGAAATTTTGAATGTTGTTGGTGTTAACTAGATGTAGTTAGATTTTTTTTCATTTTCTCTTTTCCTTCTTTTCCTTACTATTTCCTACTCTTTTTCCATTCTTTGAGTAACAGTGCTAATCCCAAAATGGAATTATGTGATGGGTTCATATGTATATGAACACTGCTCAAATTTGACTTAATAAGAAGATATAAACAAAAGCATGAATAAATGTGTATCAGAAATTACGTTGATCCAGAAATACAATAAAAATAGATTGAATTTTAATCTCTCTTGTTAGATCCTTTTAGTCAAACCATCTTCTGTCAGTATGCTGTTAGAAGAATTACTGTGCTTATGTATTGAAATGCTTTGAACCCTAACAGATTCTGTTTTTTAACTGTTTTAAGACAGCAGAATTAATGCTGAAATAAAAGTGGACAATCTCATATAGAAAGAAAGGATCTGTGGGATTCTGTATGGTAAGGGCCATTTTAATTGGAAAGAATGAACACAATAATAGTTCATGCCCATAAATCTGTTTTTTAAAGCATTTAAATTTCCTAGGGCTAGGAATCTATGTAGGGGATTTTAATTTGCAACTAATGTTCTGCAAAAGTATAACTCAAAGGACTATATTTAACTTACTGGGGAAAAAAGAGGTTTGATTGACTATAATTTTCAGCAGCTGTAGATTTAACCCTATTTTAAAAAATGCTGCATCAATTAAATGAACTGAATTTGAAGTTATGACTGCTATAGTAGAGCTGATCACAACCTGTGAAAATGTTCTGTATAGTTTGGTTGCGTTTGACTGGCCCAAATGACTTTTTGTTTCTCCAATTCACAGATGGGTTCTTGACGCACTGTGTTCATGAAAAATCCTAATGTGAAAATTTGCTTAAGGTCAGGGTAATTTAAATAGCCTGTCAAGAGAAGCTTTTAGAAAACTCAGTGTGTGACTCTAATCTGCAAGAATTCTCATTAGGTATGCCTTATATTAAGACATTGGTTTTTGGCTCTGTTCCTTCAAGTGGAAAGTTCCTCTTTCATCAGTGCGTATGGTGGGTATATTAAAAATAATTTCTCTCTCTGGATGTTGTAATGCCTATTTAATGTTCTTGTTGGAAAGGTTAAAACCAATTATTGTTGTATTTTTTTTTCTACTGGCATTTCCATTGTGTACTATGGGTCAAAAAATTAGCAGCCATAAAAATGTTCATTGTAGAATGCTGCTCTTGTTCTATCTATGTATCAAGAGCAAGTTAACATTCCCCCCCCCCTAAATGGATAGCCTAAAATTAGGTCATTTTTATGGCTTTGTGCATGTGCTACATCATGTGCCATTTCTAATCCATATGGAATCCACATAGAAATAAATTATTCTTTACTCCAATTATTGCTGATTATTCATTTTAACAACATCAACAGAAGCTATGTGGTTTGTAATTGCCAGAAGATTCAGATGGTTGGACATTCAAATGTAGCAGAAATTATTTTTAAAAAAGAAAAGTCATAACTTTATAAAGGTATTGATTTTATTTAATATGTACAAAATCTATATTATCTTTCAGAAAATGTACTTTTGATCACCTCTTTTCTTGTCTAGTTTGGGCCATGGATTCTTCAAATGAGACGACAATTTTTTATATTTGTTTAATTGAAATAATATATTTAAAAATATGTTATTTATTTTGTACTTTTGTCTCTGGACTCAAAACTATGTTTTTGGCACTAGGTGGCATGTGAACTCTGTCCATTGTTTTACAATGATTTCTGCAGAAGGAAGAATAAAATAGTTCGCTATTTTTTGTTTTTATTTATATTTACTATGAATCATTCTGACAATAAACTTAGTAAGTCTGATTCATTTTTTTATTATTTATTATTAATTTCCTGTTCTATTCTTTCTACAGCTTTCTTTCTTTGGGAAACAGGAGAGTAAGTTTGATCAGAATTTTTTTTGTTGTCTACTCCTTCCCTTACCTGTTGCTTAAACTGCAGGTAGTTTAAAATTCTAAAACTTCAAACTTCTCTGTGAAAATTTCTTTCAAGCAATCTTTGTCTATTAATATTAACTATGATTCAGCCACCAAGATAATGTTAATGTGACTTTACAAAGATACTTTGCTGCTAGGTAGACTCTTTGCCCCAATTTATTTTTTAAAAAAATATAAAAGTAAAGAGGAAGCTACAAAACGACTAGTCTCAGGCATAAATGTGATTCAAGATGCCGGTTATCTTTTATAAAGCCTTATATGGCATAGATCAAGATATTTGCAGGACCATCTTTCTCGTATTCTTTCTGCTTCATCTACCTGATGTAGCAGCAGGAGCATGTCCTGGGTTTTTTCCTTTGAACAGGAGGGTGGGTTGTACAAATGTGCTAAATAAATAAGTAAATAAATAAAAATAAATTAAGGTGCAAGATTCTGATGCATCCTCTTTCTTGGTCTTATTTCTGTTTGAGTTAGTTTCCAAATAGTTTTTGAATACTGTTTTAATTGTTAATTTTATTGTGTTCTGCAAAAAATCACATTTGTCAGATGAGTGTCCATATAAATTTAATAAATTATTAAATAAATATTGTTGAATTCAGGAGTTGTGCCTTCTGGATGGCAGTATTCTAGAATGAAATCTCTTTGGAAATGTTGTTAGCCTTTTGAACAGTCAGGGTTTGAATACCTGGTTGTTTCCCCAGATATTTGTGCCAAAAGGTGAGCAAGCTGTGCTGCTAATGCAGTTTTTTTTTATTTGGACCTTATTGCTGTAAATCATGGATACCTTTAATCATGCATATGGTTTATGTGGTATAGTTCTTGTTTTAATCCTAGGACACTACCCACAATCTTGGTCTTGAGATGGGCAACCATATAAATAATTTAAACAAAATAAGTAATCTGTCAGATTTTTAGTTCTAGCAGCATTTATCCAAAATGAGATAGGCTGAATCAATAAAGAGCATTGGAAAGAAAGTTTAGAATGAAGAGGACCAAACTCTCTTTCCCTGTAGCAGGTGGCAAGCAATCCCACATTATAGATAGAAGACTGCATCTATTGCCAGAAGGATGTCCATATAGTCATCAGTTAAACCTTGTTTGAAAGAGAATTTTTCTACATTGTTTGGCAGCCATTTTATGAGCATCTCCATAATGTATGAAAATTCCACTGATCCAAGTAGGTCAAAGGCTCCTAGTTTTAAGATTTTGTAATAATGAATAACTCTAGTTAATAATGGAAGTTCATGTTCTCAAACCCGTCAGGCAATGTCAAAGGAAATGGAATCTATAGGCTTAAGGCTTGTTCTCATAATGGTAAATTATAGCTGTTCATGGCAGATAAGCATGACTATTTTTTCATTAAACTCTCAAGAAGTTCAAAATTATGACAAAAGTTGGTGAAAGTTGAGCACCTTTGCCTTGAAGCCATAGAAGAAGACACAGAATCAGTCTTGAAATATAGATTCCTAGTTGTCTTTTTAAATGGAACTATATGTCACTTTTAATATAGGTCACAAAGAAAAGTTTGTTTTACCTTGATATCACGTATTTAGTTCAACAATTCTGAACACCTTATAGCAGTGGTTCCAAACCTTTTTAATGCCGCGACCCCCAACTGGTCGTAAGTCGAGGACTATCCAACCGATCGTAAGTTGAGGACTCCCAAACGGTCGTAAGTCGAGGACTATTTCCCTGCCCGGGAGCACTGTGCATGCGTGGTGCCGTCCCCTGCACCGGCTGAGATGTAGCTGGCAAGAGGCAGTGACGGCGCAGGGCAACCACCGGCTGGGCCATCAGCTGGCCCAGCCCAAGGGAGGTAAGGCACCTGCCGAGCCCCAAGCGTGCCAGCAATCCTCCCTGCACCCGCCGGTCTCCCACCTCCCACCCCTGGCCCTCTTGTACTTACATTTTTAGTAGTTGCTCAGCAGGGAGGGGTGGAAACTTCCAAACAGCTCGTCTTCACTGCAGACAACTTGCAGCACCGTTTGCAGACTGGGGCTCAGCAGGGCAGATATAGCCTGGACAATTCCTATTGGCTTTTGAAAGCCAATAGAATTAGACTCTATTCAAGAGAGTCTATTCTATTGGTTTTCAAAAGCCAATAGAATAAGAGGGAGTAGCACAGCTAAGGAAAAGGGGAAAAAATGGCGGACTGCGTTGTTTGGCGACCCCCGTGAAATGGTCATTCGACCCCAAATGGGGTCGCGACCCACAGGTTGAGAACCGCTGCCTTATAGAGTCATCATAGCCTTTTGATTTAGCTGATCTAAATCTAAATCCATTAACTAGTGGATGACAATCTGTAGATGACAATCAGCAAGTTTTTTTTAAACTGGTGAATATTTAGCACATCTTTAAAGTTTAACAATGTATAATAAAAGTTCAGCTCTCATTAATTTTCTGTTAGATTGCTTGTCCTGATTTCTGAGCAGTTTAGGTGTATGCTAAATTATCTTGTTTCCAATTGTTCTAAATAGAACATGATTAAAACTACTGAAGTTCAAATAATTAAAGAAAAAAGCCCTGAGTATAAAATGTACCTGCAATCAGTACCTGGAGATTAACTATAGTCTATACAGTAATCAGAAATGGATGAGAGCAACAGTTCATTAAACTATCTTTCCTATGTTCTGAAAGACTGTAATTTACAATTGTCTATAATTCACATTCACTTGTTAAGAGAAAAGAATAACATAAATCTTTTTTGTGGGGGTGTGCTGCTACATTCTTTAAAAGGCACTGGATATTGGCAGCCAGATGGGCAATGGTAGGTATGAGAAAGAGATTTGGGTATGTCTAGTTTAATGAAGAGAAGGACGAGGGGAGACATGATAGCAGTGTTCCAATATCTCAGGGGCTGCCATAAAGAAGAGGGAGTCAAGGTATTCTCCAAAGTGCCTGAAGGCAGGACAAGAAGCAATGAATGGAAACTAACCAAAGAGAGAAGCAACCTAGAACTAAGAGAAACTTCCTGACAGTTAGAACAATTAACCAGTAGAACAACCTGCCTCCAGAAGCGGTGAATGCTCCAACACTGGAAGTTTTAAAGAAGAAACTGGACAGCCATTTGTCCAAAATGGTATAGGGTTACCTGCCTGAGCAGGGGTTTGGACTAGATGACCTCCAAGGTCCCTTCCAACTATTATTATTATTATTATTATTATTATTATTATTATTATTATTATTATTATTGAAAACAGGTACACAACTTTGAAGCAAGAGATAAAAGGCTGAATTGGAACAGAATCAAGACTAAATGATTTGATCATATTAAGAAATGAATACCAAGCAAACCAATCAACTCTATGTAACATTTCTTGGTAGCAATGATTTGGTTATGAATAGCAGTAAAAACTAAATGAGAAGTCAAATGAAAGATATAAATAGCAGAAAGAGTACAGAAACATGATAAAATAGTTTTTTTTTAAAATATATTTTTATTGTTTTTTTTAAAAATTTTACAGAAGAAAAAAATTAGTCAAATCAAATCATAGTATTAAAATAAACAATCATCCATAAACAAAACATAAATACATTGTTCAATACATCTAATACTAATAACTCAACTGAAAATAATCATCCCAAACAATTAACATCACTGCTCGGCACCCCCACCACCACATCCCCCCAACCCTATCCTTCCCCCCTCACTTACCAACTAACTACCTACCTTCCTCCCTCCTTCTCTTCTTTCTTCATCCTTCTCTATCTCCATCCTACTCTTCCCCCTTCTTATCAACTTCCACTTACATCAGCCTTCACTCCTCCTTCCTCTTTTCCATCAGATGTGGTGCCCAGAGGCCACCCGAGCAACCCCTTAATAACAGTAATTACATATATTCTTCCACCAACCCCAATTACAGTTGAGAAAACATCATATATAAAATTATAAACCCTCCCTAACCCTCTCCCCCCGACTTCCCAGAGTGAGTACAGGGTACAACAAAAGAAAACCCCACTACATCAAACAAAATTATTATATAATCCTAACAAGAATTTTAAACTATATACTATATACACTCTCTAAATCAATTCAATCCATTAAACAAAACAAACAACTCATCTTGTTAAGAATAATAATTATCATTTACATCTAAACCATCAATCTAAGTCAAATCTTAAATCACTTCAATCCATTGAGAGGTTATATAAAATCACCCAAACCATCAAGTTTAATATATACCATTCTTTTTTTAAAAAAAAAATAAACAAATAATATCAATAACAATAAATCCCTCAATTCAAAAAGAAAAATTATGTTCTTAATCAATTTAATATATCTTAATATATCTTAATATATCTTCATTTAAACATCCACTCTTACAACTTACTTATAAAATTGATCTTTAATTCAACCCATAGTCTTAGATTGGCCTTAATTCCTTTCATTTAATTATAAATTATTATCAATCGACTTCTGGGCTCTCTCATCTGTCAAATAAACCTCCATAACAAATACAGTCTATTTATTCCATTTCTAACTTACATTCCTTCAACTTTATCCAATCACTTAATGCTTATCTATCTCATCAATAAATCAATCTAATGTCAAACCTAGATCATCAAAACAAATACATTCTTCATCAATTTAATTATATCAACCATTAATCATCTTCTCTTACATCTTACTCATAATCTTAGTCCTTAATTCAGTCCATAATTTTAGATTACCCATAATTCCTTACATACAATTTTAAATTTCATTTCTTCAGACGAATTCTAGGTTTTTTTTTAACCAAGTAAACCTCCATAACGAGGCCTCCCATCCAAATAATAAGTCTCTCTTCTTTATTTCTTCAGTCCCATAAATAAGTTGCTTCTTAAACCGAATCAATGTCTCTTTTTTCTCAATTAAATCCTCTTCTTGCTGCTTAACTAAAGAAAAAAATAGCCGTCCTTTCCTTTCTTGAAACAAATCCTCTTCCTCTCCATAAATAAACTGTTCATCAAGCAGGATCCATTTCCCTTTATAGTCTTTATTCTCAGAACTATCTTCTTCTTTTTCCTGTTGTTCTTCTAGTTTATATTGTATTATAAAATGCTCAGCAGTCAGTTGTAAATCAGTTTCATTTGGGAGAAAGATTCTAGTTAATTGTTCTTGCTCTTCTTCTTGTTTAGATTGTATTATAAATTGTTCAGCAGTCGTTTGTAAATCAATTTCATTTGGAAAAAGAAATTTAGTTAATATTTCTGTAAAAGTTTCTTTCAATATTGCTTTAAACTCTTGCGTAAAACTCTTCACTATTTCAAGCCTTTCTTCATGAAATTTCTCAATACAGTCTTCCGGTGGCTCCGCCGGCGCCACCAGGGTCTCCTCTGTGAGACTCCGTTCTCTGGGTTTGTAAAGCCGCAAAAAACAGCGCACACCAGCTGTTTTTCGCGGTGAAAAACCCCCTCTCCGGGCAAAGGAGAGGTGTAGAGCATCGGGAGCAAGGTTGAGCCCCTCTTAAATCCCTGGGAAAGAAGTTTTCAGGGATCAAGAGTGAGCTCCCTAAAGCTCCGGAGGACGCTCCTGCCCAGAGACGCTTCTGTCATCAGACAGAGAAAGACGCCGCGACCACTTCTGCTTTTTTAAAATACAACACAGGAGAGATTGTAAGCAGACTGAGTGAATACAGGAGTTCTTAATGGATTGCAAGTATTTTTTTATTGTTTTTCTGGCTATATATTTCTAACGTCTACAATCAACATAATGCTTTCAAGATGGCGTATAGCTTTCACTGCTTTCATTGTTAGGGAAAGTGCTGGAAAGTGAAAGTGAATTCTTTACTTTTTTCTCTCTTCCTGTTCTCGTAAGCGAAGTCAGAGAGACGGCTGTGATTGTCTTAAAGTTAAAATGGAGTGGAATTTACAGTTAAATGCTGAACCTATTCTGGACTGTATTGAGAAATAAAACAGTTTTGTAAGTCTAATTAAGACTACTTGGAAAAAAACACTAAGGTCAATGGAATTTTGTAAGGTCAGTGGGTACAATAGGAATATAGTCATTTTGACACCACAGATTGCCCTTTTTTAATTACTGTTTTTTTAAACTGCTAAGGACCAAGAGGGGTAGAATTTGCTATAATGTTAAGAGTAGAAAGGACTGAAATCTTCAACCTGCTTTATTTTTTTTATATTTTATGGACATGTTAAACTATTGGAGACCTAACTCAGCAATTTTGTTTCTAGGAAATCATATTACTATTTTCTTTTAACAGCATACTGTTTCAGAGTTCTGGGCTTTGCATAGATAGCATGATTCAACAGGGAGTGAGAAATTTGGAACAATAGAGTTCTAGTGCTAAATTTAGAATAAAAATGACTGTCAAGGAGAAGCTGCAGAATAAGATAAAGTTCAATTCTGAGTTTAAGGATGTTACATATTGAGAATAGATAGAAGAGTTGAATCAATTAATAATGTATATCCTTTCTTACACCAAGAGTGACATTTGGTTATAGAAAAGCATGCTAAGGCATAGTCCCCAAATATATGAGGTCAGAGAAAGAAGTGGGTGAGTCAAGACAAAAATTAAATTTGATTTTAATTCTAGTTAAAATAAAATTGAATACGTGGACAGGATTCATATTAGCGATATTTTATTTTTTTACATTAAATACTTCATTTCATTGACAAATTCTGGGATTGCATCTAAGCCTTGGGGATGGGGAGACTGCATTCATAACTCCATGTGATCAAGAGTTAGTCAGAGAGGCCGCCACCGCCGCGCCAGGCAAGGTTGTGTCCACATGTGACCAGCTGAAACTAGTTTTGCGGACACAAAGGGAAAGCGAGGGAGATAAGGAGCCGATAGCAGGGCAGGCGGGGCAGCGGAGCCAGCCAAAGCGGCCGGGAAAAGCACGAGGCGGGCAGCCTTCCGCGAGAGACACACCCAGGACGCGCCAGTTCAACACTCAGCATCCATCCAGGCACATCACAAAAATATTCCATCGTGTGTCTGGCCAGACGGCAGTGTCTGGCCAGATGGCAGGCCCGGAGAAGCCGAGAAGCTGAGAGCCCACGCAGCCGCAGCCGAGGACAGCCGGCTGGAGCGGGAAGAAGACGGCGGAAGGCACCGGTAAGACCAGCGGGGGCCGATTAAAGCACCGAGGGACAGTAGACGCAGGGGGAGCCCAGCAGTAGGGAGAGGACCCTCACAAGACCCCCAGAAGACCCCCCCAGACCCCAAAAAGTCTAGTAGTACTGCACCTGGAGAAAAGGGCCATCGGCGCAGGCCTCGAGCCACAGATTCTTTCTCCTTGCATCATCCCTGCCAGCACAGCGAAGCGTACTTGAAAGCAAATAACACCCTCTAGTGGACAATTTTTTTTCTTTGCTGTCAAAATACAAGCTGTGGGCAACCCACCAGGGAGAAAGGTGGGCATAGGAGGAAGACAAAAAGGCATCCTGGGCTGCTGTGGAGGGAAGGCAGAAGGGACCTGGAATACCAGACAGGCAGAGGCACTGAATAGACTCCCTGAACACGGACAGACCTTCCTGCCCACAGGCCCCTAGACCTGCAATGCCTGAACCCTGAAGCCTCCCCTCCCACTGAAAGGTCAGCCTACTGGACCAGCACCAGATCACAGTCTAGTGCCTAACCTGGTCCAAGTTAGAAACCAAACCAGTGCCAGAACAACAGGAAGACAAGCTCAAGATGGCCTCCAAACAGACCACACTGACACAAACGAAGGGAGTTGTATCCTCCCCAGCTCAGCGTACCAAACCATCAGGACTTACTTTACCCGCCCCCACACCCTCCCATCCAAATACAGGCCCCCAGACCCATCCACCCCCACAGGCCAGCTCAACAACACACATGTTACAAAAATTACAAGAGGTAATAGAAAAGCTGGTTGAAAGGATGGATGGAATGGATAAAAAGCTGGTGGAAATGGACGCAAAGAGGGAGAGGAGGTGTGTAGAGGCAGAACAAAAGACGGAGAAAAGATACAATGATTTAAAACAAATGCTGAAAGAACAGGGTAAAGAACTAGAGAGAAAATGGGAGGAGCAATGCAAGGCGATGGCTGCAGATTTGGAGCAAATGAAGGAGGCAATGCAAACATACTACAAGGAAATAGGGGAGGAAATAGAGAAGAACTTCCAAGAAATCAGAGAGAAGGTGGACAAGCGGATGGAGAAAGTGGAGAACCAAGTAGAAGGCCAGACAGCAGAGATAGCAGAGATGAAAGGGGTGGCCCAAGACCAATCCTCCATGATACAGTACTGGCAACTGGCGTCAGCAATCAGGTTTAGAGGCTTGAAAGAGACATCAGACGAAACCCAAGGGGGCCTGATCGGAACCTTCATAGAGGCCCTGGCAGCATTTCTGGGAAAGCCAATCCCAGTTATCGAATGGCAAATCGACAGAATCTACAGAGCGGGCGCACGGACGACAACAAACAGACACCAACCAAGGGACGTGGTCATCCACTTTGCGACGCAGGGATTCCGGAATCTCGTCTCAGCCACATCTTACAACAAGAGTTTATACATAAAGGGGCAAGAAGTGAAAGTACTGAAAGAGATCCCCCAGACGATGCTGCGAGACAGAAAGGAATACAAGTTCCTGGTCGACGAACTGAGATCACGTGCTCTGCGATACAGATGGGAGACCCCCACGGGGATGACACTTTCCTATAAAAATAAAAGATACCGCCTGAATTCGGTCCAACAAGCCAGAGAATTCCTGGAAAAGGAACTGACGCCGGAGGGACCCCAACACACCATGAGAGAAGACGCAGAAAGACCACCAGACCGACAGACCGATGCAGGAACATGAGAAAGGAAAGGACCAACTCGAGACACGACGACACAGAGACCAGGAAGCAACAACAACAACAAGGGAACAGGACAGACTGCAGAGGCCAGGATAACAAGATCCATCACCAAACGCATAGAGCAGCACGACACGACCCCTATATGCAACTCGAACACAAACCTGGATACTATGGGAACGAGATCAAAGAAGACCACAAGAGATAGAATGGAAGCGGTCTCGGAAGAGTATCCTGAAACCGACAATGACGACTAAATACTTGACATGGAACGTCAACGGACTAAATTCCCCACAGAAAAGGAGGAAGATATTTCATTATCTGTTTCAAGGAGGAAACGACATAATTTGCCTACAAGAAACACACATCAGAGCAACAGACCAGAAATACTTAATCAACAACAGACTAGGTACACATTTTGTCGCAATGGCACCATGAAAGAAGAACGGGATTGTTATATACGTGAAGAAACATGTAATAGCCAAGCTAATAGAGTCGGACTCCCAGGGTAGATACCTAGCAATCGAAGTGACACAGGACGACAAGAAAATTCTAGTGATGGACATATATGCCCCACATCAACAACAAGGAAAATTCTACAAAAAGATACACAAGAAGTTAACACAATTTAACTACAGATCATGTATTATACTGGGAGATTGGAACGGGGTCATAGAGATTGCCTTAGACAAGAAGAAGACAAAACCTAAACCACAAAAGCACTCCAAGTTGCCTAAATCTTTCTACAACATGAAGGAAGACCTTGTACTGATAGACATCTGGAGGGAACGGCACGGCAAAGAGCAAGAATTCACCTTTTTCTCCAAAAGGCACCAGCTGTTGTCAAGAATTGATTTCATCCTGACATCTAGTGACTTGCTAACTCGCCTAAACGCCGTGTCAATCCTACCCAAAGTACTAACAGACCATAACCCAGTAAGGATGGAATTAAGACAAGATCGGAAATCGAGGAGATCCTGGAGGATCAATGAAAACCTGCTTAGACACGAGAAACGGGTGGCGGAATGCAAAAGTGCCATGAAGGAATTCTTCAGTATAAATATGAACAATGAAACACCCATTAAAATGATTTGGGACGCTAGCAAGGCATACATGCGCGGGATCCTCATGAACATGAACGCCAGGCACCGTCGTACACAAGAACAAAAAAGAAAGGAGCTAGAGGAGGAGATAAAGAAACAGGAGCTATTATTAATAAAAAGACCAGAGGACAAAGCCACAAAAGAAGGAATTAAGATACTAAGAAAACAATTCGACCTGCTGATGGCGGATCAAGTAGCAAGGAATTTACAATATGCAAAACATAAGACATTCTGCAGCGCCAACAAACCGGGGCGGTGGCTGGCCTATACCTTAAGAAAGAAACAGAAAGCCCGCATAATTGAAAAGATAGAGTACAAAGGCAAGAAGGAATTCAAACAAGAAATCATCAAGAAAGCCTTCGCCGAGTTCTACTCAAAACTATACGCTGAGGAAAAGATACAGGACAAAGAGATAGAAAAGTTTCTACAAAATGAAAACTTAATAGTACTCACCAATACACAACGAGATGCCCTGAATGCCCCAATCACTAAGGAAGAAATACACTCAGCAATCAAACAACTGAAAGCAGGAAAGTCACCCGGGACGGATGGGATAACGACTATCTATTACAAGTATCTCCAAGAGGAAATGATAGAACCCCTCAGAGAACTTTTTGTCAATATACAAGAAGGCGGCCAAGTCCCACCCTCCTGGAAAACAGCATACATCTCTCTAATTCCCAAAGAGGGAAAAGATAATGCGTAACTGGCGAACTATAGGCCCATCTCACTATTGAATACAGACTACAAAATCTTTACAAAGGTTCTGGCCAACAGACTAATGACTGTACTACAAAAAATAATTCACCCGGACCAAACGGGGTTTATACAAGGACGTCAGATGAAAACCAACGTGAGACAGCTGCTGAACATAATAGAGTACTTGGAAAGGCACAACCAGATACCTGCAACCCTCATGTTTGTGGACGCAGAAAAAGCCTTTGACAGACTGAATTGGCCATTCCTGACGAACCTAGCCCGGGGGATGAAAATGGGAAAGCAGTTCCTCAACTCCATAACAGCAATCTACCAGAAACAAACGGGCCAAATCATAGTGAATGGCGAACTAACAGACCCATTCAATATAGAAAGAGGCACGAGACAGGGCTGCCCGCTGTCACCACTGCTATTTGTCTTAACGATGGAGATTCTGCTGAACAAGATTAGAGCAGCAGAGGACGTAAAGGGCATACAGATTGGAAAACAGGACTACAGGCTGTGTGCCTTTGCAGACGATCTACTGGTGACAGTATCGCAACCAGTACAATCAACAAGGAGTCTGATGGAGATAATGAAAGACTATGGCAAGGTATCAGGTTTTAAAGTTAATATATCAAAAACGAAGATGCTAGTTAAAAATCTAGACAGCAAAGCAAAACAGGACTTGGAAAGAATAACGGGTTGTGAAATAGTCAAGAAAGTTAAATACCTGGGAGTGGAGATAGAAACAACGAATGCGAAATTATACAAAAATAACTACGAGGTGCTGTGGAGCAAGATACAAGAAGATCTGGAAAGGTGGACAACACTACGACTATCCTTGCTGGGCAGGATAGCAGCAGTAAAGATGAACGTCCTGCCAAGATTTCTGTTTCTCTTCCAAATGCTACCCATACTCAAAAAGGACGAGGACTTGGACAATTGGCAGAGGGGCATCACCAAATTTATTTGGGATGACAAGAGACCGAGGGTGAAACTAAAAATTATCCAAGACATAAGGAAGAGAGGGGGACTAAAAATGCCTAATCTAAAGCTATACTATTATGCAGCGACGTTGGTGGCGGTGAGTGACTGGATCAATATGACAAATGATAGAATACTGAATGTTGAAGGGCAAGGTCTACTATTTGGCTGGCACGCATACTTAGTATACGACAAAAAGGCAGACAGGAACTTCAAGGAGAACCCATTACGGATCCCATTGCTAGGGGTCTGGAAGAAATATAAACACCTCCTACAAGACAAGATTCCCATCTGGACGATCCCCGGACACGCAATAGGGGATACAAACACATCCCAGGGGCAAGAAGTGGTGCCCTACAGTAAACTGGTACTGGGAGAAGAAAATGGGTTCCTCTTGATACCCCAAGTAACGCTAGCAAACAGAGGAATAGGAGGTACCTGGCTATCATATGTACAACTGCAATCAAGGTGGCGTAAAGATAAAAAGAAGGGCTTCTCCCGAACCGACGAGAAACTAATTGAGCAGATTAGAGACCAGGGGATCATGCACATCAAACGAGTGTACAGCATTCTGATAGAAATGGACTCTGAAACCGAGCTAGTCAAGAACTGTATGGTGAGGTGGGCACAAGACTTTGGACACTCTATCGCCATGGACACGTGGGAGAAAATCTGGGTGAGGAACGTAGAATTCACGAAATCGCAACAATTAAGGGAAAACTTCTACAAGATGTTCTATAGGTGGCACCTTGACCCTAAAAAACTATTGCTCATCTACCCAGACTCCCAGCCTAAATGCTGGAGGTGTGGAGACGGGGAAGCTACCTACTTTCATATATGGTGGACATGCAGAAAAATCAAAGCCTTCTGGAGGAAGATATGGTGGACACTCCAAATCATTTTCACAAAGCGTATAGAATTTCTACCTCAGGTTTTTTTGTTAGGGATTACAAAGGATATCACTACCTCAGAGACAAACTTATTTCTGAACTTGATTACAGCAGCGAGATTGTTGGTGGGACAATACTGGAAGAACCCAGAAATACCGCCTATGGAAGAATGGACTGTGAAAGTAACAAACCTGGCGGAAATGGCGAAAATATCAGCATACTTGAAGGGTCGTTCCAATGAACAATATTTGACGGACTGGAAACAATGGATAGACTATATCCAAGAGAAACACCAATCAAACAAAATGCATCTGGCGTTTGGCTGAGGCTCGACGTGAGGAGGGAAGAATGTATAACAAACTAAATGTTTACAAAAACTAACACCTAATGTTGAATGTATATGTTCTAATATTTACCAAACCAGACGTTTACAAAGATTAATACTTAGTGTTATATGTGGTGTTCTATGATGACTGCTTATTAATATGATCTTATGGTTAATGTTGAACATTTTAACATTGAAAAAACAGACTGAATTTCTACCTCAGGTTACTGAATTACTACCTCAGGACCTATTGGTAGGGACCATACAGGTTTAAAAAATGTAACAGGTGTATAGTAGAAGCTTGAAGTGAAAAGTGAAGAATGTCTACCTATTGTTGTATGTTATGTTCTACGATGATCGCTTCTTAATATGATTGCTTATTAATATGATCTTATGTTTAAGGTTGAACACTTTAATATTGAAAAAGCAGACTGAATTTCCACCCCAGGTTACTGAATCTCTACCTCAGGATCTTTTGCTAGGGATCATAAAAGATAAAATACAACGGACATATAGTTGAGGCTGGAAGTGAGAAGTAAAGAATATTTACCAAATCAGACGTTTACAAAGATTAATACCTAGTGCTATATGTTGTGTTCTATGATGATTGATTATTAATGTGATCTTATATTTAATGTTTAACTACCTCAGGACCTATTGCTAGGGATCGTAGAGAATAAAAAATGTAACAAGTGTATAATAGAGGATTGAAGTGAGGAGTGAAAAATGTTTATCAAACCAGACGTTTACAAAGAATAATACGTAGTGTTGTATATCAGATGCTATGATGCTTGATGCATACAAAGATTTTATGTACAATGTTGATGGTTTTAATAAAGGAATTTTTATAAAAAAAAAGAGTTAGTCATCCATCAGATCATATGACAGGTTTACTTTTTGGTATATCTGCTTTATATACCCAAAAATATTTCCTTGGAAAAAAGATTTGATGGTTGCATAGCATGGCCAAGAGAGAACTATACTTAAAGAAATATGTTGACTTCTTATCACAAAAAACTTTTACTATGCTTAGTAATTTCAGATTTGCTAATCAAAATGTACATGCTTCACTTAAGCAATTTGCTAATGCTTTTATATCCATTAATGGCAAACAACAATACATATTTTAGAGGGTGCAAGCAGTGATTTTAGGAGGCAGGGATTCTCTCTGCTATTTTTATTATCTAAGTACTAAGTTTAATTTCCTGGTTTGTTTGCTAAATGTTTGTGCATGTTGGCATTTGCTTCTTCAAAAAACTAAAAAACGTACAGCTATGAAATTATTTGCCATTTATTTTTTTAATTTAAAATGTCAATTAAAAATGTCATCCCTGGGAACTAAGAAATAAGTTGCATTTGATTGAGACTTATTAGCATCATGGTTATTCCCTATGAAAAATCAACAACATATGAATTTGGCTAGCAAAGATGATAGTAATTGAGCATCATAGATATATCAATTTTTGTTGATCTAAAAAGAATTTATTAATAAATATATGGGAAAATACCTGGAGAACCAGCATGGAATGTTGGTTAATATGTTCAGCTGGACCTGGGAGACACAACTTCAAGTCTGCCTTCAGCCATGGGAACTCATTGGGTGGCTTTGGGTCAGTCCCTCACACTTAGACCAACTTACACGATAGTTGCAAAAATGAAATGGAGCGTTCTAAGTAATCTGCTTTGTACTGCTGGAGAACAAGCAACATGTACACTGCATAAATAACCATATAAATGAAAATAAATAAATATTGCGACTATAGATTAGTTTTTCTAAATAATCCATTTATTCAGAAAACCTTAAAAAGATCAACTTTAAGATCAACTATAAAGTATAAAAAATTGGGATTTTTGTTACTTCTCTCAAATGTCATATAGTGAATGGCTGACAATTATAACACTTCTAAGAGAGTTTAGTTTCTAGACCTTAGTTAATGGGTATGGGTGCAAGCTTTCTATTGGGCATAAGTCCCATGCTGTGCAAGATTATTGCCAGTACAAGCATCCTAATCCTGATTTAGAATGTTATAGCAGCTAATGCAGGTCCTCAAAAAAAAAAGTAATGTTCACTGTAAGTTGGCCCTTCAATGTCTTAGGACATCATTTTGTGCTAGCGCAGCTTCTGATCCAATTTCAAAAGGAGCTTCCTGTAAAATCGATTGCTGTGATTCATTCTTGAAGTTACCAATATCATGGCCAGGCTTATCCTGCCCAGAAATGGTTTGGTAGGTAAACCTGCAGAACTGAAAAAATATAGTGAGTCTCCATTTAAAACTCTGAATCTGAGACCTTCATTAATTCTTTTCCAGACCAATTAAATTTGCGGCCTTTTATGTGCAATGTTCTTGTATAATGGGTACAATATTGTAGCACAATATAGGTCTCTATATTTTGCTGGTTATTCAGCCATCTTTACTCTCAAGTAATGATCTATCTATGCAATCATTCATTGTGGAGCATAAGATCTAATTACAGCAAGTAGTAAATTGGGAAAAATAATTGAGAACATCTTTGCAGCTTTCAAAATGCCTGTCTATCTAATTTTCCTTTAATCACATTTTCAGAAAATGATTCCACCTCATCTTCTAATCTTCACATCTGCGTAACAAGTGTAATCAAGAAGACCAAAATTAAAACATCCCTACTGCTATCCTTTCAATCACTCCCAAATTAAAACTGAAAAGAAGTTCATCTAAAAGAAATGGGTACGGGTGGAGGAATCTGGAAATAATAAGAAACTGCATTAAAACCTTAAGCATATCTGTCCCAATTATCAATCTATTTGTATTAAGCTTAACAAACCTGCCAATTAGAACGGAAACAAATGTAATTAAATGGATTCTGCAATTAAATGGATTTTAGCCTTCATGTTTATAAAAACAAAATTTTCCAAAGTTTTTAGCCTAACCGTCCACATCCCCAGTCGCCTGCAATAGCTACCATCCACAGGTTCAGAAATCTTGTTATGTAATTGTATGGAAATGGTATCCCAAAGGTGCTTCTTCATTTCTTCTTCTTCGCTTCTTGAATGAAAAGCAAAACATTTTCAAGGGAAAAAGACAAGAAAATTGCCTTTTGGAAAAATCACCTTTGGGACAACCATGACCTAGATGATTGAGAATCTCCATAGATGTGGGAATAGTGTAATATTCTTAATTCTAGCATTAGGAGAGAAAAGAACCAAGTTGTAGTGTCTCCCAAACCTAGTGCAAGGATGCAACTATTCCTAGGCTCTTTTCTTATGAAACTTCATAGGTAAGAATCAGTGAAAATTCTCGTCTACAAGATACTAGATTCATCCAAATCTTGATTTGTACAAGATGACAACAACAATTGATTCAAATACCACAAAGTTTGCAAAACATGTTCAAGTATATGGGTTTCAGGGTCATTGTTCTAGAGAGACAATCATGGTCAAAAGTATGTAAAGAGTAATATAAGTAACCTTCAGAGTATTATTTGTCGTATGTTATGCTTCTTTCCTGTATTTTCAGTAACCCATGCTTATCAAAGTATAATAATTTTGATTCTCTATAGTATGTGAATTATTTACCATAAAGTAAGAAAAGACTAGAACAGTGATGGCAAAACTTTTAGGGACCGAGTGCCCAAACTGCAACCCAAAACCCACTTCTGCATCGTCGAGTGTCGGGTGGGTGTAGCCCATTGGGTGGGCATGGCCCATTGGATGGGCATGGCTGTGGTGGTAATGGCAGACTGGGTGGGACTAAAAAGTTCAATCAATCAATTCCAACTTTGAGTGATTGATTGAATCTTTTTTTTTCACATGGCAGCCAAGGCCTAAAGCGAAAAGGTTTTATAAAACCCAGCTGAAGGCTTAGGACTGGGTCGACAGCGCGTGTGCTCACAGAGAGGGCTCTAAGTGCCACCACTGGACTAGAAGCAATAGATAGGTCTTCTCAGTTTAGTGTTCCTTTTTTGTATAAAACAATCCCTTGATCATTAAAACAGGTCTTGCTGTATTGAATAAATACTACTGGTGCAAGTGGACTTTTCAATTCACTATGGACTTTCCAATTTACTGCCGGCAGCTAGCCCAAAGTAGTCAGAACTCTTTAAATCTGAATTTAAGAAATATGAATATGTAACTAGGTAAACATGAATGCCTAACTACATGACCAAGAAAAGTGATGACAAGCAATATAAAAGTGTTACTAAGGTTTTTTACTTTCAGTTCTCAGTAAGCAATGGATTAAGGTACTTGATCAAGTAAATCTGCAGTTCTCTTAGGTTGTGTATTATTTATCTCAGAAAAAGACCATTTCACAATATGCTGCTCAGAGTTGCTCTTAATAGCAGCCTCTAAAGCCTCTACCCCTTGCCAAGTCTTGTATTCTGCCTCATAATGGAAATAGAACATTCCTGGAAGGGACGAGAAAAGAATGTCAGGAGGGCATGCCAAGAGTATATGTTCCAGCAGGACCACTTAAGGTGTGAAGATAATTTGATCTGCCTAAAATAAGCAAATGCCTACAAAATAAAGTGATAACACAGTGCCAGATGATGGGCCCCTCAGGTAAGAAGGCACTCAATAAGCTACTGAGAGAGCTGAATATATTTCATAAAATATATTATGGGCTTCCAGACATCTAGTTGCTGGATTCATAAAGGGGAAAAAAAAATCCAAAGCTGAAAAAATAGGATTACAGTGGGAAGATAGAACATGAGAAAACTAAATATGGGAAAGATCAAAGAAAGATGAATCGACAAAGACTACATCTTTGTCTAACTGACTATAGACATAGATAAATTGAAATGGTCTGGAATTGATATTTTCATTCAGAAAACTATACTACCGGTATTTTTTTTTTGCTCAGGATATGGTGTTGCTTTCATAATTAGGAAGAATAGTTAGATCAGTATAGTAAAACACCAAATACCAATTTTATCAGTTATGGTGGCACAGTGGTTAGAGTGCAATGTTGCAGGCTAATTCTGCCAACCGTCAGCAGTTTGATCCTGACTGTCTCAAGGTTGACTCAGTCTTCCATATTTCTGAGGTCAATAAAACGAAGACCCAGATTGTTGGGGGCAATATGCTGACTCTGTAATCCACTTAGAAAGGGATGTAAAGCACTGTGGAGTGGTATATAAGTCTAAGTGCTATTGCTATTATCAAGTGTGCAAACAATTTTTTAATCAGTGTTGGATTCAAATATGTGAACAACTGGTTCTCTGTGTGGATGCCACTTCTGGAAGTCCATTCTGGCCCTGGGCAACAAAAAATTAGCTACTGGTTCTGCTGAACTGATGCGAATATGGCTGAATCCCATCACTGTTTTTAATATGACCAGTGAAGTTTATGATCCAGCCTTTGATGAAGAAAAACAGGAAAACCAGAAACCCTATACCATTTCAGACAAATGGTTTTCCCATCTCCTCTTGAAAACCTCACCCACAACTTCCAGAGGCAAGTCCTTCCATTAATTAATTGTTCTAACTGTCAGGAAATTTCTCCTTAGTTCTCTCCTTCATTAGGTTCCATCCATTGCTTCTTGTCCTGCCTTTAGGTGCTTTGGAAAATAACTTGACCCCCCCCTCTTCTTTGCAGCAGCCCCTTAGATATTGGAACACTGATATCATGTCACTCCTAGTCCTTCCCTTCATTAAACTAGACATACCCAATTCCTGCAACTGTTCTTCATATATTTTAGCCTCCAGTCCCCTAATCATCTTTGTTGTTCATCTCTGCACTCTTTTTAGAGTCTTAACATCTTTTTTACAACATGGCAATCAGAATTGGATGGCTAACACAAGGCACTATAGAATGAAATTAAAGAAATTATTAAAGATGGATGTGAGATCAAAAACCAGAAGAAATTAAATTGGATATCAGAAAAGGGTGGAAATTGCGAAGAAAAACCAAAGCAAAAAAACCCCCAAATCCCTCAGGAAGGCACTTAAAGAATTTTATGAGAAAAGAAACAATATTAGAATGTGATCAGTAAAGACACTGAAGATTGAAACAGATATAGATAAACAGGAAAAATCTTCCTTTATTCTGTGAGTTATTTGGAATCAGGTCCATTGAAATTGATTGATTGTTTAAAAAATATAGCTGAACTCAGAAGGAGATTCCAATTTTGAACAGATTTGTTAAAGACTGACAATGAACAGATAGAACAGATAGTAGAAAATCAGGCAATGATGGAAAGAATATATTGAAATTCTGTACAACAGAGAGGTCAACATTCAAAATAACATAGGTATTCTCTATTTACAAGAACATCTAATACTAGAAGATGAAGTTGGATCAGTACTCTGAGCATTTCTGTATCAGAAGGATACAAGAATTGACAGAATATCTACAAAAATATGGCATGCAACAGAAAAGTTAGTAAAGGTTCTAATCAAACTGTGCCAGCAGATCTGGAGAAAAACACTGCTAACAGATTATAGAAGGTCAATTGATACAGAAATACCAAAGAAAAGAGACTTAACAGAGTGTGCATACATAGTCTGTGATCTAGGCAGTTTAAAAATGTCCAAAAACCAATCTTCTAAGTAAAAAATACTCATTTTTGCAGAAATATTCAGCATGTGCTGGTGTCCTGCACTAGTTAAATTTTAGTTACATGTTGTTGTGAAGGCAAGCATATGCTGGCTAAGTTAGCACATTATTTTAAGCCATAATGTAGTTGGGTTAGTTTTGCTTTGCATAATGTAAATTCAATTATTCTAATTTATAAATCAAGGTTTATGATTTAGTGCACGGGTATCAAACTCGTGATGTCACGTGATGTGTTGCGACATATTGTGACTTTTTTCCCATTGATAGCAATGGGGTGGGCACGATTTTAGCGTGACGCATCTGGTACGTGGATTGACACCCCTGATTTAGTGTGTTCTATGAATCCAAACTGGATTAATCATGAATCATAACAAATAATCATTTAGTGCAATAAATTAGCAATTTTATCTCCCTAATAAATATAACCATACGTTCTACATTTGAAGATTAACTATCCAGATTTTTTTTATTAAATTTTTTATTAGTTTTTAAGAATTTACAAAGAAAAAAGAAATAATAACTCAACTGAAAACAATCATATAGCACATTTGCCAAACAATCAGTATGACTGCTCGGTACCCCCCCCCCCACATCCCCCTAACCCTAACCTTTCCCCCTCCTCTTACCCTCTATCTACCTACCTTCCTCTCTCCTTTCTCTACTCCACCCACCTCTATCCCCTCTCTTCTCCCTCTTACCATCTTCCTACTTACTTCTACCTTCACTCCTCCTTCCAACTATCCAGATTTTTAAGTTGCATATTTATACATTAACATATGGATAAATTTAAAATATATGAAATAACTTTTAGTCAGATTCTCATTTGATATTTTTAAAGTAATTGAAGCTTGCTTAATTTAAGCATATGCTTTGTGGTATGTCAAGAATCTTGAGCAGCATGAGTCAACCCTTTCTGAGAAGATGGATTAAATAAGTGATCTCATTACTGATGCGTCTTATTTTGCTATAGAACCATTTTGTCACAAGGAAAGTGTTTTAGTGACCCAGATCTAAACAAGGCAGGGAGGCTAGGTACACATGTTACACCAGTGGTTCTCAACCTTTCTAATGCCGTGACCCCTTAATACAGTTCCACATGTTGTGGTGACCCCCAACTATAAAATTATTTTCGTTGCTACTTCATAACTGTAATTTTGCTACTGTTTGGAATCGCAATGTAAATATCTGATATGCAGGGTGTATTTTCATTGTTACGAATTGAACATAATTTTAAAGCATAATGAGGAATTACAAAAACAATATAGCAGTGCTCACTGGAGAAGCTTACTTTTCCTTGCTAAAAAATGTTGGGAGGGAAGGAAGGGGAAGGAAGGAAGGAAGATTGACGGGGAAAGGAAGGAGATGGAGAAGGAAGGAGATTGAAGGGGAAAGGAAGGAAGGAGAAAGATTGAAGGGGAAGGGAGGAAGATGGAAGGAAGGAAGATTGAAGGGGAAAGGAAGGAGATGGAGAAGGAAGGAGATTGAAGGGGGAAGGAAGGAAGGAAGGAAGGAAGGAAGGAGAGAGATTGAAGGGGAAGGGATGGAGATGGAGAAGGAAGGAAGGAAAGAAGGTTGAAGGAAAGGAAGGAGATGAAGAAGGAAGGAGATTGAAGGGGAAGGAAGAAAGGAGGAAGGAGAGGGAGATTGAAGGGGAATGGATGGAGTTGGAGATGGAAGGAAGGAAGGAAGGAAGGAAGACTGAAGGGGAAAGGAAGGAGATGGAGAAGGAAGGAGATTGAAAGGGAAAGGAAGGAGATGGAGAAGGAAGGAGATTGAAGGGGAAGGAAGGAAGGAAGAAGAGAGATTGAAGGGGAAGGGATGGAGATGGAGATGGAAGGAAGGAAGGAAGATTGAAGGGGAAAGCAAGGAGATGGAGAAGGAAGATGGAAGGAAGGAAGGAAGGAAGGAAGGAGAGATTGAAGGGGAAGGGAAGGAGATGGATGGATGGATGGAATGAAGGAAGGAAGGAAGGATTTTTTTCCAGATGGTGATGAACTGCAACTCCCAGCATTCCCCACTTTCCCACAGTGCTTTTTAGGGCTGCTGGGGGCGGAGCACGGCTGGGCAACCAGGAGGCGTGGGGATTGGCTCGGCGTCCCAGCTCAGCTCAGCCAGCAGCAGCAGCAGCACGTTGCCTGAGCAGAGCGGGAAGAGAGGGGGTGGTGGTGGCAAGTCATGAAAGCAGCATCCACATGTTCAGGGTGCAAACGCCTTGGACAGTTTGGCTCCCCCACCCCTTTATTTACTGATCTGCCACAAGCTCGTGCAAACAAGTCCTGAGGAATTCTGAACGAGCGATCGTTTAAAAAAAAAAGCTTTCAGCAACGAGGCAGAAAGGGGAACTCGCTCACGGCTTTTTTCCCATTTCTTGGCGACTGGGAAGGCAGCAGCCAGAGATGCCGCTGCACAAAGGGAGGCAGAGAGAGGGGTGAGGGGGAAAGCCTCACTCAACTTTCGCCCTTATCAGACCCGGTTCCCTTCTGGTCGACCCCCTCCCACCCAGCCGCCCCCTTCACCTCCCACTTTGGAGAAGGAAGGAGAGGAAGGAGAGATTGAAGGGGAAGGGAAGGAGATGGATGGATGGATGGATGGAAGGAAGGAAGGAAGGATTTTTCCCGAAATGGTGATGAACTGCAACTCCCAGCATTGCCCACTCTTCCACAGTGCTTTTTACAGCTGCTGGGGATGGTAGTCTGGAGCCCCCATCCTAATCCCGGCACCTCTTGCCCTCTCCCAGCTGCCCCCCGGGACCTGCCTGCCCCTCCAGCCTCCTGAGCGCCATCGCAGCGGCGGGATTGTGGGAGCCCCTTTCCATGCTGCGCAGCCTTTCACCGCCAAACCCTTCCCCGACTCGTCACACACGAGAGGGGCATGGCCAGAACGCCAGCTCCTGCTCGGAAGGCACCGCTTCTCCCCTCCCAGCCTGTCCGGCTGGCCTCCGACACACATGCGGGCATCGCCCTCTTGCCCGCCACCTGGCTGCTTCCGAAGCCCAGAGCCCGGCAAGCCAGGAAGGAGCCGCTCCTGCCCGCCAGCCCCAGGGCCATGCCGGGCACCAGAGGGCCAAGGCGGCGTCCGATGGTTTGGGAGGTGGGCCGGGCAGTGCAGGGGAAGCTCCTGCGCAGTGTGGAGGCACCGGCCCAGACCTGGCTCAGCTCGGACCGGCCACCCACGTGGCTGAGTCAGCCCGGGGCGGCATCGGGGGCGCATTTCAAGCCCCAGGGCTTACCATGAGCTGGGAGATGGGGAGGACACAGCCAGCAACCGGCCGATGTCCGCATGGCCCCCAGGAGCTCAGCCCGACTCCTGACAATCAGCTGGAAGTTGGGTCGGACATCGGTGGGGAACCAGCGGGCTGCTACACACAGCCCGGCTCCCAACAGCCAGCTGAGAGTCGGCCCCAGGCGCGCAAGCTGCCCTCCCACCGCCCGCTGCTGCCCCGCTAGCCTTACCTTGGCCACTGCCCATTTGGGGCAGCGGCAGTCAGGCCCAGGTGCTCCTGGGCGGCCATGGCAAGCAGCAGCAATGGCGCAGGCCGACCACTGGCTAGGCCATCAGCTGGCCCAGCCCAAGGGAGGTAAGGCACCCGCCAGGCCCCACGCGCATCAGCAACCCTCCCTGTGCCTGCCGGCCTCCCACCTCCCACCCCTGGCCTTCTTTTATTTACATTTAGTAGTTGCTCAGCAGGGAGGGGTGGAAACTTCAAGAAAGCTCGCTTCACTGCAGACAACTTGCAGCACCGTTTGCAGACTGGGACTTTTGGCGGGCTCAGCAGGCAGAGACAGCCTGGACAATTCCTATTGGCTTTTGAAAGCCAATAGAATTAGACTCTATTCAAGAGAATCTATTCTATTGGCTTTCAAAAGCCAATAGTATAAGAGGGAGTAGCACAGCTAAGGAAAAGGGGAAAAATGGCGGACTACGTTGTTTGGCGACCCCCGTGAAATGGTCGTTCGACCCCAAAAGGGGTCGCAACCCACAGGTTGAGAACCGCTGTGTTACACTAAACGAGGATCTTTAAATATAGTTTGTTAAATAAGCTGCAGTAGGTTTAGAATATCTTACTGAGATGGTACCAGGCAAATCACTTACAGTCTCAGTACAATATGTGAACCCAGTCAGTGATACTTTATTCTTAGATATCACACAAATGTATTAAGAAGACAAGAAAACATACATATTGTCAGCATGAACTTTTTAAAAAATTCTTGCATCATTGCACGAGGATATCTCTATTTCTAGAAAAACAGACCTGCTAAGGTTTGGGAAATAGAACAAAACTTTTCTTTAATTCCTATTTGGAAGGCAAAGATCCTTTATAAAGTGTGCAGGTGGTTAATATTATTTTTATACATCATTTGCTAATCAAACAAAGCCATGGATCACTGACAAAAACCAAACTTTTATTCCTATAGTTATCATTAAAGAGAGAAAAAAATCAACACAAATGTGGCAGCTACATCAGCTTCATCAGTCTATTTTGTCTTCTTGAAGACTTGATGGCATACCTGGTCTTCACAAGTCAATTCCTACAAAAGAAGAACCATTAGAAAGCATAACTTTTTCATTCTGCTTATTATACTCCATGCCTTCCCTTAAAGATAAGAACAACTCAGACACCACATTAAGAGTGAGGCTGGGCTATTAAATGGAAAAGAACAATGTATTTTATGTAACCAATCAGCCAGTAAGCACTACAGGTGGCAGTAATTAGATTTGGACACTTCAGTTGAGTTTTTAAAAGGATAAAAATGAAAAATGTATGAAAATTGCTTTGTAACAGTAGGACATTTCATAGTCTATTATTAGCCCACATACTGTAGTGCATTAAAACTACTGGAGCAACAAGAAATTGCAAAAGGAGAAAAGGCAAGGCTTTAAAGGTAACAAAGGTAAGTACAATAGTATTTGGCCAATAGGCAGCTATGTGTCTGCAGAAAGTGGTTCTTAACTTGGCATGTTATAGCAAGTGTTACAAAGTAGGTCAGTAGCATTATTGGCAAGTTTTGAATGTATTTTAATCATGAGAGGCCATCAGTCTTAGATATGAGATACTTGTTTTTATGTGGATATCTTTTTTTACATATAGAGGAACATCTTTTGGTATAAAGTAAGGGAAGATTTTTATAATCATATCTTTCAAGTTATTGTAGCAATCTCTCAACCTTGCTATTAATCCCTTAAATGGTTCTTAAGGCTTTGTTTGCAGGAATAAAAATGAAGAGAAGATGCTACAGAACAGTAATGATGTATTGCAAGAGGACTATGGGCAGCTGATTTTCTTCAGTTCTTGTTTTTGCAGTCAGATCAATGGAATAAACCACTATCTAGTGTTTCTCTATCTGTAAAAGGGAATTAATGATTCTGGGATGAAACACAATTGTGTTTTTACTTTTTTTTTAAAAAAAATCACAATTGCTTTGCAGTTCACATGAAGCTACTATGAATTTTATGATGTTTTAAGAGGTATTGTGAATATTATTACTCTGAAGAAGAAATATAAAAGTTGCTTTTTTAATATGGATAGTATAGTCGTACATGATTCCTACCAAACTTATTAGGGTTCAGCACAATCTTACTAGTCAAAGCAGCTTTAAAAGATCATCAAAGTAGCTCCTTGTTTCCCAAATTATCCAATCACTTATCTTCTGAAAGTCTGTTACCTAGTTCCTAAGCATCTATATTTATCAATGGACTATGTAAAAAGTGTTAAGATAATAACTATTACTATCTCTTGTGACAGTAAATTCAGTAAAGTAATTGATAACTATGGGAAGATTTTTTTTGTCTTTTTCTAGCATTATAAAATCATGCTCCCCAATTTTTTGAAAATTCCATTCTGCAAACTCATAATTATAGTACCTTTTAAATATAACTCTCAAGAGAACAGAAATTATCAACTATGTCTTCCAAGGTATATGTGTTAGTAGAACTAGGTTTATAGAATCTCTGGATTTACGACTATTTTACTAGAATAGTTGTATCTATTCTAGAAAAATATGGGTATTCTTAATAGGTTTTGAAGCAGGACTGAATAATGGAACTGGGAGAAGGTAGCAGGATATACAGATGTTCTTTTTCCTTAGGAATTATGCAAGTCAATGTTTGCATCTAATGAAAAATGAATTGTGGTAAGAATGTTAAACATTAATGCATTAAGTTGCAATATTAATCATACTTATTTAAAAGTATGTTCCTCTGAAAATAATTTCCTTACCTTCTGAGAAAAGTGGTTTGGAGTTGAGTATTAAAAATGCTTAAAATGATTTTTTAAAATTTCTAACCCATTAAGCAAATTTGATCTCAGTGGAGAAGATGAACAATGTTAACAAATTTAGGCAGCAAAAAATCGGATAGCCACTAATTGGAAGCAAAGTTTAGTTTCCTGTAGCTTTCTGAGGCTATCTAGTCATCATTTGGATTTCTGTAGCCCTCTTCTCATTGTTAATTATGGAATTCAATCATGGAAATAAACATGACATTAATTATGCTTTGGGTGTCCTTCTTTCAAGGATTCTACTTAATATATGACAAAATTCATTGGGAAGAACTTCTTTATTTCCCCATCTGGCTGTAAAATCAAGTCTCCATGGTTTCTGCTATGTACTCATCACTTCTAGTCATCCTGATAGCTTTTCTGCTTCCCATTTAGTGGGCTTTACCTTTCCTCTGCCATCAAATGAAAAGGACAGGAGGGTCAGCAAAGTGCTGGCTGGAGAGTCATATTTTATGCTTTCTCCATTGGCCTGCTTTTGGGGGGACACTAGTGAGGAAGAGATGCTGGGAGAGATCCAAGTCAGCATGTGGAAATATACAGTAGTTGTCCTCCTATGTCCTCATTTTTGAGACCAGTCACTTGAACATTTTTATTATTTAATCTCTCATTTATCGTTTCTCATACTTTGGTGACTGCTTAATTTTCTTACATCATTTTCTATGTTTTTGTTTGAATTTCACTTATGAACTCAGCTATATGAATTCAGCTTTTCTTCAACAGCACTAAATTATATGTTTTAAAGATAAGATGTATGTCTGGTGATTAGTCTAGTCCATTTTTTCCAACCTGCTTTTCTCTGCAGCCTGCAGAAGAGGGTTCTTGTATTAAATTGCATTTCCCATAGCTTACAATGAAGCTGAGGAAAATAATTATTACTGTCAAATACTGGAAAATTATATTGTGACAAAAGGTAGATTCCACTTCACATTTTCATCTTTCCCATAGCACTTTGAGCTATTTGTTTTTAATTAATAAAAATGTGCAACTATTGCAATTTCACACTCTCAGTATGGAACATTGAGATTGTGCCCATGAATAAATGCCAGGTGGCTTGAACCAACTGATTGTTCTAATCTTTTACAGCAGGTTTCATTGCTAGAATATCCTATATTGTATACTCTCCTCAATAAATAATGGTAGAGTTTTGGTCAGCATTTTCCTAATTTTAATTACTACCTGGAATTGCTTGTGGGTTATTAAATGAAAACAGAAGCAAGTCCATCAAACATTAATTTCTAAGTGTTCAAAAAAGTACAAAGTCTGCTGATTGGCAGACTAATGAGGCTGAAACGGTATAAGGAAATGATAGTGTGGTTCATTGGGTAGTGAGTGTGCACATTTTTCTATCATTTTCTTTACTGTGGAAGATCTCATATTTGTCTGCCTTAAAAAGATCTCTTTTCAACTTAAAAGAAGTACCATTAAAAATCCATAGGTACACTTGAAAGGGTATTCTGAGATTGAATTTCCTCCTAAAATAAATGGAATTTGTTACTATAATGGCCTCACTGACTTCAGTGCTGTTTTTTATGATTGACATAATCTGTAGGCTATCTCATAATAAAACTGACAGGTGAAACAAAAGTGCTTATAGTTCATCTCCCACTATGACTCCAAACAGAACTAATTTTATTTCTTAACATGAAAAGGAGTCTCATGCTTTAATCCTGAATAAGGAGAGATTCCTTAAAATTCAGAGTAGACCAGTGAATGTTTATCAGACTGTATACACACACACACACACACACACACACACACACACACACACACACATGCATATACAAATACATATACATACGTATATATACAGCATACTAGATGCTTTAAAAAATCCTTATAAAAGTGAGTTGATATGGAACAGCTTTTTATTATAGAAAATCAACATATTTGTTTCTTACTAGATGCAGTTTGTCTCCTTCAATCCAGTGTTTCCAGCCTCTATTGTTTTTTTCACCTTTCTGGACACAGACAAGTTTGTCACCATCCCAAGTCACTGTTGACTTCAAGGATTAAAAGATAGTATTAAGCAACATTCTAGAAATTGAAATATTTAAACTTGGAACTAAATGCAGTTCAGTGAATGTGTCAGGAGAAAAACAAAAAGGGTGAAGGGAAATACAGCCTTCTCTCTGCAAAATCCCAAATTCTGATTGCAAACTAAAACTGTTACTGATGTTTCATGTTTCCAGCTCTTCACCCTTATTCATGAAATAACCACGGAAACAAATTACACAAATTTATTTATGATGGAAGTATTCCCTAGAAAGGGAAACCAATATGAAATTTGGTTCTGCTTTAAGAAGAGAGTAACTAATCTCCAATAGAAAAGTCACGCTTTATTTAAACTAATGCAACATCCACACACATATTTCTATTTCAGTAAATAAATTAGGGTGGTGTTCACTGCAGAATAGATATTAAATTATTTTGTATAAAAGTGACACACCAACTGATGATTAAATCTCCCAGTTGTTTTACAAGCAGCTTTTTATTAGAGAGATAGTATAGGATAAAAACAACTGAAAATTTCTTGAAGAAAGGTTCCACCTTACAGATTAAATTACTAGGATAGTTAACCTTTGAAAACCTGTCTGCTTGTGCAGTGCAAAATATTTCTTCATTTCAATATAATTTTTTTCCAAAGAAAAAGGAATTTCAGTGGAATTAGTATTTTTGTACTTTTGTACTTTTTTATTATGAAGAAATTTTGTGTGAATGTCCATGTAACATTTTGCAGTCATTTTTGCAGTGCTGAACCACTTCCTTGTTCCCATACATCCATCAGACCGTAGCAGCTAGGAAAGCATCAGAATGACAGAGAGGTTAATAATCCTAGCAGTCCCATCTTCTGCCAATGCCAATAATAACAGCAGAAAAATAATTCAAAGCATATTCATGTACCCAGAGGAAAAGGTAGCAAATGGAAGTTCCTGAACAGGCAATAAAGCTTTAGAGAAATTTCAAGGTGAAATCATCAGGCAAAGGGACATAAAACATTTAAAAAAAAAAAGAACAAAAGATTTTTATTCTGTTGTTCCTCATCAAACTTTCTATTTTATAAATGTTGGTAGACATTTACTGAGTCTTTATTCATTTTCTTACTATTTTTGAAAAATCTATAGACCTGACCTGGACTGGACAGCTTTTTAAATATAGCAAACTTGCATAGGTTTTTCAGCTTGAGGAGTAATCTTTTTTTTCAAGTGGAGAACTATCTGGATGGTGCCAGAATGGAAAAATAGCCAGGAGGAAGAGGAGGGATTAAGAAAAAAAAATCCTGTAAAAATCTCACTTTTTGAAATATAATATAATGTAATGTAACGTAATATAATATATAATCTTAGTAGTTCTTCAGCAGCTTAATAGCAAATTGTAAAAAATTGCTGAAAACTTTAAAGTTAATGCAAAGACAGCATAGGTCATAGGTCATGCTGGTTGGGAATTGTAGGACTTAAAATCCACACATTGCTAACATCGAGAAACATAATTATAAGCTGTTCATCCTTGAGAACTATATTCTCAAAACCTGCAGTAGGGTAAGATATCTAGCCATCTGGTCTGAAACTTTTTGTTATCCACTATACTTTCCAGTGTATTGACTGGGAAATATTTGATTGTAACTTCTTCTGAAGGTGATAGGAAGTGCAATAAAACTTAAGATATCATTTGTCTTGATATGAGAGGTAATTCCCCATTCCAAATTAGTTTTTGCTGGCCATGTTTATAACAGTGATTAACAGGAGAAAATATCTATGCAATTTATGGGGGTTTGGCAACACTCTATACCTCTACACTGAAGAAGTAGAAAGTACAAATTTTTTTCTTCCAAGCATTTCCCCAAAAATACAGGGTCTAGTTTTTTTTAATATCAACCAAATATTAATTCATTGTGACAGGAATTAAATGACTGGTTTGTTGCCCAAGACTGATGTTGTGGGCTGAGAGAAAGAGTGACTGGCCCAAAGTTAACCAACTGGCTTTCATACCTAAGGTGGGGCTAGAACTCAAACTCTGCTGATATCTAGCCTGGTCCCTTAACCAATAGATCAAACTGGTTCTCAGAAAGAAGCAGAATGACTCCCTTAAAAATAATTAATCCCTGCTTTTGCTGAAAAAAAAAACCTCCAAGTAGCAGTGTGTTTGTATAGGAATGCTAGGTAGAAATCACCCTGATAAGAAATCAGAGAGAATTATAAAAGGAATGAGGTGCTTTTTCTTTCTGTAGTCACATAACAGGACTGAGATAGAAAGAGAAAATTGAGGTTGCTGAAAGTTCAGCAAAGTGGCAGTTTTGTGCTCCTAAATAGGGCTGATAAAGGATGGCTTTGTTATAAGGAGCATGCTGTGATGTCAGGGCACAGAAAGGTCACAGATGATAGAGAAGATGTTAGCTATAAGAAGGAAATCTCTCTATTTTCCTTGGAAACAATAATTAGGTGATTGTAATGTTTGCTATTCTGTTCTGGAGATCTGATACAGAGGCACATAAGCCACAATTTACATTGGGTGTCTGTGACACCATTAGAATCAGGTGCAAAGAGCTACACATTATGGAACTGGAATTAGTAAAATTTAGTCCCCAATCTTATTCTGTCTCAACCCAGGGTGAAAGCAATAAAAAAAACATTTGCTGGCATCTGATCAACACATTCTATGAAACTCATCAATAATCCAAGCAGCACCCAGCATCCCGAGGCCAGATTGGCTGTTGATTGGCAGACACAGGAAAGACTAGATTTCCCTTGTAATATACATTAAAGTTTTCCCTAGTTTCTCTAACTTCTCCAGACCTGATAGTTCAGCTTCCAGTCTGGACAGCATTTGTTTGCAGGATATTGAGGAAGGGCCATCTTGCAACATAATAGCAAGATGGACTTGAAACGCTTCTAGTTGGGTAAGGGACTTTGCATAAACAATAGGTTCTACCTAGTTTTGCTCACCACAAGTAAAATGTTTTGTGTGCTGCAGCCTAGAAGAATAAAAAGCAGTGACTACTGTGGCTAACAGGAATCTGATTTTCTCTGTGTCAAACTATGAAGTAAGTCTATGGCTGTCAACTAGGGAAATATAACAGTCTGGAACCATGAAGAGTTGAAAGCAAATAACAAGTAATTTTACTTTGCTGTCATCTGCTTGAGAAATTGTCATGATTTGCATATAGAATAAATAGTTGCACTAGCAAAGCATCTAGTTTCTGAAATGCAAATTTCAGCTTCTTTATAAATAAGCATTTCTTTAACATTTTAATTTGTTTTCAACCTGTTTACTTGAATGTCAGGGGCTTATATTGACTGCTGTGTAAATGGGAAACAAATAATAGGTTTTCTACCTTCACAACTCGATTGTCAAGCCCCTTGGTGTGCTCTTCAAATTCCACTCCTATGGTATAATTCACGTCATAGTTTCTGAAAGTGCTCAGTGTTTTTGTCTTGAAATTGTCTCCATCCTGAATAATTTCTTTTGTTTGTTTTAGATGCTTTGCAATCTTACGGGTAGCAAAATCGATGCCTGCAGATGAAATAAGAGATATGCATTTTAACAATGTGCCTGATTAAATTTGATTTCTAAATGTAAAAACACAAACTTGTGAGGTTATGCAGGTGCCCAATAAGACTTTTGGCTTTTTAAAAAGAGTTCACATCTCTTCTATGAACTGATTTTTAATAAGTTATTTTGAAATGGTCAATGCATCAGAAAAATCCCTTGTTAAATTGCCATGTCTGCCCACTTTTGAGTAGGAATTTATCTCAAGATAGCAGACTTGCACGCAAGGATCTGGAAGTAATTCCCATTGAAAACAGTGGGACTGATTTTCTAGGAAAACATATACAAGACTGTGCTCTAAAAGATGACATATACATACATGTATACATATTTTACACTAGTAAATATCTCATTATCTAAGGCTATGTCATGCCTCCCTCAGAGCCTGACTCCGAGGAAGACATGGAGTTTTCTGTTGAGGCACAGGAGGGGATGTCTGTGGTTGAGGCAGGCCAGGGCCCTTCATGTTTGGAACAGGGAAGGCATAGTTCAGGGGAGGAGCAAGCGCACCTACCTGATCCTAAAGCAAGGAGAGCAGAGAAGAGGAGACAACAACAGAGGCAGACTCAATTGCTAGGGAGGAGAGCGTCCTGCCCCACTCCACAAGGCACACCTGAGGATTAGGATTTAAGGAGATGCTGTAGGGTGGGGCTTTTGCCGGGAACAAACGTGGTATCTTGACATAGTTGTGAATTGTGCTCTTGTCTGTGTTTAACCTGGACACTTTGAATTCTGGAACAGTTTGTTTCCTGCTTCACGACCACAGACTGCATTTCTGAGTCTCTCCTTGCAGTTTGCAGTTTGCAGGCAAGCTGACAGTTAAAAGGACTCTTTACGTTTTCTTGTTATCTGTCTTGTCTTGAGAATATTGTAAACTTCCCTGGCTGTATTGGTTGAACTCTTGCCAGCATATGTGGGAGCTTTTGGGCAACATTGGCAGTGATTAAAGGACTGTTGTGCTTGCCAGCCGACTGCTTTGTTTCTGGGTCATCACAGCCTACTTTTATAGAATTGTACAACACTTAATAATGTGCTGATGTGATATGGTTAGAAGCTACAATTATCAAATTGGATTCTGAATGCAAAGTTCTTTCTCTGTCAATCAGATAATTCCATTACCACCCAATTTCTCTAACTATCACTGTTCTCCTCCCTGGCTAGTACACTGACTCTTGTGGTCAGTTTTTCACACCAGAATCTATTGCGTGCCAAGCTTTGTGATTTCAAACAAGACAAATACAATTTCTTAATCACCTTTCAAATAAAGATATTTAGCTATGTTACTAGAGAGGTTGTAACAGAAAGGAAGTAACATGATGGAGAGCACAAGAGCAAAGAATTGCCTATCTGCAACTGAAGCTTCTTTCTGCCTGAGAAACAGTAAGTAATATCCATTTTTGTTATCCACTATACCACTATCCACAAACCAGTCCAACCTGTTTTTTTTAAAGCCAGTCAAGTTGGTAGCCACATCTCTTGGCAGAATCTCATAGTTACTAAATTTCATGGTGGCAAATTCTAAACTTTAGCTACAGTGCAATAAGGATTTAGGAACATTTGTAAGCAGTTCACACATGACCTGAATAATAAACCACATGCTCAATTCACACATTATGCTCAATTAAAGGCAGTTAGGTTTTATTATTGTTTAGCAGGCCAATAAATTACTGAAACTCAGACATTAAAGGCACATGTGAGAGCTTCAGTATCCTTTGGTGCTTGGAGAACTCTTTTCCATAGGTATTTTTCTACCTTAATCTACTTTGTATTTGAATGTTATAATCACATAGGTGGAAAAAGAGAGCAACCATAGCTCAGAAAGGAACCAATGTCCATCTAGGTAACAGAAAATTGAAACGCATATTTATTTATTTGTTTACTTGCATCCCACCTTTATTGTTTTTCCAAATAACTCAAGGTGATGAACATATCCAACACCCCTCCTTCTCCTATTTTCCCCACAACAACAACTCTGTGAGGTTAGTTAGGCTGAGACAAAGTGACTGGCTCAAGGTCACTCAGCTGACTTTCCTGGCAAATTCATGTTCTCCTGCTTTTTCACCTGGTGCCATAACCACTAGACCAGGTTCCCAACCTTTTCTATACTCTGCACCCCTAGAATGCTTCTGATATATTCTCGTACCCCTTACAAAAGTTTGAAATAATGGTAACAAATTATGTATATACACTATAATTTTGAAAACCCTAGTTTTCACTCTCCCTGGAATATTGTCTCGCACCCCCAGGGGGTGCAAGAAACCCTTTGTTGGGAACCCCTACACTAGACAAAACTGGCTGTCTCATCTTATTATGTTCAGAACTTGCTGTGAAAAATGAGTTGAAAATCATTAGTAGTTTTGTAGTTTAATCATCATTGCCTTCCATTACATAATGGCTTTTTTGTTATCACTTTATTTTGATCATGATCAGAATAGGATATTTGAAGAGCAATGGTATACAAAAGATCAAATATAAAAGAGAATATACTGGGATGATTTCTTTCTTGTCATATTTCAGTAAAAGATGCTAGTGATGAGCTAAACAAATTCATCAGTGGGAATAGCAGTCAACCAAGATTGTTGTAAACACATCCTTGAACTCAAGATGTACTTCACCTCTGTCAGCCAAGAGCTCAAAGATAGAGAGCTGTGTCGTTTATTATCCATTTCCTCCTCTAGCGATTGCCACTGATTGAATAAGATTGCAGAGCATAAAGCAGCAAATGCAATATTGTGATGTAAGCCCTAGACCATTTGTACATATGTGAGAGTTACTAAAGAGGTGGAACTTGAATCATGATGCAACTATATTTTGCTCATTTTGATCCTCCTTGCAGATGCCAGTGAAAGCTTAGAATATCTGATAGATAAAATTGAATGTTTTTGCAAAGTAGATAATATTTTGCAGCTAAAATATCTAGCAAGTTTCCCCAAGACAGCCATAGAGCAATCCTACCCAAGAAACAATTTAGTGGACCTAAAATATAAAGAAACACATACTTACATACACACAGGTGCATAGACCTACAGACCTACAGACCCACAGACATACACACACAGAGATATCTACACAGACATCTTATTTTGTCATCCTGTACCTTACCCTGTTAAGTATTACATTTTCATTCTTGTAAAATATGAATACAGTTTGCTATCTTTTACTGAATTTATTAGTGTTGTCTTTAGTGAGAAAAATCTGAACAAAAAATTATCCCTTCTTAAACACAGTAAATATTTTCATTTTAATTTAATCTATGCATTTCCCCCAGATTTCCTATTCTGATGCAGTTATGTTATATTCTTTTTTATTTTCTTGTGAAAGTAAAAAGGGCATCATATACATAAATACAATTAAATATTGAAAATATTTACACTGATAATTATACTAGTGTACTTATTATATTGCAATTAATGTAATTATATATAAGAAGAAACCTGTCCCAGAAGTCAAAAAAGTGAAGATGTAATACTAATACTTCATTACCTGGTTAACTGTTCAGAAGGAAAAATATGCAACAGGTCATGTATAAAAAAGGAACATTTGCAAATGATTGCCCCACTGATGGCTGGCACTATGTGCAGGGGTTGTACATCTGAAATTTAGTGATCTTTAGAACCAACAGCCTGAGAATTAGAGCTCATATTTATTCTAGGAACTCCTAACAGTTGATAAGTTTTGTTAATATACCAGCCATCTGTTCAATGCTAATGGTAATTTTTGTTTGTTTGATGTCCCTTAGTAGGCATAAGCTATTACAGTAAATCAGAGTTTATATATGTGCAATTCATTATTAGGTAGAAGGTGAAATGAGTAAGAACAACTCTACAATGCAGCAATGCTACTGAGTTCCTTTTTCTTTTTAAAATCTAGCAACCATAATCTCTACTGCAGATTGCTCAATTAAGATTATGTCTGCTGTATAAGAGAATACAAGGCAAACACAATGTCCTAACTGCTGGGTTCTTGTATTGATAATACTGAAAATATAATTTAAGATCCAGATGTCAATGTATTATGTGTAGAATCCTACGATTGCTATACCTGAGATAAACATGGGATGGAGTCTCACCTTGGAACAACCTTCATCTTCTCTCCTGTTTGGCCAATATCCATTATTCTATTGAATCAATAGAATATATTCTCATAAGCTCTACAGTTTATAAAAATAAGTAGACATCCCTTGTCACCTAATTTAATGCTATGCCCAGTTTTGTAAGCCATTTTTGCCTTTACCAGAGATATACATAAAAATGGTCACATGATGCATGGTGCTTTGTAGGATTAAAGGATAATTTCCTACTGTTGTCTTGATTGGCAGTCTGAACACTTTTAAACAGCGTACATAAATTTTTGTTGTAATTTTAGGTTTTGAATTATTTTAATCTATACTACTTTGCATGCATATAATTCGAAGGCTTCATATGCCTTCCATTGAATGTAAAGCACTGTTTTAAAAATATTTGAATTATCTCTAATTATATTTTAATACATGCTTAAGCAATTGCGTTCAAAGTACCTTGTGTATTGTAAAGATAGAACTTAATCGTCTGAATTAAGTTTATACTTACCTAAAGCAATCATATAACCTTCAAAGTTTTCATTTAATACCATTTCCCATGTCCCATTGTAATCGGCAGGCATTGCTGCTAGGTAGTTTAGCTATGGAATATGAAATGGTGGTTCTCCAAAAAGAATGAACTGTAATTCTATCCTTTTTATAGTTCTTCAGATGTAGTTTATGGTTTCTAATATAATAAAGTCTAAGGTTCACTGAGATAATCTAAACAGAAAGCTATGTTTGTTATTAAAGTTCAAAGAACAACTAGATGTGAGAAGGAAAACGGTGTTGCAATGTCCTTTGTAAAATGTTAAGAAAAAAGACAACAGAATATTTTTATGAAAGCATATGGTTGAAATACGTATTTCATAATGGCAAATTAACAAGTCTAACTTGGTTGCATTCTTTGCTTTAAAAATGTCTAAGATCCTTGACTTCTGTTTGAATTTTATTAAGAATGCCATCTAGCTGATTCAGTTCAGTTTAAAAGAAGCAACATCTAATTTCTTCCCAATAATCCCACTCTGCTTGAGATAGGCACACCAATGTTCCATGCACTACTACAGCGTAGCTATTTAGGTACTTTTGGATGCTTCTGATGTAGAAAAAGCAGATGGTCTTGGTACAATACAAGGTGACAAGATAATCACACTGGCATTTTGTTCAGTCCTCCTGCTTCTTCCTCCTAATGTGGATTTCTTCAAACAGCTACAACTAGGACATTTAGCACAAGGTATTAATTATATCAACCCTGTAGCTGAAGTGCTGGTTTTAATTTATAAAGCTGTACATAACTTGGCACCTAAATATCTCCAGGTACCTATGTTGCCTGCAGTTTATCTGTCTGAAGAGTTTCTCCTGGAAGAAGCTGCTTGTGGTCTTCCACTTTCATGTAGTGGGGGTTCCTGAAGCTAGGAAAAACTAATTTTCCATCTTGACATTGATAGTCCAGAACAGCCTATTTCTAGAAGCTAGCTTGCCCTTCCAGAAGATAGTGAAGACCAGTCTTTGATAGGCTTTGAAGAAGGATTATACACTGGATTTATTAACTAGTTTATTGGTGTAATTCATTGGCGTTTTATTTGGATTTGATGTTATAAGGGTTGTCTTATGTTTTATAATGGTCTTTAGCCACTGTGAGTTCATTACAACTCAGTGACATAGATGTTTGATAATTTTTTAAAAAATAACACTCCTGTACTTTATGAATACTCTTCTAGCAGTACCGTAATACATATATTTATATTCAATTATCCATTTAGACAAAAATTAAAGTTTAGAAAGTTTCCCTGTGATATTTAAGGAACAATGAAGAAAAATCTATATAATAATGGTTTAAAATATTAGATTAGATGTTTAAAGTAAGTGTTCAGTGCAGTCCTCGACTTACAACAGTTCATTTAGTGACTGTCCAAAGTTACATCACTGAAAAAAGTGACTTATGACTGTTTTTCACACTGTGACCATTGCAGCATCTCCACAGCCACATGATCAAAATTCAGATGCTTGGCAACTGACTCATATTTATAACAGTGGCAATGTCCGGGTGGGGGGTGTCATGTGATCTCCTTTTGCGACCTACTGACAAGCAAAGTCAATGGGGAAGCCTGATTCACTTAACAATCATGTTACTAATTTACCAACTGCAGTGATTCACTTAACAATTCTGGCAAGAAAAGTCGTAAAATAGGGTAAAATTCACTTAACAAAGCTTTCACTTAGCAACAGAGATTTTGGGCTCGGTTGTGGTTGTACGTTAAGGATTACCTGTATCATTTCCAGATGTAGTGGGACCCCAAGTATGAACCAGCATAACCTGGCTTTCTTTAAGGGATTTGGATAATTCTATTGTTCCTGCTATGATAGATAACAATTTGGGAATGCCATTGTGATTTCCCACATAATTTAACATATTGTGGTTTTAAGGCAGAAGTAACAAACTGAGTCCTTGCTGCAGGAACCTTGAGTGTAGTTCCCAGAGTATCTCAAAAACCTATCCACAAGATATTGCATATTAATTGTATTTAATTAATGTAATTATAATCAAATGTAAATGTAAAAGTGGAGTCACAGAGCATGAATAATTTAAGTGAACCTTATGTTAGCTCTGGTGTAAGGGTAATAGTATCGCTCTCTGAAATTCAAGGAAATGTAAAGTATAATTTCTGAAATAATCTTAATATCTGAATTTCTAATGTTATTTGCAATGTATAATTTCATTAAAAAATGAGTAGTGCAAATTGGAAGATAGAATATGGTCAAATATTTTCTAGTCTCTCCTATGATGAAATTAATTTTATTTAAGGCAATCTTGGAAGCATTTGTTTTGTCAGTAAAACAATTATCAGTAGTCTCTCTTTAGTTCATTGTTTCCCATTGATATTGTGGATATCAATTCCCAGAATTTCCTAGTCAGCTTGGCAAGCTGAGGAGTTCTGGGAGTTAATGTCCATGCATTTTAAAGTTGCTAAGTTTGAGAAATACAGTTTTAGACTGAGGAAGCATGGAGGTTATCTGCAGATTCCACTAAATAAGTGATTTCTTGCTATACCTGCATTCCAGATATAATTTATTTTCTTCTAGCCTGCATTTGCAAACATACTGAAGTGAGAGAAAAAGAAAAGAGAGTTTTTTTCCTTAGAATGTAGATGCTTGTCAGAATGTCTCTGCAGACAAACCATAAAGTACAGGACACAATCTGGCAAAGTTCTTTCATGGTATTTCGGTAAACGGTAAGAGGCACAGGCAAGCCTCTGGGAAATTTTGATTTCACTTCCACTAAATGAGATTCTATAAGAAGTACCTTCATAAAGTAAAACTGTCTTAAGGAAGAATAAAGTGTTTACCACCAAAATATTTGGTGTGGAAAGAAAAACAAATGGAGATCAGAACCTACGCTTTCCTGAGGACTATTGAGATATGATGGTAACTATATTAATTCACAAGTCTTTCCTAAATTAAATGAATTATTGAGCATGCTAGACTTAATTAATGAGGTGACTTTAGTGTTTTTTTTATTAAGCCAGCAATTTATTGTTTGATCAGTTGATTATTCATTATATTGTAAAAATCCAGAACATGGAATAGTTCAGTTATGTTGTGTGGATGAAACTAAATAATGAAAAGTTGTGCTCTAAATTCTGCTTTGTATGTAATTCTGTAGGTAAAAGTTTATCAGTTAACATTAATTACAATTTATGGAGCAAACATATAAACCCAACTGAGCTGTTTCTAAGTGCAAGGAACAAGAAAAGAAATGGGCTTAGTCAAAAAGAAATTAACCATTAATACCTATTGCTTTAAATGATATTCATAGAGAACCTGTCAAAGGGATGTTAATATGTAAATTGGTCAATGAGCATAATATAGATTGATTTGAGTTAATATAAAATAATTCTGACCAAATTATTTTATACCTATTAATATTAATGCAGCATTTGAAAATGGAAAGCTATTTTAAGAATGTGGAATTTCTCCTTTATGCTGAAAATGTAAAACAGCAATAGGATCATATTATCATATGTGGTGGGAATGCCCAAAGGTCTATGAATATTGGAATAGGATATGAAGATGGCTGAAAGATATATTAATGTTGGACTTAGAGTTAAAACCTGAACTTGGGAATAACTACGGAGAAATACAGTAAGGGAACAATCTATTTGCTGTTACATGTCTTGACTGCAGCTAGGCTTGCATTCGCGCAAAAATGGAAGAGCAAAAAAATTCCCACAGAGGAAGAGACACTATATAAAATATTATCATGTGCGGAAATGGACAGGCTCACAATGGTATTGAAAGACAAATGTAGATCAGTTTATTTCGAAAACTGGGATAAATTTTACCGCTGGAGGGATTCGAGGAGGACGGTTAGGATTATAGGCTAGTGTTAAGATAGAAATATATGTAATTTTAGAATAAGTATTGTATATAAAATTTAGATGTATATTCAGAGATGAAGAACCGTTTATAAAATGTGGAATAATTTGATAAGAATGTATATAGTGGAATTATACACATATCCAATTTTTTTTAATTGTATTATAAATAAAATTTTGAAAAAAAAAAGAATGTGGAATTTCTGAGTCACGTTTAATCCATAGGCAGGAATAATTCAGTATAAATCCAGGAAAATCAGAGTGATAATTCATATTGAAGAAATTTAGAAACCATGATGAATTTCAGGAAGAGATTCAAGAATAAGAAGTACATATAAAAATAGTGTGCATTGGTTGTCCTTCCCATCCCATAGACCAGGGGTCCCTAATCTCTGGGCTGTGGTCCTCTAATGAGCCATGAACTGATTGCAACTGGGCCATGGAAATGGCAGGCGAGTGCATAGGCACATCCCTATTTGCACGAGCAGCTGGCAAGTGTGTGCACGTACACACCATTTGATGAGTGGTGTGTGTGCGTGCATGTTGCTTGTGCAAATAGAACTGTGTGTGCATGCATGCATGCTGGCCACTTATGTGGAACTATCCCCTCTTCCGCCTCCCAGTCCCCAAAGACAGAAACATTGGGAACTCTGCCATAGACTGTTTGGTGTCTTCCTTTGCATGGATTGGTATAGCTTCATCTGTGTCTATTGTTTTTGCAATGCTGTCATATTGCTTCACTACATGATACCTATCATATCTGAAAAGATGGGAAAATTGTAAAATAGATCTGAAAAAAGTTAAAAGGGACAATCCTGGCTTCAAACGTATGCCTAGGGATTATAGCAAAAATAGCAACTAATGGCTAGAACATCCATCACAATCAAAATATTTTAGTGAAAGGCATTTGAAAATTTTGACAAACAGCTTTCAGGTAAAGAACTGAACCTCAATCATTCAACTCAATCTTTAGATGTATTCTAGTTTTCAGTTGCTAACTGAATTTAAGTAGAAAGGTTACAAAGGAAATACATCATCTAGAGCTCACATAATAAGCTGTGAAAAGGATAGCATAGTAATTCAGTAATTTGACTGACAGCATCCACAGTAGCTTCTAATAATAAAACATGGGTTGGAGCTCTGCTTTTTCTTTATTAAGACAATCTTTGATATTGAAATTGTGATTTCAAATGATTAATACCAGCCAATGACAGAACTTATGCACATTGCTTCCCATACTGAAGTCCTCCAGATACATATGGATCTTTAGTAGAAATGGCCCTGGGAACTGAGGGAGTTAAACTCTCTTATAGACGGTTATTTGTTAAGGTAGAAGAAATGGGTTTTTATATTAGACCAGGCTAGAGACTCTACTTATAAATCCAAAGAAATATCTCAAGCTTTCGTGTGCTTTCCAAATTCTATAGATTAATTCTTAGTATCTACAATCTATCACTCTAATTGTACTTATTCTGCAACAAAGTTTTCTAATTGCTGCTGCCAATTTCTATCTTCCTCAGATAAAGGTTAAATTATTCCACAATTGAACAGCAAGCGTGATAGATGGAATTTGAGTGGAAAGGTTCCATAGAAAGTTATATGGCTTATTTCACCCTTCTGGTCCCTCTTTGACAAGCATAATTTAGTTAAAAGGATATGTATGCCATTAAGCTTTCTCATGCCTGACCATTGAGAGTGCCATAATGTCAATTATTATCTTTTCCCATTTGTTTCAGGAACATTTGAAAGGATGGATCTGTGAAATACTCAGAAAATTATTGACTAAAAAAATGATGGGGAAATAAAATGTACCACCTGTATTTTTCAGGATATATTTAATGCCAATTATGTACACTCTGTTAAAATATTGAATGGTAATCAATTATCTAGAGAGGCAGTAAAGTGATGTGATTAAAGTACTGAAATCAAAGCAGGAACCAATGCCTTCTGTTAGGCATTGGAAGCCAATTGGGTGACCTTGCACCTTGTTCAACACTCTCAATCCTAGACTGGGAACTGAAAAAAACATCTACCACATCCACTGAAGCATGTGGGTGAGTGCATAGTCTTCAGTAAAGAGTCTCTCACCTTCAGTGGATTGATTTGGAATTATTATAATAATAATCTTCCATGTAACTCTATACCATATGCTGCCATCTTCATAGCTGTTTGAATCATTATAATAGTAATACACAAAGGGTGATGGATCATCATATATATTTTCATTCAAATCGCAGGGAATCTACAAATATAGTGTATAGTTGGGACCACAGTGACAGGGTTCCTCCCAATTGATACCTATAAGCTGTACTTTATATTGCTTCTTGCCCAAAGAATCCTGCTTTTGCATTACTTGCACCTATTTGTACAAATATAGAAATATTTCAGGGAATATAGAAGTGGGATAGGGCCTGATTCTGCACCCTGTGCTGTGTGAGTTGGCTATACTTGGAGTGCATTCTAGTTTGGTATTAGTGTATAAACAAATGAAAGTGGAATGCAGCATCAAAACAATTGATTTCTTTTTCACTGTGCATTATGTATTTTCACTAATTACTACATATAACATGATGTTTTTTCTGTGAATAAACTTTTTTGGGGGAAGGGATTAAGAAATTCCTGACATATAGTCTGACATATTGAAATCCTCCCCATAAGCTTTGCTACAATAACAGTTGTTTCTGATATTTTAGAAGCATTTGCAATACGTATTTAGGAAAATTAACTAATATAATATGCTTACAGTTCTCAATTATCATACAAAAATATGTTAGTCTCAGGTTTTCAACACAATATCCATATCTACAATATATCTACAAACCCCTGCTTTGATGTTCTTGCTCATTTGATTTAAAATAGATTATTTTATGTTTAAATGGGAAGTTGGAAAGTGGCCAAGTAAAGCATTTGCCTTCAACCTTATATGTGTTTCCAATCATGACTGTGCATGTAATGATGTTTAGTATCTCTCCATATAGTGACAATTTTGTGACTGGGTAGTACTTCCTCAAAATCACAGTTTGTCTCCTTGTATAAAATTATTTCAGATCCTTTCAACATTAGACTATTGTCTTTCTCTCTCTTCTTTCTTCCTTGTCTGAAATAGAAATAAATAAATATATATGTTGGCAACGAGAAAAAGATGTGAAATATTGTTTCACTGATTAACAAGGATGGTATTATAGTCAAATGAAGTAAGTCGGTTGTAAGCACTGAGTCAGTTTATGTTGCAAGCTATCCAATAAAATATATGCAATTATGTGTAATCCAACACAGCATAGATAGGCTAGTTCTTTTATCTTCCACTCAATTAGCTCTGGAGAGTTTTGTTCCAGGACCTACAGCTGTGATTTAAAGAGAGGAATAGTGTGTGGATAATTGATGCAGAAATCATAGTGCTATTGATTGGTGATGGGATCTTGCCATTCAGCAAAGAATCCCTGGAACTGATTTTCATTTTCTTAGCAACAGCACCTGCAAAAAGAATAATGGCTGTTCACAGTATGCAAAGACACATTTTGGACTACATTATATATGGACTTTGTCTTCTCCTGCTCTTTTTCCAGATGATTTATATTTTTAACAAACATCCCTTGTCCCTTTGCTGGCTCTCCATTTTTATTTTCCCCACATCTGCCATTGTCCTAAGTCAGTGGTTCTCAACCTATGGGTCGTGACCCCATTTGGGGTCGAACGACCATTTCGCGGGGGTCACCGGACACCGCGGTCCGCCATTTTGGTTTTTTTGAATTTTTTAAATTTCTTTTTATTTTTTTTATTTTTTTTGGCGTGCGGTCCACCATTTTGTTTTTTTTAATTTTTTTTATTTTTTATTTTATTTTTTAAAATTTTTTTTTGCATGCGCGCGCCGTGCATGCGCGGATCGGCCCATCACGGGGCGTGCCGCACATGCGCGGATCCGTCCATCGTGGTCCGCCATTTTGTTTTGTTTTTTTTGAATTTTTTAAATTTTTTTTTAATTTTTTTTCGGCATGCGCGCGCCACGCATGCGCGGATCGGCCCATCGCATGCGCGCGCCGCGCATGCATGGATCCGCCCATCGTATTCGCCATTTTGTTTTTTTGGGTTTTTTTGTTTGTTTTTTTCCCCGGCGTGTGTGCCCCGCGTATGCGCGGATTGGCCCGTCGTGCGTGCGCGTGCACGCGCCCGGGCCGGGATTGCGGCACGCATGGGTGGGGCAAGTGGGGTCTCAACCTGAAAAAGGTTGAGAACCACTGTCCTAAGTGCTATGGGAAAAGTATTAGCTTCTTTGCTGTTTATAGACCATACATCTTACATCATTAATGGCTAGAGAATATGGGGTTAAGATATAATATGCATAGAGAATATCCAGTTGGAGGTGGCTAATACAAACATTTTATTTGTATTTTGAATCTCAATACAGCACAGGTTTTATTCTTCAAAGGTTTATTGTCCCACGATAATAAATACCATTCTGAATTGTGGATATACTTAGTGTATGAAATTGGAAAATATGTAATTTGCCCAGGATCCTATATATACATAAAAATCTGGATATATAAAAATCTGTTAAGTCTGAAATTAATCACTCTTCTCCATGAATTTGCTTGCATGTAAAATAGAATATATTAAAGATTTTAGAAGTTATTTTCAAGCAAAACCTGAATGCAGTACTTCTCTTTTTGCAGCAACAAAAATAAATTATTTTTCTGAATACACTGTCTAAGAGATTAAAATGAATCTTGCACTTCATTGGTGTGAAGGTCAAACCTACAAGTGAAGCTTAATCTTGAATATTATCACAACTACTGCAATCAGTGTTTATAATGTCAAAGGGCAAAGACTGTGGAAGATAGCAAAGGATTGCTTTGATCAGTTTTGTATCCTTTGATGTTTGTACTCAGATTAAAAAGTGCTTAAATCCGTTATAGGTTTTAACTATTAATTTCCTTTAATTCTACCGTTCTTTCCTTGCCCAGAGAATAAAGGTTAAATAACTACGTGGCAGTTCAGACATTTCTTCAGAGGCTAATATCATTAACAAATTTTTTGCAATGATTAAATGTGCTTCTATTGATCAACTCACCTAGTTCATACTATTAAGTATAGCAGTCAGTTACACATAGAATGATGTAAAGATATGATTATTAGGCAATTTCATCCATTGCTACAGAAATGAGTACAGGACTTTGAGATCCTTCCTGTCCCTTCCTTTGTACATTCTGCTTGATTGATTAGTCCCTCCATTAGTGAAAGGGGAAGGATGATGAAAGAAGGGGGCAGTTGATGAAAGCAGCAGGCTCTTGCAGATGCCATGACTCTTTGATTTATAGGAACAATGTGCCAAAGTATGGATTGTGTTGAGTTTTAAATGAGAGCTGCTCTTCAGGAGTTCACAGTTCTAATTCCTAATGACAACACCTTCACCTTTATCATCAGCCATAAGAAAGTCTATATCCCACCAGGCCTTAAAGTACTAAACTGAATTCTGTATTAAAGTCCAACTGAAAAAAAACCACTGACACCATTGAGTTGACAACAGAAATTGCATTTTGACTATTTTAGATATACTTATGTACTGTGATGATGCCCTTCCCTCCCCCAGATACCTCTTCAGATATTAGCATGGAGAAGTGTGAACTAGTTGCGGGCACATCAGGAGAAGAGTTGGTCAATGGCTCCAAGCAGCCATCTGAGAGTGATTTGGCTGAAGCACAGCTGCAGTATGTCAACTCTGAGGCTTCAGGTGGGAACACAGTCAGTAATGTGGAACTGCCTTCTGTACCTGATCCAAGAACATGTAGGGCAGAGAAAAGGCAGGAGCAGTGAAGATCAGTCAGATTACTCATAAGGAGGCAGTCTCATCCCACTTGATGGGCTGTACCAGAAGCTGGCTATTTAGCATAGTAGACAGATGGAGATGATGCTGGGAACAATGTGCTTGTTTCCTTGCTATGTGTTCTTGCCTTGAACTTCAAATTGTGTCTCTTCAGCTGTTGCCTTTGCCTTACCTTTGTTTGTGGATTTGCCTTTGCTTTGGGAATTTTTTTTTGATTTTTGGACTGGACTTGCCTTTGCCTTGAGGAGTAGTGTTGGCTTCATTTGAGTAGCCTTTAGAGCTTTTGGGAGTTGAGTTGGGCCTGACATAGAGAATTGCTTGAAAATACCAATTCCGGCTCAGAAGCGTTATTAAAGACTTCTAAGAGGCAGCTACTGATGGAAGTTGAGGATAATTCACATTTCACTGTGAAGTGGAGGATAATTCACTGATTGCACAAGGCTCTTTGTGAAAGTATAGTATAGATTACTAAGTATTGAGGACTTTAAGTTTTATTTTTGTTTTGTGTTTTCAACTGAATCTTGAATATATCTAATTATGTTACAAATCTTCTAGTAACTTTGCTGCCCTTCTCCCTGTTTCAAACTAGAACATAATCTTTAGTTTCTAGAATAAGAGTCTTCCATATATTTTTCACTACAATTTTCAGCATCTTTCATCAGTAGCCATAGCATCTGGAATATTTCAAGGCAGCATTCAACAGTCTGGAAAGCCCAAAAGGTTCAGTCCTAAATTCCACCTTCTTCATCGGGACATCAGTTGACTTTCCCTAGTCAGGTCAGCATATTCATAGTATTTATTCCTTCTCTCTTCCTTCCTTCCCAAAATGTCAAGAATTTAGATATCTTTTCTCATAACTGATGTGCAACAACAGTTTTTGGTTCATGCAATCAGTAACTATTTAACAATATTTATATACCAGTCCAATAAGAAGACTCTGGGCAATGCACACCAGGGGCAAGGACAGCAAAAGAACAAAAAACAATCTCTTACTCCATAAAATAATATATCAAATAGTTATATAGTTCCCCTCAATCATACTAAAAGCCACAGGGCCATTGTGATTGAACATGAAGATGGTTGGGGCCAAATATATCTCTGGGTGTGGTATATTCCATAACCTAAGGACTATTATCAAGAAGAATCAGCATATAATCAGCATCCCTTGTAGCTCATGTGGCTAGGGCATCAGTTGACTTGCCCTAAGTCCTCAGATCATAAGGAGGCAATTCTTGATGTACTTAACAATATATTTTTAATATACACCATATAGATCTTGATAGCTAATAACTGGCATTTTGAATTGATTGTGGAAACTTAGTGGCTACCAAAGCAGTGATCTCAAAATAGATATTACTCTGCAATAGTAAGTTTGTTCTGCTAGCAATCTGATTACTACATTACTACATTACTAGTGGCAGTTTCCAAATTTCTCCAAAAGTAGATCTGAATATAATACAATGCAGAAGTCCAACCAGATATTGATCAGCATGTGAGTAACTATCTTTAATGCTCCCAGTCCTAATAAGGCCAAATCTGGGGCACCAAATTAAAATGGTCAGAGGCTCCCCTAACTACAATTTCTACCTGCTGATGAGCAGGAGCTGAGAGTTCAAGTAGACCCCAAAGTCATGGACCAACTATTCAGCAAGAATGCAACCCCATTAAGAGTAATTACTGAGACTAGTGTTACCAGATAGTCCCAATTAACAGAAACTTTGTCTTGACAGGATCTAATCTCAAGCCATATATTCTTTAAAATATTCCCAGCACCAGTTTCCATGTTTCAGCTTAGGATGGCACTGAGAGTTCTAACAAGACTAAGAGGGACATAGTTACTTCATCAAAGTCCTGATGAAGGTTCATCATCATCATCATCATCATCATCATCATCATCATTTTAGCCATTGTCTATCCACTGCAGGATAAAGCATGAAAGTTATCTGCCAGAAAGACCAAATGCTGTTTTGACTCTGTGATTGTTCTGAGTACTGACTGGATTTTTCTAGGAGCCTCTGTAGCTGATTCCCCATTATCTTCTCAACAACATTCCCATAAAAGAAGGTTGGGAATATTGTGAAAATAGGAATAAGAAGGAGTATTACATTGTTCCCAAATGCCATCATTAACTCTTTAACAGTGGTTTAGGCACCACTGATAAAGGTGAGATAAAAAATCTACTATATCTATATATGTGAAATATACGACTGGATTGAAAGATATCTTCTCCAAGAGAAGGTGCACAATCACTTCTTTAAAAGATTATAAAAGAATGTAGCTCTATGGATATGGCCCTTGCTTTCTCATAAATCAGTTTACTGCCTTGTGCTTCACTAACACAGAGGAATAACTGCCAGTCTCCAGAGCAATAGCTTAATCTTATGCAGTAAGCAACAGAAGATACTAAGATTCAGCAACAATAAAACTGTATTGATCTCAAACTTTGTAAAAAAAAAGGGAGACAGAGAGAGAGAGAGAGAGAGAGAGAGAGAGAGAGAGAGAGAGAGAGAGAGAGAGAGAACAAATATTAAATATCACCCATACCAATATACATACTGCCCAGGGTTGAGATGGCTGAAGTCAACCTGGGTTGTTGGGAATGACAGCTATATACTACTACCGGTAGTAGCATGGATGAAGGACCTGGACAATGGACAGCTCCTGCAGAGTTGTTTTTTTTTAATTCTTTGCCAGCAGTGCTCATCTCACATTCCTTCCACATCCCCTCAGCCTTTTGCTGACTTGTTAAATTGCAGACTTAAATTGACTTACCTCCATGGCAGTTAATAACTCATTTTATTTTGGTCTCTGATCTTTCTTGAATTGCTTCCTGGTTTCATGCATCAATGCACAACCTTAGCATGTATCAAGCTGGAGATCCTATTCTTCTAGACCCAGAACAGTGATAAAGATATTTATTTCATTAATCTATTCCTTTACTAGTTTAAAACTATTACTTAGGTCAGGTTTCTTGCTGTCATTCATAGTTCAGGAAATGGTAAAATGAAGCTGCTTTAGCGAAACTATAACTGATGACATAGCACCATCCCTCAAAGAAGCATTAACCATCTACACAATACAGCTTTATAAACCCTGGAAGGGAGGGGAGGAATCTAGCTCACAGTGACATGTCCATTTGCTTGAAGTCTCCAAGCTCAAAAAAATTCCAAATTGACAGAGATTCTGTCCATCTCCAACTGACATCTATACAAGAGCCAAAATGAGGAACCACAAGCAAATACAGTCTTAAACACATTTGGATGACTTGCAAGTGCTTTGTCATACCCCTCTAATTTAAGAAAGGCAGGAGATTATGATAGGAAGAAGATAGAAAATTAACTTTATCTCCCTCCAATCCCTGCTAGTATTCTATCTATTTAAGGCTCTTGTTTTGTAGTCATAGGTAGTAAATGAAAATTCAATCACATTTATTCATTCCCATCACAGGCAACATTAGCATTCTTTTCAAGCCTATATGTCAAAAGCTCTTTGAAAATAAGATACATCAGTCTGTTTTGATTTTACAGACAAAACAGGTTTTTTTTTCAATCAAATCAGCTTTAAAAAAGAAAGAAAAAGTGTGAACATTTACAAAAGCTAAACATTAAGCAGTTTCTCCAGACTGCCTGTGATGCTAATATAGAAATGACAGCTTTGGGAGTAGGAAAGGGGTAAGAATAGATGATTGTTAATCATTGGAGAATTACTCTTTAAAGGGACATGTTGTATTGCCTCAAGGTGCAATCTGTCTATCTGGGTGACAGCATGAATGGACCTGACACTTCTCTATGAAATGTTTCTTCTTCTTTTGAATTTTAAGAACATGGGCAATATTGTTTTTCTCTTAAATCTTTCTCTTCCTCTTAGAAATGAATACAGATCAAGGCTTCAAAACACTCTTCTATATTAGATGTTTCTTTGTCTGTTTAATGATAATTTCCCAAAGAGATTTCAAGATTTTGTTTTACTATTGCAATCTGAAAAGTCAGTGGTTTCTCAGCATTGTTTCCCTTAATATCAAATATAGTTACTATTACCTATTATTTTTATTTCCTCATTGTTTAATTGTTATTACATTTTCTGAATGCCTGGAAAGATTGCTAAATGTGGGATCCAGCTGATTTGCAGACATGAAAGAGGATATTGTTTTTGCAATGCAGTGGTGCCTAAATCACTGTTAAAGAGAGCATGATGACACTTGTATTCTTATGGATCAATATTATAATCAATTGCACATCTGAGATCCATTCCCTTATACTTTCATTAACTCCTGTACTCTGAGGACTATCTTCAAGGATTGTCTTCACACCTGCTGTAGCTTATCTCTCTTCACAGTGCCCATGGCAATACTTGGAATCTCCTGATTCTGCCACGTTATCGCATGCCTGGAAGTGAGGGTCTGGATGGGAGACAAAAGACTTCAGATAACTCTGGCAAGATTGAGTGGCTCTGGGTTTTGGGCCTACTGGTTCCAGGACAATGCCATTTTTGGGGCTGGAAGGGTAGCACTGCCCATAGATCCAGTGTGTCACAGGGGAGTCCCCCTTGTGGAGCAGGTGGCAATCATGGCTGGGATGCACAGCTTCATGTCATGCCATCAGTTGCACCGTTTCCTGGATTGGCAGGCTCTGCTCATAGTCACTCATGCCCTAGTCACCTCCAGTTGGATTACTGTAATGTTCTCTACCTTTATAAGGGGGCTTCCCTTGAAGAGTATCCAGAAACTTCAACTCATGCAAAATGCAGTTGCACAGACTGTTTTTTTTTCTGTCCAAGTTTTTTTTATTAATTTTCCAATATTGCATTTACATATTTGAAAAGTAGCATGGCGGTTGAGCATTGTGATTCCATTACATTTAAATATCATCAGTACAAATCTCAAAGTATTTCAACAACAAAATTCCCTCTTTCCCCCATAAGATCTATTGTCATATTCAGATCAATACAGTTCTTATTCTATCAATCAAACAAAAAATACCTTTCTAATATTCATTAATAATCTTCCGTCTATACATATCTTGATTAATTTGACATTCCATCTTTTAGACAATAACCGAATAAGTTTTTCTTAAGTTTAATTTTGCATTAATATTTAAATTTAACATTTAATCTTTATCATTTCCAGATTTTAAATGATCCCAGATTCTCAGTCTTCTCTCTCATATTTACGACTAATAATTTTCTTTTCCTTTTTTCTACTTCTTTCCTTTCTTCCTTTCCAGAAAAAGAGAAAGCTAATATACAAATTTAATTATTAGTATTTATACTTCTAAGTTTTATTTAACCTGTATCTCAACTCATGACAATATTTTAAATTCAAATCTTAATTATCTATAAACATTCAAACTTTTAGCAAATCAGTAACCTGGTAATTGATTTTCCCTTAATATTTTAATTTAACATTTAATATTTATCTTTTTTCCAAATTTTAATTAAACACAATTCCTTTGTCAAATTCCACATATGATCTAATATTTAAAATACAGACCTTATATGTAAAATCTATCATATATCTTAACAAACTAATAAGACAATATAATATTCTTATTTCAATATTTATATTTCTAAATTTTATGAAACCAATTTTTTATCTCAAATCATTACAATATCTTATATTCAAAATACATATTCTATCCATTTAAATATATTCTATTTTAGATCTCATATAGATTAAAACCCCAATTCCTTTCAGTCTAATTCTAGCTTTTTTCCTCTGCCAAATCATCTTTCGTATCTTCCCTTTTAAATCATCAAAAAGATCTCCTTGTATTGTTGTAACTATTGTTTGATATTGATAAAGGCGTTCAGTTGCTGTTTTCTTAAGAGGGCTAGCTGGTTTGACAGGTCGTCTCTTTATTTTTCCAGTTCGATGCAGTTGTCCCAAAGTATTTATCTTATCTTTCATCTGTTTTTCTTTTTTGTCTTCAAATTCCTTCTGGTTTATAAGAAAAGTCCTTTCCTTGTTCTCTATTATCAGTTTCCTTCCCATGTTTTCCACAGTTTGTATTTGTTGAGTATTTAAGTCTTCTGTCATAACATTTGATTGTTTCCCATTTTCTATAGAATTCTGTATAGATGATTCTTTAGTTGAAGTCATAGTTTGAGCTTGCATACGGAGAGTTTGGACAATTGCTTTTAACATATAAAGAGTTTGTTCCTGTACCTCCTCTGTGTGAGAAATCCATTCCTGTTCTTCTTCCATTGTCATATATTAGACTAAACAAAGAACTTACAATCAGAAAGTCCACCAAGTAAAAAGCTGAGCTGAGTTTCTTGCAGCTGGTGCTTCAAGGTTACTTTGAATCTTATCTGTTTTTAAGGTAATCAACAAAGCTTTCTTTAAGAATAGCAGGTTACAGTCTCAAATTTAGCCAGCAAATGTCATTCAGAGTTAGTTGAATCTTTTCAGTTTTCTTTTCCCCCTCTATTGTAAAAGAACCCAAATCTTCAATAATAGTTAGAGTAAAAATCAGAGAAGAAGAAAAAATAGAGAACATAAAGTTACAAATCTTATAATCCACCAGTTTTAAAAAATAGAATTCTAATTAGGTTCCCAGTATTTTTCCCAACGTTTTAAACTCCCAAGTGGTTGATAGCCGCTGTTTCTGGAGGGAGGGCTAAAATCCCCCTTCCCTCACCACAGGGGGGAAAGTACTTTAGCAGCTTATGCTGGTAATTAAGTAATTAGGATGTAAAAGAGGCAGATCTCACCCAATCCTTTCCACACTGCTTTGAAGTTGCCAGATGTTAATGTGACTTCAGCTGTTAGCAGCCTAGGGATGAACCATATTTCTATGGCCAGTCCTTTTGTCCGCAGGTTTGGAGGAAAAATGCCAGGTCTTCAGGAAAGTTGCTGCTCTCCTTCGATCCAGCAAAAGCCTCTCCTTGCTGGTCGCCTCTCCAGGGCGATTTTTGGCCCTTTTCAGGGCCCCCCAGCAATGCAAAACTGAACGGGGGAGAAAGAGCAGATTTCCCAACCGTCCAGCAGAAATGGCCCACCGGAAGTGGCACAGACTGTTATGTCTTCTTTCCGAAGAGCACATATTATTCCCCTGCTCTGTGAACTGCATTGGCCGCTACTTTGATTCTGGGAACTGAGTCATCTGAGAGATTACCACCTCTCCCCAGCCTGCTCCATTGGACAAAGAAAGCATGTTGTGGGTACAATCTACCAAGACCTAGTGGGTCTCAGGAGGTGGGCCATTTCTGCTGTGATATCCACTCCATCTCTCCCATCCCCAAAGTTAGGTTAACTCCATCCCAGTTATCATTCTGGAAGTCCCTCAAGACCTGGTTATGTCCAGGCCCATCTAAACCTGGTCTTTCCAGGAAATGAAAAATGTTCTCAGATGGCTCTATGTGGTTGATCTTTTACTCTTCCATGTGGTTTATATACTTTATAGGGTTTTTCATTTTTAATAAAGACTTATTACAATCATATTGTACAATCATTGTTTTATATATTTATTGCTTTAATTGATTATTGTATGCCACCCAGAATCAATTTTTGTGAAATGAGCAGCCACATAAATATGATTAATGAATAAATAAATGCCATTATGAGTAGAGTCCCAGTTTGTATAGGTCTGTGTGTGTGTGTGTGTGTGTGTGTGTGTGTGTGTGTGTGAGAGAGAGAGAGAGAGAGAGAGAGAGAGAGAGAGAGAGAGAGAGAGAGAGAGAGAGAGAGAGAGAGAGAGAGAGAGAGAGGGGAACTTTTCTTTGTATTTTCTTCTGATTTGTAGGAGAGACTTTGAGAGAGAGCAAACAAGTTCAGTTCAGAGGACACACACACATTCTCAGGAATGATGCCATCTCAGGCTTTCTTATTTAAAGGTAGAGTTATACTAGACATCCAGCAAAAGGAGGACCTTTTTGTCTTCATGTACTCTTTCTGGCAGGCTTTGGCAGCCTAGATTTATATTATTTCTTGTTTCTATCCAGCCCTTCAAATCTAGGATCACCATATTTTGTAAATTACATGACTTATCATTTCTATGGTGAAATTTGAAAGGTATGTTGTTACCAAAGATAGCTTATGCTTTTGAAAATAAAGATACGTTGGAAAAGTAATGCAACTGAAAAATTTGTCTTGCTGACGTTAGAAACAATAATTTTATATACATGTTAGCCTAAGTACATTTTTTGTAGTTTTTCACTATAATTTATGTCACAGCTGCCAAGAACATTGAACAGTTACTATATCTTTCTTTTTGGTCCATTTGTCTTCTTGTCCAATTGCTTGTATCCTGCTTTGCCAGTTCAGACATCAAGTATCCCTACTCAGTGGGTAGCTTAATATGATAATGGTCTCAATGTTCATTTAGAGTTTCTCTAAGAAACACATGAAACTAATCACACAAATCAGTCTGGAAATGCCTTAGCAGATACTAAATTAAAGTCCTATACCATAACACTACTTCTTAGTAGGTAGTTATATTTATTTATTTAGGTAGTCCTTGAGTTATGACCACAATTGAGCCCAAAATTTATGTTGCTAAGTGAAACATTTGTTAAGTGAGTTTGCCCCATTTTTCTTGCTGCACTTTCTTGTTAAGTGAATCATTGCAGTTGTTAAGTTAGTAACACAATTGTTAAGTGAATCTGGATTCTCCATTGACTTTTGCTTGTCACAAAAGTTGAGCACATGACCCTGGACCATCATAAATATGAATCACTGGCCAAGCATCTGAATTTTCATCATGGGACCATGGGGATCCTGCAACAATTGTAAGTGTGAAAAACAGTCATAAGTCACTTTTCTTCAGTGCCATTGTAACTTTGAACCGTCACTAAAGAACTGTTGTAAGTCAAGGATTATTTGTATAATGGAACAATGCCTTTCTATTCTTACTTGACCATCCTATATTTTGAATTATATATAGATCACCAGGTACACTATTTGATCTCTCTTCCAGTTTGGAGAAGTTTTAGATTAAGTCCTCTCTGTTTTTCTTAACTCTATACTCATGAACTTTGTGCAGCATAGCCCATTCTTCCTGTCTTGCTGCTGCTTCTGCTTACCAAAATGACTGTATGTTATAGACATTCTTGTAAAAAAATGATAGGACTAAAAGATACTGCATATACCTTCAAAGCCTTGGATAGGGTTGCAGTTCACTGACAGAACATTTGCTTTTAATGCAAAGTGCCAGCTTCAATTGCCGGTATTTCTATACACTGTTAAGATGGTCCAATGGTCTGACTTGAGGCATGGCAAATACTTTTATTTTATGGACAGAAAAATTCAAGTCAAGGAGGTGACTTGATAGCTTTCAATGCCAAACATTCTACCATTGGATACTGATACAGTAGAATAAGTATGTTATATCAATGTAAAAATTTCTACTAACAAGGTCAGAGTGTTAAAAAAAAGTGTTATTGCAAAATTTCTGTGCAAAAGAATTTTCCTTTCATTATGACAGTTTTTTAAAAAAACAATAATAACAGTCACATTAGCAAGCACTCTCAAATGAAATTTAAATGGTTCCCTATGATCAGGCTGTATGGACAACAGATTATATTCAATTGAATAAATATGTATAAAAGTTTCTGCTCTTTTTTTGGCCAAAAACATTGTTTTCCATCACAATCATTATCTTGTCCAACTTTACTTGTCAGTACCTAATTTATATTTCCTGACATTATACACTCTTTCCATAATATCTTTTTTCTCCTGTCAGATATCATTCTGTAATAAAGCTTAACATAATGGTATTTTACATACTTCTTCCCTTTGTGCATTCTAGATGGGATATGGTATAGCTACCATCATCTCCAATAAAGCAAGTCCATACTTGCTAAAGAAAGTGGAAATTTTAGCTAAATTCACTTGAGTAGCTGATGGAAAAATCTGGTCTAAAGTTTAAACTCATGGTTGATGCTTGGATCAGCTGAGCTTACCTAAGTAAGTAATACCACTTTACAATGCCTTGGTAAGGCCACACTTGGAATACTGCATCCAGTTTTGGTCACCATGATGTAAAAAAGATGTTGAGACTCTAGAACAGTGGTTCTCAACCTTGGGGTCGCGACCCCATTTGGGGTCATGCGACCATTTCACGGGGGTCGCCCGGCACCGCCGGCCGCCATTTTGTTTTTTTATTTTTATTTTTTTTATTTTTTTTTAATTTTTTTTATAGTTTTTGGCGTGCGCACACCGCGCACACACAGATCCGCCCGTCGCGCCGGAAAAAAAATAAAATAAAAAAATTAAAAAAAATAAAAAACCCAAAAAAACAAAATGGCGGACCGCGACGGGCGGATGCGCGCATGCGTGGTGCATGTGACGGGCCGATCCGTGCATGCGCAGATCCGCCCATCGCGGCCACCATTTTGTTTTTGTTTTTTTGATTTTTTTTAAATTTTTTTAAAAAAAATTAAAAAAACAAAATGGCGGCCCGCAACGGGCGGATGCACGCATGCGCGGCGCGTGCAACGGGCCGATTCGCGCATGCACTGATCCGCCCATCGCGGCTGCCATTTTGTTTGCTTTTTTTTTTAAATTTTTTAAAAAAAATTTTACGGCGCGCGCGCGCACCTGGGTCGGGGTCGCGGCGTGCATGGGCGGGGCAAGTGGGGTCTCAACCTGAGAAAGGTTGAGAACCACTGCTCTAGAAAGATTACAGAGAAGAGCAACAAAGATGATTAGGGGACTGGAGGCTAAAACATATAAGGAACGGTTGCTGGAATTGGGTATGTATAGTTTAACGAAGAGAAGGACGAGGGAGGACATGATAGCAGTATTCCAATATCTCAGGGGCTGCCACAAAGAAGAGGGAGTCAAGCTATTTTCCAAGGCTCCTGAAGGCAGAACAAGAAGCAACAGATGGAAACTAATCAAGGAGAGAAGCAACCTAGAAGTAAGGAGAAACTTCCTGACAGTGAGAACAATTAACCAATAGAACAACCTGCCTCCAGAAGTGGTGAATGCTCCAACACTGGAAGTTTTTAAGAAGAGACTGGACAGCCATTTGTCTGAAATGGTATAGGGTTTCCTGCCTGAGCAGGGGTTTGGACTAGATGATCTCCAAGGTCCCTTCCAACTTTACTATTATTATTAAGTCTTAATAACACCCAGTAATTCTAAATTGTTCATAAGTGAGGTATTTCTATACAGGTAGTCCTTATCTTACAACTACAACAGAGTCCAAAATTTCTGTTGCTAAGTGAGACATTTGTTAAGTGAGTTTTGTTCCATTTTATGACCTTTCTTGTCACAATTGTTAAGTGAATCATTGTGGTTGGTAAGTTAATAACATGGCTGTTGAGTGAATCTGGCTTCCCTCTTGACTTTGCTTGTCAGAAGTTTGCAAAAAAGAACCAGGTGATCCTGGGACACTGAACTGTCATACGTATGAGTCAGTTGCCAAGTGTCTGAATTTTGATCATGTGACCATAGGAATGCTGCAATGGTCATAGCGTGAAAAATGGTCATAAGTCACTTTTTTTCAGTGCTGTTGTAACTTTGAACAATCACTAAATGAACTGTTGTAAGTCAAAGATTACTTGTACTAAATTTTGCTTAATTTAAATATGGTAGCTAATTAAAACAGAAAAATCTTTAAGAAAATTGTTTAAGAACAATCAACTAATGGCTAATAACTTTTTGTTTCTTTCAGCTTCCATGACAGTCCAAAGGCTGAATTGTTGCTTTTTCTCCCCTCATTTAACAGGTTGAAAGTTTAGGTTGAGAAATGTTCTTTATATATTTATCTATTGCTCACATATCATTTCTTCTGGATGAAAATAAATTTTATAAAGGGAACATGTGGAACATGTAGCCAGTTCTTGGTAATTGCTGCAGAACTTTATTTTTATAACATTAAAAACTGTCTAATCAGTTTATGCTCAAATATTATATTTTTCTTTTTTAAATGTCATATGTTTAAAGCAACTTATCAAACATAAAATCTCTCACACCTAAAGCAGTTCATATATTAAAAACCTAAGTTTATCTATAACCTTTTTTTTTTACTTTTTTTCATCAAGGCTTAAATGCTTCTCTTTTAAATAATTTTCTCCCCTTTATTTACTGTAATGCTAATCTTGCCCTGTGTTAAATGTCCCCAAGAGAAAAATATTTGGATCTAATTATAGTGGTAACACAATTCTCAACAATTTGTTTTACTTGGCTACTTGTTAATTTAATTACTTAAGACTGTTTCACAGAACAATTTTAAAGTAAAACATAGGATTGATAATTTACCGCCTGATGCTTTTACCACTACACCACACTGGCTTTGCATAACTCTAATTTCTTGCAGCATCTTGAGACTAAGAAGAAATTCCATTTAAATTCTGTTAAATCCAACACAATAGATAAATCCAAATGAAGCTAAGGGTCATTATTGATGAATATTCTTGAATGAGTCAGACTAACAGCTTCATATTACTGAATATATAAAATGAAGCTGTTGATTACTTGATGCAAATAAAGGCTGTAATCTAGATGTCAATGCTGTGACAATTAAGAAATTGCAGCCATTTTACCTTTTGCTTTCTTTGTGCTTTTCTGTTGTTTGGGATTCTCTGATGTAGAAGGGGGAAGGGGGAAATGCTTGAGCTTTTTCAGTTAGGTTAAACAATTGCAGTTGGGTGAATTTCAAGGTCAATTCTAGATAAAGTTTTGGTCGGGCTGAAAAGTAGGAAGGAGAGCCAGCATTTTAGATTAATTGGTGAATGTGATTTATGGCAGTCTTTCTTGGGTGGGAATTGCAACTTGTTACATTGTTTCAGAGGGGAGGGAACTTTAGTCTTGGGTTCAACTATGTAAGTGCCGATACTTTGTTTCCTGAATAAAATGTTCTTTAACGAAGAAATCTTTGCCTTGAAGTTCTTTTAAATGGCTTCATCTATCGGAACCATGACACTATCGCTACATGTTGAAAAATAAATTATAGGATACATAGTAATAGATTATAGATTATTTTCTCTCATTTGTTTCTGATCAAATATGTGACGATGTGGAACGAGCTCCCCCCGGAACTCTGGACGTGTCATGATCTCCGCACCTTCAGAAGAGAATTGAAGACTCATCTCTTCAATCAAGCCGGCCTGGCCTAGACCTCCTCAGGTTTTATGTAAATTTTTATGTAATTTTTAAACAAGGTTGTTTGGGTTTTAGACTTGGGATTTTAACAGGTTTTAGTAACAGCCATGTATTAATTTAATTCATTTTAAAATATTTATTATTATTATCTGTTTTAATTGGGCTGTAAACCGCCCCGAGTCCTACGGGAGAGGGGCGGTATAAAAGTTTAAAAAATAAATAAATAAATAAAATATAAAAACACAGAAGGAATTTTATAGAGTACCATGTAAACTAACATTTGGTAAATTTGATGAGTGTCAGATAAATATGAAAGCCAGCATGTAATCATTACTTTAGTCAGCAGTCTCATGCTTGTTAGGACAAAGTAGGATTGTCCACTACCAGTTAGTAGTAAGTTTGACGAGAGGTTGCACTGCTAAAAACAGTGCAAGAGAATACAACCTAGTGTAGTTATGTTGGTTGGGTTGCAGAATTAGGAGTTATACGGGTTTTCCTAAATAACAGGAAGGATATGTTTGGACTTAATCAGTTATCAGTGAACTATCTCCTATGTTCCTAATGTTTCTACTTCCAGGAGTTTGCTGTTTTCATTTTTCACTGTTATATTTCTTTCATATTCCCAGTCTTCCTTCTGCCTATTTTTTCTCTTTTCCTAATACAACCTGTTATTCTTTCCCTAGACCTGCCCTGCCTTTTCTTTGTGTTTCTTTTTTCAAGTATAAGCAAGTATAAGGCTCATGATTAAATTTAATAAATGTTAATAAAACTTAAATCTATTCTGACTGCTTATTGAGGCATCTTGTATTGTTTTTTTTTTAGAGGCTGAGATGATATTGGTGATCCAAAAAAAAGCAAACAGCAGTCAGAGTTAGAATAAAAACATTTCAGTGCAAATAGCCAGTGTTCTCATAGGTGACTGAGTTCTTGCTTGGATCATCTCAAAAATAGCTTTTAAAAAAACAAATAACTCTTGTAAACAGAATCCTTAAAGAAAAATGTTAGTGAATACTTAGGTATTCCATTTCTGTTAGTATCAAGGGACAGTTTCAATGTTAGCCGTGATCTATAGCCAAAATTCTGTTGGGGTCAGTGATAATACTGCAGTTAGCTTCAGCTGTTCCTTAGAAATAATCTCTTTGGAACTACTGCAAAGTAAATATCAATCAGCTTGGGTCTTCATGGTCCAAGTGAACTTCACTCCTGCTGATGTTTTAGCTAAAGGCTTCTAATTAGTGCTAAATTACCAACTGTATCCAGTACATTAACACAGTGTCAATTAATTAGCATAAGATTAACATACATTTACTTTTCAATGAAATATGATTAATAAAGAGCAAACTGTTTAGCAAAATTGAAGGCACCTGTGCTACTTTCTTTCCCTGCCATTGAAGCCTTCTCTCCAGTTGGCACAGCAGAGGTGCCAATAAAGCTGCAGCCTTCATACTAGCGTGGAAGGTGATATGTGTTTTGGAGCTATAAAGCCACCAGCAAATTATCTCTACACTGGCCTAGGGGTATCCAACCTTGGTAACTTTAAGACTTGTGGATTTCAGCTTCTTGAATTCTCCAACTAACATCTGGGAATTGAAGTCCACAGATCTTCAAGTTGCCAATGTTGGACACCCTTGCAATAGCCAAAGAAAAGTATGTGTTTTTCCCCTTCAGAAGACGTGAATGGACCAAAAGATATGAAAAGGAGTATAGTAGCCCAGTAAGACAAAGCACAACAGAAAAAAGAGCTCTACATGCTGGCAGTTAACAAAAGAAGAAGAAATCTCAGAGACGAGACTTAGGACAGAACAGGTTTAAGAAAGAAATGTTGATGCATAATAGTAATAAGTATAAAACTAAGTATATAGGTAATTGTAATAGATACAATATGTAATGGTATAAACATTCATAGTAATAGTAATTGAAGGGCAATGTTGTGATTATCATTGTAATAGTATAAAGATAGCAATAGAATAGATGAAGCACTCACAAATCACTTTGAAAACAAAAAATAAACCATGAGAATTTCTCCCATATAACAAGATTGGCCCAAATTCTCAACTTAAAGATTTTGGGCCAGTCTTCTTGTTATATGGGATAATCTCCCATGGTTTGTTTTTTATTTATTTTTTGTGAGAGAATGAAATTTGACCAGTGAAATTGCAGAGGATATTTACATTTTATTAATACATTTTGTATGCTTCCTTGCTGCCTTTCAATCAAGCGCCTCAGGTGTATTGGGAATGCCTGTTTTAAGAAAGAGAGAGTGCAACATTTAGACTGGAAAAATGGAGAAGAGGGATGAGGCATTTTAGTACCACTAGCGGAGTGGAAAGGATGGCATGAATGTGTCATTTCCATTAATTCCAGTTTCCAAAGCTTCACATTTTTGCATCTTGATCAGAACTTAACTTAACTTGAACTATTTTAATCAGTGATGCATCTTACAAGCATGATTAAAAGTGTTCAGAAAATTGATTGTAAAATCAATTATATGATATCATGCCATCTGTATGCTATGACTTGGACTTTTTTTAACACAAAAAGAACAATAGGCTGATAGTGTTAGTCCATTACAAACACTCAGATTTATTTTTAAACAACCAGACAAATACACATAAGTACTTAGAACAAAGGCATATTTGTGCCACATAGAGATGGATGTTATTCTAAGATTCACAGCCAAACAGACTTTTTGCATGCCCTTATTGGGCAGGTCAAAGATGTAGGAGTACAGGTAGTCCTTGACTTACAACAGTTTGTTCAGTGACCAAAGTTACAATGGCACTGAAAAATGTGACTTATGACCATTTTCACTTATTATCTTTGCACCATCCCCATAATCATGTGATCAAAATTCAGATGCTTGGCAACAAGTTCATACTTATAACCCTTATTGTGTTCCAAGGTCATCTGATCACCTTTTGCGACCTTCTGACAAGCAAACTCAATGGAGAAGCTTCACTTAATAACTGCAGTGATTCACTTAACAACTATGGCAAGAAAGGTTGTAAAATGGGACAAAACTTAACAAATGTCTCACTTAAGAACAGAAAATTTGGACTCAGTTATGGGCTTAAGTCGAGGACTACATGTACTATCTAACTCAAGACTATTTTTGTACAATCTCAAATTGGCAAGTGTGAAGATGATTAAGCAACGTATATCTGCTTTAGAGGGACTGGGGAATTAAAAAAGGTGCTATGTGAAAATGCCCTTAGTGTGTAGATTGTTATTGTTGTATACAATATGTTGACATTATTCTCAGTGTCCATGGAGCTATAATTCCCTACAGGTAGTTGTCAGTGACTTTTTCGGACAGTGATTATTCAGTTACAACAGTGCTGAAAAAGTTAGTTTGTGACCAATGTCCATATTTACAACCTTCACAATGTCTCTGTCTATCTTTCAGTCTCGTGTTATTGTAAGCCAGTTGTGGTTGCATGATTTTCTACTTAGCAAGTGCCTCACTTAAGGACTGAGTTGCCAATCTCATCTACAGTCACTAAACAAAAACTGTCTGTGCAGCAAATATAAAATTGTGGCAAAGTATTTAACTGTTCCAGAAAAGTGGATTGTTTAATGTTGTGGCTGCACACTCATGAATTCAAACTAAATCAAATCTGAATTGGTTTCATAGTTGAATTCCCTGTGGACAGTTCTAGTATGTATTTAAATTTAGTATCCATCATATCAAATGTTATAATTAACAGAACTTATATGTTTACATGCAGTAAGTTTCATCAACTTTAATGTGATTTTATATATTATATTTCAGTTGAGAAAATTAGATGCAAGTTGATGTGGGACATGGCTTCTTTTCTAGGTGTTACTGAAGAATATTTGTACACCACAGCATCTGTAGAGTTGGCAGTAGGCTCATTCATGCTGTCTAAGCTTCTTGATCCCCGTGCTTAGGCTTATCACTGTACCTTCTTAAATACTTGCTTACACTTGACACCACAAGCTCTAATTTCCTGAAAAGGAAAATTCATTTTTAGCTGCTATTTATTCAGGTCTATACATTTCTCGTGCAAAACCTTTGCTGTCTAAACAAAAAAAGGCATATGCAATTAAAGTCAAAGATTAAAACATTGAGAATCTTGGCTTAATCTTAAAAATTCATTGCACGGCATTTCTTGAGGGATCCTTGGTGTTCTCTGAGCTTGGTTATTTTCTTGCAGATGTTTCATTACCTAATCTATGGTGCTAGAAGTGACTACTAGTGCTAATAGTGATTGCTAGCACTGACAATGTTACCTAGTTTGGATAATAAAATGTCTGCAACCAAGTTCAGAGAGCACCAAGCAACCTTCATTTCAACCCTGAGCTACAAATATTTTCCTCTATTGTGTGACATTTCTTTTTTTTTTAATTTTAAATTTTTTATTATTATTAGATATGCATTTGTACATGCAAACAAAGAAAAAATTCAAGTTAAAGCCATTCAACTTGTTTCAGTCCAACTCACCTTTCAGGATTCCTGTGAAGATACAATGAATATGTAAAATGAATGATATAAACTGGCTCAAATTCTTTCTTTCTCAAACATAGACATTTTATGTGTAAGATTTAAGTATTTCAATTAGACATCATCTATTAAATGCCCTTGTGTGCAGCAATGGATTCGGTTTTGCTGGATCACATACTTTTATTGAAAAGAATTTTGTAACATGGAATCACTTTTGAAATATCAAGTGCTATTTTTGGGAGATTTTAGAATTCCCTATTTACATTTAACGTTAGCAGTCAGTAGCTTCAATGATACTTAAACAAAAAGAATCCAGGGACAAAGCATCAATAATTTTTTATAAACCACAGTCCAGCAGACTTCTAGGTTAAGCATCTCTGCCCATTTGCAGCAGTGAGGAGGGCAGATTATTTGAATCTCTCTTGTCTTGATACTTTAAGTTACTTGACTATCCATCAAAATAACCCTTAACCAATAATTACACGTATGCGGTCATATTTTCAGCATGATTATGTATTGTACTGAGTGGATTGAAATAGCAGCATCCGGCTTCAGTTATAATGTCTTGAGAATAAATTCACAGGTAGGAGGATGTCATTCCAAAGAAAAGGATCTTAGAATCCAGTCCTTGAAGAATGAACAGGTATCTTGTCACACCAAGAATGTACTTTTGGTTTGAGATGGTTATGTTTAGTGGGGTTTGGGCTATTAGAGGAACATATAGATGGATAGGATGAAAATAGTAGACATTAGATATTTCTTGGAGTTAGATATTTCTTGGAGGAATGAGTAATCAGGATGAACATTGGATGTTCCATTTATGTTTTTAGCAGTTGGTTTAAACCAGGATGCCACAATGGATTTCTCAGTAATCATATCTTTCCCACAGACAGAGCTGAATAGTCTCAGTGCATTGATGAGGCAATAGAAAGGTTTTAGATTTATGAATTATTGAAATATTTCAAGGACAAGGCAGGTCTGTAGAAAATGGACATGCTGCATTTAAACCAGGAGTGTACGAGCAAGGTGGACACATAAAATGAAAAAGGGGAAGAACAGTTTTTAAATTGATCCCAGGAGAAAGTTGGCAGGATGGAAAGAGCTGATTCTGGAAAAAAAAATATTCCCAGAAGAATAGGATGACTTTTTGTGGAAAATGTTTAGAGGAATCAGTGCAGTCAAAGTCAAATTTGAGAAGGAATGTACCACAAGAAATCCAAAAAGTCCTTATATGCCAATGCTAGGATTCTCCAAGCTCGAATGGAAGATTTGGAGTCCCTGAGCATAGATACAAGTCTTGTAGAAATCTCATGGAATGGAAATAATTTTGAAGAAAAAAAAAGCAAGAAGAAAGCTTTAACTTTGCTGAAAAGAAACCAGCATGGCTTCTGTAAAGCTAAACCTATTCTCACTAAGCTACATTTTTCTGATGGTGTCAACAAGTCTGCAAATCTAATAGATAGCGTATGCTTAGGTTTTCAAATAACAGAGCCTTTGATAATTCTGTCACTAAAGGCTCTTGGACAAAACCCAGGCATTGGATAAGAGCACAGGTTGGCTTATGGTTTAGAAAATAATTAAAAAACAGAAAGTAGAAATGAATAGATAGCTCTCTTTTTAAATTGTCTGTTTGGAATCACCCACTGTGGGCATCCTGTTAGGAATGGAAATTTTCTATTTGTATATATATAAAGTGAATACTATGGAATAAACTAGCCTTGTTTGTTTAAGATGGCAAAAATATGATTGTGAAAGAACTTCACCACATTAAATAAATTGGTTTCAAAATGGCTAATGTAGTTCTGGATAAACAAATGCACCTTAGCACAAATAATAACTGTTATGTCTAGCCCCTCTCAGCTCCAAAGAATCCACTTAACGAGGTCATTAAGAGTTGGTCAATTAGCACATTTCACACGAAGGCAGTTCAAAGCAAGCTGCCGGCATTTGTTGTTGGTCTGAACGGCAAAAACTGCTTTATTCGACAGTTAAGACAAACACACTAGGAAACTCAGTTACAACTCACTGCGAAATCCCCCAGGCCACTCCTTGAGTAAACGTTGCTCGTGACTAAGGCTGAGGCTCTCGTTCCCCTGCTAATATAGCCTCCCATACGTCACTTCCTTCTTCCACCCAACTGACCCCTTCGCCTATCAGACCGTCTGAATCGTGGATCAATCCAGCTAGCTTCCTGTTCCACATCTGAGTCATCCCCCTGAGAGTCTGACTCAGCATGTATACCAAGCTCCTCGTTATCTAGCTCGGCTGCCGGGAGGGGAAAACACCCAGAAGGGCCTGCCTGTGCTGTGTCATCATCTGAGAAGTACCCAGCCTGGCCAGAGACACTCACAACACTATCCCCCCCGCAGGCCCCTCCTCCGGGGTCCGTCGCATGGGATGCGATTTGGAGGGAAACGCGGTATGGAAATCCCAAATTAACTCAGGAGCCTCAATATCCTGAGCATCTACCCAAGTGCCAGCGGCTGGCCCACCCCCGGTCCAATCCACCAAATATTGGAAGCGGTCATCGAGCCATCGGGAATCTCGGATGCCGGACACCTCCAACCGGGAAACAGGAACGTGAGCACGGCGAGCTGTCGGGCCCGGATCAGGAGGTCGAAGCGGAGAATCAGGGTTGACAGGAACAAGCAAGGAGCAATGAAACACGGGATGTACACGAAGAGACCTAGGCAAAGTCAAACGATAGGTCACCGGATTGATGACCGTCTCCACAGGAAAAGGACCGAGGAAACGTTGATCAAGCTTGCGGTGAATTCTCCCTGGAAACAAGTACTTGGTGGAGAGCCAAACCCGATCTCCAACAGCTAACGGTGGCGTGTCGCGACGCGAGCGGTCTGCAACCCTCTTGTAGTCTTCCTTGGCCTTAGTCAAATGGTGCTTAACCATCTCTTGGACTGACTGGAGTTCGGTTAAATAGTCCTCTGCAACTGGAACGGGAGAATCGAGGAGCGTGAGCGGGAAAAATCTGGGATGATAGCCGTAGTTGGCAAAAAACGGAGTGGTCTGAGTGGAAGTGTGCTGAGAGTTGTTGAAAGTGAATTCGGCCAGGGAGAGATATTTGGACCAATCGTTCTGTTGGTCGTTGATGAAACAACGCAAATACTGCTCCAGGATGCCAATCACTTTCTCTGTACCCCCATCAGTCTCTGGGTGATGCGTGGAGGCTAGATTAACTTGGACTTGAAGCGCAGACATGAGTTCTCTCCAGAACTCCGAGGTGAACTGGGTTCCTCGGTCGGACACTATTTTGTCCGGCAAACCGTGTAGCCGAAAGATATGTTGAATGAACAGCTGAGCAGTGACCTTGGCTGTCGGTATTCTTCGGCAAGGAATGAAATGTGCCATTTTGGTCAGCATGTCCACCACTACAAAGACAACGGTGTAGCCGGCAGAAACAGGTAGACAAGTCAAGAAGTCCATGGAAATAGCTCCCCAGGGTCTCTCCGGCGTGGGCAAAGGCTGTAATAATCCCGGAGGGGCTCCTGTGGCATGTTTTGCCTGACGGCACCGTACACAGGAATTCACATAAGACTGAACATCATGGCGAAGTCTGGGCCACCAAAAAGTCCGAGACACTAAGTGGAGAGTCTTAAAGAAACCAAAATGACCTGCCGCAGGGTTATCATGGCATTGAGTCAGGATGAGACCACGGAGTGGGCCTGCTGGAACATATAACAGGTTGCGGAAGCGTAATAGTCCCTCGGACAAGGTCCAAGGTGAGTCGGGACCCACCTCTTGTTTCTTCCGTATCGCAAAGTCCTCTAGTTGTTGCGCCTCCCGAATCTGTCGTCGTAGATCTACCGGATCGTGCACGGCTGCGATCGATTCGATAGGCAGAATGGTTCGAAGCGGTAAGGGGTCCTTGAGCTGTAGATACTCAGGTTTACGGGACAAGGCATCTGCTCTTTTGTTGTACCCTTTCGGAATGTAGGTGACTTTGAAGTTGAATCGAGCGAAGAACAAAGACCAACGGATCTGACGTTGATTCAATTTCCTGGCAGATTGCAGAAATTCCAAGTTTTTATGGTCAGTCCGAACTTCAACTTGGTAGCGGGCTCCTTCCAGGTGGTGTCTCCAGGTCTCAAAAGCAGTCTTGATGGCCAATAGTTCCTTTTCCCAAATGGTATAATGGCGTTCGGAGGGACTCAGTTTCCTGGAGTAATAAGCACACGGGAACAGGGGGCCTCCATCTTGGCGTGTTTGAAGAAGCACGGCCCCTACCGCAACATCTGAGGTGTCGGCCTCCACTACAAAGGGACGACAAGGATCTGGATACTTGAGAATGGGTTCCTGAACAAAAGCCTTTTTGAGGGTCTGAAACGCCTGTTGCTCAGCATCGCCCCACTGGAACTTAATGCCTTTCCGTAACAGTCGAGTAAGGAGCGCAGTCAAGGCAGAAAATCTCGGAATGAATATCCTGTAATAGTTCGCAAATCCCAAAAGTCTTTGGACATCTTTTGCTTTGCATGGGGGTTGCCAGGTTTGCAAGGCTTCAACCTTGCCAGGATCCATGGCGATGCCTTGTGGAGAAATCACATGTCCCAGAAACTCAATGGTGGTTTGATAGAATTGACATTTCTCTAACTTGGCATAAAGGTGATACTTTCGTAAGCGTTGCAAAACTCGCCGGAGATGCTGAAGATTTGCTCGTGACGGGGAGTAAATCAGGATGTCATCGAGGTAAACCACCACAAATTGATCCAATAAATCCCGGAAGATGTCATTCATGAAATGTTGAAAGACGGCCGGAGCATTGGTGAGTCCAAAGGGCATGACTGTATATTCAAAATGACCGTACCTGGTCCCAAACGCGGTCTTCCATTCGTCCCCCTCTCGGATGCGAACCAGATTGTAAGCACCTCGTAGATCTATCTTGGTGAAGATGGTCGCTGATCGGAGACGGTCCATGAGATCAGGAATCAAAGGCAGAGGGTACCGGTTGCGCACCGTGATGGCATTGAGCTTGCGATAGTCACAGCATAGGCGTAAATCTCCGGTTTTCTTCTTCACGAATAACACCGGAGCTGACAAAGGCGAGGAAGAGGGACGAATGAAACCCCTGGCCAGGTTTTTGTCCACAAAGTCTTTTAATGAGGCCAACTCGGGTTCTGACATGGAGTAAAGGCGTCCCCCTGGAAGCTTGGCATTTGGCAGCAAATCAATGGCACAGTCATATGGTCTATGCGGAGGTAATTGGTCTGCCTCTTTCTCACTGAATATATCTGCAAAGTCCGCTAGGTCGGCCGGCAAGGTGATGTCAGGGTGGGATGGTATTTGGGCTGCGCAAACGTGGCGTACGTGGTCAACACATTGCAAACTGGGAAATGAAACAAAGTTCTGGGACCACACCACACAAGGATCATGGGTTCTCAACCAGGCTAAGCCGAGAACTAAGGGAACATGAAGTCCCTTGGTAATATAGAATTGGATGGCTTCTTCATGTTGTCCTATGACCAGGCGTATGGGCTGGGTCATGAACTTGATCGGTCCAGACAACAACTCACGACCATCGATTGTCTCAACCAACATAGGCGGCTTTACGGAGCACAAAGGTATGGCATGCTGACGAGCGAAAGCTTCATCCATGAAATTAGTGGTGGCTCCAGAATCCAACAAGGCGTGTGCCGGAATGCCCTGGGCATGATTTCCCAGAAGTATATTGGTTGCTAGGATCAGATGTCTCGGAGGACCGGGGTCTTCGTCTGCGGAACTGGGACTGGGTTTGGCGCCTGCCCGACCCAATGTTTCCATTAGGCCGGGCTCTGGCCATTTTCCCGGCAAGGTGGCTTGAAACTGCTGAGTGGGAGGCCGAGCTGGAACAGGAGTAGGACCTGCCGTACCACGTCTTTTCTGGGGGCAGGCCATGACGATGTGACCCATCTCTCCACAGTACAGGCACAATCCCTCAGCTCTCCGTCTTGCCTTCTCAGCCTCGGTCAAGCGAGATCTGGCTGCACCAAGATCCATGGGCTCATCTCTGGCCATGGGTATAGGACGCCTCTCAGTGTAAGCCGGCAATGGTTGGAAAATACATCTGGGTGCCGGGATAGGTGGAGTGATAGGTAGGGTCTGGAATCCTCTGCGTGGTGCAGGAACTGGCTTGGCACTTCCGGTGACTGGAACCATCTGTTTGACCAAGCGGGCATCCATGGCTTGCGTTTGCGCTTCAAGAGCCAAACAATGTTGGTATAACGCATCCAGGGTTGTGGGTATTACAGTAACTTTCAATCCATTCAGGATCTGGGAAGACAGCCCATCTAGAAAGATTTCCATGAGAGCCTCATCATTCCACTTAATTTCTTGAGCTAGGCGGCGAAAATCTGATATATATTCCGCTACGCAGCACGATCCTTGACGTAGCTCTCGTATCCGCCGGGTGGCATTTTGCCTACGAAGGGGGTCAGCAAATTCTCTTTCCATCAGCTGGCAAAATCCTGCATAATTGCGCAGGACAGGATCTTGTCCGTCTATCAGAGGAGACGACCTATCAGCAGCTGGGCCAGAGAGTAAACTTAAAATGAACGCTACCTTCGTTTTATCCAGCTGAAAATCTGCTGGAGTTGAGGCAATGAAGATTTTACATTGGTTCAAAAAAGCTGGAAATTTACTACGTTCTCCAGTGAACTTATCAGGCAAGGCTAAATAACATCTGCTTTGTCTGGGAGGGGGGGCTGGAGCTTGTGCTCCTGCAGCTTGAAGCTGCTGTTGCAAATGTCCAATTTGTTGCTGGAGAGTTTGAACTAATTGGTACAGAGCCGGGTTATCTGCAAGGAGTTGTTCCATGATGTCACTGAAAGCTCAGACTAATGTTCGTCCTTTCTGTTTTTTGTGCTGAGTCACGAGCAATCTGTTATGTCTAGCCCCTCTCAGCTCCCAAGAATCCACTTAATGAGGTCGTTAAGAGTTGGTCAATTAGCACATTTCACACGAAGGCAGTTCAAAGCAAGCTGCCGGCATTTGTTGTTGGTCTGAACGGCAAAAACTGCTTTATTCGACAGTTAAGACAAACACACTAGGAAACTCAGTTACAACTCACTGCGAAATCCCCCAGGCCACTCCTTGAGTAAACGTTGCTCGTGACTAAGGCTGAGGCTCTCGTTCCCCTGCTAATATAGCCTCCCATACGTCACTTCCTTCTTCCACCCAACTGACCCCTTCGCCTATCAGACCGTCTGAATCGTGGATCAATCCAGCTAGCTTCCTGTTCCACATCTGAGTCATCCCCCTGACTCAGCATGTATACCAAGCTCCTCGTTATCTAGCTCGGCTGCCGGGAGGGGAAAACACCCAGAAGGGCCTGGCCTGTGCTGCGTCATCATCTGAGAAGTACCCAGCCTGGCCAGAGACACTCACAACAATAACTAGGACAGATTTCTACATCCTTGGCTAGAACTTGAATAACCCAAGAATACCAGGCTAAGATGTGATTCTTATTCACTTGTTTTTCATACTTATTATTCAATGATGATGATGATCACATCAACAGATTCAGAATTTCCTCTTAGACATTAATTTGATCTTAGTTGGTGCTGATGGATCCTTGGCATTACAGTAAACCTGATAAAATGTTAACACAGGATGCAATTGCGCTAAAGAAAGGCAAATTCCATACTTTGCATTATTAGGAAGGGAGCTGAAAACAGAACTGCAAATATAATAACCTCCTTGCACAAATTCATACCTTAGGAGCAGTGTATATAGTTCTGGTCACAAACCTTATAAATTGGAGGCAATCAAAATAATTAAAGGACTGGAGCAACTTCTTTTGATGAAAGGTTGTGGCAATCGGGTCTTTTTAGGTGGCAATGTGAGATGTAATGGAATAAGGATAGAGTTATATAAAATCATGCATGGCATCACTATGATAATATAAACACAAGTTATTCTTCCTCACTCAGAAGTTTAGAATCGAAATGTAATGCAGGACATTCAGGATTAACAAAAGCAAATCTTACTTTTTCTCAACACAAGAACTGGGGAATTCACTGTGCCAGCAGTTATAGTAATGGAAGTTCATTTGGATGCTTTTAAAAAGAGACCAGAGATATTTCTGGAGAATTATAGAGTATCAATGGCTACTAATTTTGATGACTGTTTACTACTTCTTGAATCACAGCACTGTGCCTTAAATACTTGTGGCTAGAAGCAAGAGGGGAAGGATTACTGCTGTCAAATCAAGGTTTCTGAACTTCTGAAATGCATCTGTGACCTAGAATGCTAGATTGGATGGGCTTATACTCTGATTCAGCAGGATGCTTTTCATGTTATTTTCTCATGTCTTTGATTTAACACAAAAAATCAGACTTGTATCTCTGTAGGAGAGACTTTAGACAATGGTACCAATATATTCTAAGAGATAAATTAGCTGGATGCTCTGAACACAATTTTCTCAGTCAGAATTGGAGCTTTTGATGTAACTTCTCAGAGAATAAAAATATTTCTGGGGTGAAGGACTTAAAGGGAATGTGTGATCTGAATAGAATTTGAGCAGGAAGGAGAGGAGCACTTAGGATTTAAAAATGGGTCAGCTGGAATGGAACTAGTTCAACAAAATAAAAAAAGTAAAATGCCATGTATTGTTCTCTGTTGTATTAAATGAATTCAGTTACAAAATAAATGCAGTAGGAAGAGCAACACAGAAAAGGCTATCTATAGAAGAGAAAAATAGGCATTCAATTAAAAGAAGTTACGAATAACCATGCTTGACAAGAACAGAGAAATGAAATCTAGAATGCTATGGAAATTAACCTAAGAAAAATGTGTGCATTAATTGACTTGAAAATGCTGACTTGAAACTCAACTGCCCGGAAACAATCATGAACAAACCTCTCAAGCTTATGGCAGATCATTTAATAGACATTGCAAAAGGATTAATTAACATTTGGAATAGTACCTGGTATTCAAAAGGACATAAAAATATTATTAGTGAAGCATCATGGAATAATTCTTGTGTCAACTAGATGTTTTGCACATGAAAAGATTTTTCAAAAATACAAAAGTGTGTAGAGCAGACATTAAAATATATTAATAAAAAGCATTCATATATTTGAAAGGTACAAGGAAAGAGAAATAAACATTTCAGAAGCAGTTTAGAGAAGTGATAATGCAAGCCTTACTAGGTATACTGAAAATACAACTAATATATTTTAAGTGCAGTTTAAGACATAGGAGAGGTTATGGATACGACAAGTCCTAATTACATAGGGAATCTCAAATTTATTTGGATACAGTAAAGCATGAAAAGCTGAAATCTGTCTATTTAAAGGATGATATTCTCTATTCTCAGCTACTAATGATTTTAAGTTCTGTGGTCCTTTTCTCCATCCCAACACATAATGACTTTCATAGTAGTAGGGTCCTACTCATGGAATGGCTGCCCCATGGAGGCATGGCTTGCTGACATTTTGGTGCCAGATTAACATGTTACTTGTTATATTTGGATTGGTTATTTTTTATAATACAAAGTCTCTTCATATTTGAGGTTTTAGCATCTTCCTCTCTGTTGGCTTAAATATTTAGCTACCAATCCAATTTAAATACCTAAAGGTTCACCTGGATGCTTATGCATGTATTATCTTGACCTAATCAGGAAATGCATTTTATAAACAGCAAGTTCTGAGAATTAGTTTTGTAAGCTCTTTTGGGGAAGAGATCTTTCAATGCTATAAACAACTACTTGAGAAAGAAATAATACAATTTATTAGATGCTAGTAGCTAGGATTATCAGAGATAATGGCTGGAAAGAAAATGATGCTTTCAAAAGTGAATTGCTCACTTTCATTTCCAAAGCTATAAATAACTTTGATCTTAAGGAAAAAAAGGAAGATTAAAAAGAGCAGCTGCTCTTCCTACATTACACACACAGATTGTTTATGATGTACTGTTTAGGATATAAAAATAACTCCAATTCAAATTTTCTTTATATCACAACTGGTGTTAGGAATGTTCCTATTACATGCTTTCACTGATACAGAAAGATTGATACAGCAGGAAAAAAATGGACAGTTTAATAGAATGCCTTCTTCTATCTAGAACAATGCTGTTTATAAAATAATGTAGAAAATAGTGGGTATTGCTGAGAAATATTTCAGATTTCCACCTGTGCTTAATTACTCTGGAAGTCAGTGGTGTGATGTTGAAGCAAGATATTGATTACTGCATTTAGTAAATAAAGAAAAAGGATAGGAAAGAGAAGAAGAGAAGAATGTATTACATTTTAAATAATTTCATATCTGTACTACTGGGGTGAAAATGGTAAACTGAAAATGGCTCCACTAAAAGCAGAGCTGATGATTGTGAGTTGTCCAGCTCTTCATAATTACTAGTGTAGAGATAGGGGCCAGGTAGAGGTCGTGAGAAGCAAACTGCCCTTCCAACGCCTGCGTGCCTCTTCTCTCTACATTATCTTATCCATTCACACCACCATGTCAATGTGGGAAACTACCCCAGGCTGATACAATATCACCTGGTTCACATGATATCAGCCAGGTTACATCAACAGGATGTGGTAGAAACTGCTCCCTGGCTGGGCCTCCTGGCTGATATCTTCTTAAGGATTGGTAAGGAGTTTAACCAATGAAATGTTATTGCTACGCTATTGCCATGTTAAACTTTTGCTGCTTGGAAAACTGTATAAAAGAATAAACACTGCGAAGGCAGTCAGCCATATTTGCACCCTGCAATGACTGAGCACTGATTACTACAGTTGGCGCCTGAACAGGGACAGATGGGACAATTGGGACCCCCTCTGGGGAAGAGCGACAGCCAACATACTTACCAGTGTCTGGAATAGACCCCTAAGTGCACTTTAGTCCTCTAGGACCCCTCAGTGGTAAGTATGGATCACAAATTATCTCAGCACCAGCAGAAACATGTACAGGAACTCAGATTCCTGTTACATAAATCAGGCATGACAGAGCCTGACGCAGACATAAGGAAGCTGGTGGATGAGCTAGGGAAACATTGCCCTTGGAATCCTGAGTGCCGGATGCTTAGGCTATGAGATTGGGAAAAGATAGGGCATACTTTACATCTTGAACCTTGGGCTCTAGTACAGATCTTACATCGATGGTATCAGTGCCGTCAGGCAGTGGAAAAATATGGCTCAGATGCTTCAGAAGGGCAGCAGTTAACTACCAGCCCCCCTCCTGATTACAACCAAGTAAAGCTTATCCCTCCTAAAGCATCTTTAATTAGATTTCCAGCTCCTTCTGAAGAGGCTAATTCTTTTGCTTCTTCTCAGCCATCATACACCCCCACAAGGAAAATATTAGAGGAACTATCTTGAAGTAGAAAAAAGATAAAGAGGGGAATCGTCAGAGTAATTAAAGACATAAATTAACTCAAAATGTACTCCTCTGCAATGTGTTTTGAACAATTGGAATGTTTTGAAACTTTATATGGCTGTTAAGTTTAACCCTGTCAGACAATGTCTGGTGGTGCTTTGTGTTGATGTGTAGTGTTTTGTTTATATATATATATATATATATATATATATATATATATATATATATATATATATATATATATATATATATATATATATATATATATATATATATATATATATATATATATATATATATATATATATGTGTGTGTGTCAAGTGGTTATTTTTTAGATTGCACCCTGTAAACCCAAATATGGGAGGAAGAAATCATTCTTTCCTTTGCTTGTTTCAGCTCAACCCAGAGCCATCTGCAAGCACAAATATATATATGTTGTTTTAAAATTGTTGACAAAGAAATAAGGGAATTTCTGATATAGCTATTTCGAGTTTCTTAACTCTCTTCAGTCAGAACTCACCCTTCTGGGATTCGAACCTGGGCAGTCTGCATGCTAAGCAGATGCTTTAACCTGCTGAGCCACAAGTTCTCTCCCGCTTTGTCAGTAGTCAGGGAGTAAGGATATGTGTCAAGTGGTTATTTTTTAGATTGCACCCTGTAAACCCAAATATGGGAGGAAGAAATCATTCTTTCCTTTGCTTGTTTCAGCTCAACCCAGAGCCATCTGCAAGCACAAATATATATATGTTGTTTTAAAATTGTTGACAAAGAAATAAGGGAATTTCTGATATAGCTATTTCGAGTTTCTTAACTCTCTTCAGTCAGAACTCACCCTTCTGGGATTCGAACCTGGGCAGTCTGCATGCTAAGCAGATGCTTTAACCTGCTGAGCCACAAGTTCTCTCCCGCTTTGTCAGTAGTCAGGGAGTAAGGATATGTGTCAAGTGGTTATTTTTTAGCTTGCACCCTGTAAACCCAAATATGGGAGGAAGAAATCATTCTTTCCTTTGCTTGTTTCAGCTCAACCCAGAGCCATCTGCAAGCACAAATATATATATGTTGTTTTAAAATTGTTGACAAAGAAATAAGGGAATTTCTGATATAGCTATTTCGAGTTTCTTAACTCTCTTCAGTCAGAACTCACCCTTCTGGGATTCGAACCTGGGCAGTCTGCATGCTAAGCAGATGCTTTAACCTGCTGAGCCACAAGTTCTCTCCCGCTTTGTCAGTAGTCAGGGAGTAAGGATATGTGTCAAGTGGTTATTTTTTAGATTGCACCCTGTAAACCCAAATATGGGAGGAAGAAATCATTCTTTCCTTTGCTTGTTTCAGCTCAACCCAGAGCCATCTGCAAGCACAAATATATATATGTTGTTTTAAAATTGTTGACAAAGAAATAAGGGAATTTCTGATATAGCTATTTCGAGTTTCTTAACTCTCTTCAGTCAGAACTCACCCTTCTGGGATTCGAACCTGGGCAGTCTGCATGCTAAGCAGATGCTTTAACCTGCTGAGCCACAAGTTCTCTCCCGCTTTGTCAGTAGTCAGGGAGTAAGGATATGTGTCAAGTGGTTATTTTTTAGATTGCACCCTGTAAACCCAAATATGGGAGGAAGAAATCATTCTTTCCTTTGCTTGTTTCAGCTCAACCCAGAGCCATCTGCAAGCACAAATATATATATGTTGTTTTAAAATTGTTGACAAAGAAATAAGGGAATTTCTGATATAGCTATTTCGAGTTTCTTAACTCTCTTCAGTCAGAACTCACCCTTCTGGGATTCGAACCTGGGCAGTCTGCATGCTAAGCAGATGCTTTAACCTGCTGAGCCACAAGTTCTCTCCCGCTTTGTCAGTAGTCAGGGAGTAAGGATATGTGTCAAGTGGTTATTTTTTAGATTGCACCCTGTAAACCCAAATATGGGAGGAAGAAATCATTCTTTCCTTTGCTTGTTTCAGCTCAACCCAGAGCCATCTGCAAGCACAAATATATATATGTTGTTTTAAAATTGTTGACAAAGAAATAAGGGAATTTCTGATATAGCTATTTCGAGTTTCTTAACTCTCTTCAGTCAGAACTCACCCTTCTGGGATTCGAACCTGGGCAGTCTGCATGCTAAGCAGATGCTTTAACCTGCTGAGCCACAAGTTCTCTCCCGCTTTGTCAGTAGTCAGGGAGTAAGGATATGTGTCAAGTGGTTATTTTTTAGATTGCACCCTGTAAACCCAAATATGGGAGGAAGAAATCATTCTTTCCTTTGCTTGTTTCAGCTCAACCCAGAGCCATCTGCAAGCACAAATATATATATGTTGTTTTAAAATTGTTGACAAAGAAATAAGGGAATTTCTGATATAGCTATTTCGAGTTTCTTAACTCTCTTCAGTCAGAACTCACCCTTCTGGGATTCGAACCTGGGCAGTCTGCATGCTAAGCAGATGCTTTAACCTGCTGAGCCACAAGTTCTCTCCCGCTTTGTCAGTAGTCAGGGAGTAAGGATATGTGTCAAGTGGTTATTTTTTAGATTGCACCCTGTAAACCCAAATATGGGAGGAAGAAATCATTCTTTCCTTTGCTTGTTTCAGCTCAACCCAGAGCCATCTGCAAGCACAAATATATATATGTTGTTTTAAAATTGTTGACAAAGAAATAAGGGAATTTCTGATATAGCTATTTCGAGTTTCTTAACTCTCTTCAGTCAGAACTCACCCTTCTGGGATTCGAACCTGGGCAGTCTGCATGCTAAGCAGATGCTTTAACCTGCTGAGCCACAAGTTCTCTCCCGCTTTGTCAGTAGTCAGGGAGTAAGGATATGTGTCAAGTGGTTATTTTTTAGATTGCACCCTGTAAACCCAAATATGGGAGGAAGAAATCATTCTTTCCTTTGCTTGTTTCAGCTCAACCCAGAGCCATCTGCAAGCACAAATATATATATGTTGTTTTAAAATTGTTGACAAAGAAATAAGGGAATTTCTGATATAGCTATTTCGAGTTTCTTAACTCTCTTCAGTCAGAACTCACCCTTCTGGGATTCGAACCTGGGCAGTCTGCATGCTAAGCAGATGCTTTAACCTGCTGAGCCACAAGTTCTCTCCCGCTTTGTCAGTAGTCAGGGAGTAAGGATATGTGTCAAGTGGTTATTTTTTAGATTGCACCCTGTAAACCCAAATATGGGAGGAAGAAATCATTCTTTCCTTTGCTTGTTTCAGCTCAACCCAGAGCCATCTGCAAGCACAAATATATATATGTTGTTTTAAAATTGTTGACAAAGAAATAAGGGAATTTCTGATATAGCTATTTCGAGTTTCTTAACTCTCTTCAGTCAGAACTCACCCTTCTGGGATTCGAACCTGGGCAGTCTGCATGCTAAGCAGATGCTTTAACCTGCTGAGCCACAAGTTCTCTCCCGCTTTGTCAGTAGTCAGGGAGTAAGGATATGTGTCAAGTGGTTATTTTTTAGATTGCACCCTGTAAACCCAAATATGGGAGGAAGAAATCATTCTTTCCTTTGCTTGTTTCAGCTCAACCCAGAGCCATCTGCAAGCACAAATATATATATGTTGTTTTAAAATTGTTGACAAAGAAATAAGGGAATTTCTGATATAGCTATTTCGAGTTTCTTAACTCTCTTCAGTCAGAACTCACCCTTCTGGGATTCGAACCTGGGCAGTCTGCATGCTAAGCAGATGCTTTAACCTGCTGAGCCACAAGTTCTCTCCCGCTTTGTCAGTAGTCAGGGAGTAAGGATATGTGTCAAGTGGTTATTTTTTAGATTGCACCCTGTAAACCCAAATATGGGAGGAAGAAATCATTCTTTCCTTTGCTTGTTTCAGCTCAACCCAGAGCCATCTGCAAGCACAAATATATATATGTTGTTTTAAAATTGTTGACAAAGAAATAAGGGAATTTCTGATATAGCTATTTCGAGTTTCTTAACTCTCTTCAGTCAGAACTCACCCTTCTGGGATTCGAACCTGGGCAGTCTGCATGCTAAGCAGATGCTTTAACCTGCTGAGCCACAAGTTCTCTCCCGCTTTGTCAGTAGTCAGGGAGTAAGGATATGTGTCAAGTGGTTATTTTTTAGATTGCACCCTGTAAACCCAAATATGGGAGGAAGAAATCATTCTTTCCTTTGCTTGTTTCAGCTCAACCCAGAGCCATCTGCAAGCACAAATATATATATGTTGTTTTAAAATTGTTGACAAAGAAATAAGGGAATTTCTGATATAGCTATTTCGAGTTTCTTAACTCTCTTCAGTCAGAACTCACCCTTCTGGGATTCGAACCTGGGCAGTCTGCATGCTAAGCAGATGCTTTAACCTGCTGAGCCACAAGTTCTCTCCCGCTTTGTCAGTAGTCAGGGAGTAAGGATATGTGTCAAGTGGTTATTTTTTAGATTGCACCCTGTAAACCCAAATATGGGAGGAAGAAATCATTCTTTCCTTTGCTTGTTTCAGCTCAACCCAGAGCCATCTGCAAGCACAAATATATATATGTTGTTTTAAAATTGTTGACAAAGAAATAAGGGAATTTCTGATATAGCTATTTCGAGTTTCTTAACTCTCTTCAGTCAGAACTCACCCTTCTGGGATTCGAACCTGGGCAGTCTGCATGCTAAGCAGATGCTTTAACCTGCTGAGCCACAAGTTCTCTCCCGCTTTGTCAGTAGTCAGGGAGTAAGGATATGTGTCAAGTGGTTATTTTTTAGATTGCACCCTGTAAACCCAAATATGGGAGGAAGAAATCATTCTTTCCTTTGCTTGTTTCAGCTCAACCCAGAGCCATCTGCAAGCACAAATATATATATGTTGTTTTAAAATTGTTGACAAAGAAATAAGGGAATTTCTGATATAGCTATTTCGAGTTTCTTAACTCTCTTCAGTCAGGTTAAAGCATCTGCTTAGCATGCAGACTGCCCAGGTTCGAATCCCAGAAGGGTGAGTTCTGACTGAAGAGAGTTAAGAAACTCGAAATAGCTATATCAGAAATTCCCTTATTTCTTTGTCAACAATTTTAAAACAACATATATATATTTGTGCTTGCAGATGGCTCTGGGTTGAGCTGAAACAAGCAAAGGAAAGAATGATTTCTTCCTCCCATATTTGGGTTTACAGGGTGCAATCTAAAAAATAACCACTTGACACATATCCTTACTCCCTGACTACTGACAAAGCGGGAGAGAACTTGTGGCTCAGCAGGTTAAAGCATCTGCTTAGCATGCAGACTGCCCAGGTTCGAATCCCAGAAGGGTGAGTTCTGACTGAAGAGAGTTAAGAAACTCGAAATAGCTATATCAGAAATTCCCTTATTTCTTTGTCAACAATTTTAAAACATATATATATATATATATATATATATATATATATATATATATATATATATATATATATATATATATATATATATATATATATATATATATATATATATATATATATATATATATATATATATATATATATATATATGTGTCAAGTGGTTATTTTTTAGATTGCACCCTGTAAACCCAAATATGGGAGGAAGAAATCATTCTTTCCTTTGCTTGTTTCAGCTCAACCCAGAGCCATCTGCAAGCACAAATATATATATGTTGTTTAAAATTGTTGACAAAGAAATAAGGGAATTTCTGATATAGCTATTTCGAGTTTCTTAACTCTCTTCAGTCAGAACTCACCCTTCTGGGATTCGAACCTGGGCAGTCTGCATCTGCTTAGCATGCAGACTGCCCAGGTTCGAATCCCAGAAGGGTGAGTTCTGACTGAAGAGAGTTAAGAAACTCGAAATAGCTATATCAGAAATTCCCTTATTTCTTTGTCAACAATTTTAAACAACATATATATATATATATATATATATATATATATATATATATATATATATATATATATATATATATATATATATATATATATATATATATATATATATATATATATATATATATATATATATATATATATATATATATATATATATATATATATATATATATATATATATATATATATATATATATGTTTTCTGAGGTTTTCGCGGGTGTTTGTATGTAGGTCTTTGGTTCTTCGGGTTTTCTCCCACGTAGAATTTGAAGTGTCTTGGCTATATGTATGTATGTATGTATGCATGCATGTATGTATGTATGTATGTATGTATGTATGTATATGTGTGTGTGTGTGTGTCCACCCAGAACATTATGCTTGGGCTTGGAATGGTGAGAAAAATAGGAGATGGTTAAAGGGCCCTATAAAAACCACGTTTGGTTGGAATTATCTCATGATTTTTCTCGCTTCTTGCAGGACAAGTCATATGTTTAAATAAATGTTGTTTTAATAGTATTTGTGTATATATGTTTGTCTGTGTTGTTCTGTGTTATTTCCAAGACTTAGAAGAGGGTCAAACCCTCTCTGATAACAACACACAAAAAGGCCTTATTTAAAAATAAATAGTTTGCCTGGAGAAAGTATGAAATGAAATATTTGTATGTGGAATTGTTTATGCAAGCAGTTATAATGGAATGAATTAATTTGCTGATATTTAAGTGTGTGTGTTAGCCCTCAAACCCCACCCCCCACCCACTCTCTCCCAGGCTGTGAAAGAAATAGTAAACTGTAGATTTTATTGTTGTAAAAGTAAATTGAAAAGTAATAGTAAGTATTTGCATGAGAAGAGTTCTATGGAGGATGTGTGAAAGAATTTATGGAAAATGCATATGAAGGAGAGAAAACTAATTTTTGGTGGTGAGATTTTTTTCCCTGTCTCTTTCGTTTCTCCACTGGCTATGTTGCTTTAAGAGCGAGAGAGACAGAAAGAAGAAGGGGGAGCTATTCGTTTAAAACGTTTTTTCTCTGCTTAGAATTGCGATTTGAGAAGGGGGGAAATTGTTGAGTTTAAATTGTTTAGTTAGACCTAGATATCCATCAACCAAAAGAACTGATTCTAAATTGTTTTGCTTAGATTTGTAAATGTTTCACTTATTTATTGGAAATTTGTTTCCATCTGAATGGAATTTGATTAAATTGGATGCCCACTCTCAGGAAAAGTTTGCATTTACTGTGCCTGCAGTGAATCATTCAGAACCTAATAAATGTTATCACTGGACAGTTTTGCCACAAGGAATGCTAAACAGTCCCACATTATGTCAGCTTTATGTTACTGCAGCATTGGCACCTTTTCGCAAACGTCATCCATTGGCTTTGGTATATCATTATATGAATGATATTTTAATTGGTGCACCAAAGATACAATCTAATTGGCTTTCAGAAATACAAATTTGCTCAGTCCATTATTTGATTTATTGACCAAAGGAAAGCAACCTGGAGATCTCATTGTAGTTCAACCTGTAGCACTTGCCACAGTGGAACAAATTAATGACATCATGAGTACTCAATTTGTGGACAGAATTCCACATAAAAATTGGCAGTAACACTTTTGATTTTTCCTACTAGTAAATTACCTACTGGAGTATTAACTGTGATAGAAGTGCAAAAAATATATTGTATTGAATGACTTTATTTACCCCACACCCCATCCCAAAATGTTTTATTTTTTATCCAGGTGGTTGCTGAAATAATAACCTTAGGACGCACACGAGCTTGCTGCCGAAATGGAACTGATTTAATTAATATTGTTCTTCCTATCTCAGAATCTGATTTTCAATTTTATTTTCAGAATAACTTATCTCTTCAGTGTGCTTTAACTGACTGTACAGGCTCTATTTCATATATCTGCCTAAAGATCTTTGACTTGCTTGTTTAATGACTTTTTCCTTTCCTGTCCACCCACTGCTTTCTCCTTCTCCCTTGCCACAAGTTCCTACTGTTTTTTCCGATGGAGGGTGAACGAGAGGAGCAATTGCTTACAAGGATCCTCATGATGATACCTGGAACGTGTCCTAACTGTAATACAGTCCTCACCACAACGCTCAGAATTATCTGCTGCTATTTTAGCTTTCCATACCTTTTCTCAACACCCTTTTAACTTAATCTCTGACTCTCATTATGTGTGCCAATTTATTTTTAATCTTCCAGGTGCTTATATCATGCCCAGGATCGACCCCAATCTTATGACTTTGTTTTTCCCTTTACAGCAGCTGCTACAAGACTGAAAGCATTTATATTTTATTTCTCATATACGCAGTCACTCCTCCCTTCCTGGGCCTAACTTTTTTTATGTCTTCCTAATCCCCATGGTTTTGCCTCTAATCAACTATGACAAATGGATGTTACCCATGTTCTCTTTTTGGCTTCCTGGAAATATATTTATTTATCTATTGATACCTATTCAGGAACAATTTGGGCCACGCCTCAACGAGGAGAAATAGCTGCACATGTTATTTTTCATCTTTTTTTGGCCATTACTGCCTTGAGTAAGCCCTCCTCCTTAAAAACTGATAATGGGCCAGCCTATTCTTCAGTGGCCTTTTTGCAGTTTTTTACAACCTGGAATATTGTTCTTATTCATGGTCTTCCCTATACTTCCACGGGTCAAGCCATCGTGGAACGTGTTAATTGGTCCTTTAAGAACTGTTTTCACAAACAAATAAAAAAGGATGGATCTAAGGTATCCAATTTGTCGTGGGTAACACAACAGGTAAACAAAGTATTATTTACATTAAACCAATTGAATGTTTCCATTCAAAATTCCACCACTTATCAGAGACACTTTCAACAGAAAACAAGCTTGCCTCCGCCTCTGGTATATTATCGGGCTTTACCAGACAACACATAGTTGGGACCGGTCCCTCTGATCACTTGGGGACGAGGCTATGCTGCTGTGCTTACTCCTACAGGACCTTTGTGGATTCCAGCACATTACGTTCACGCAGCCAGGGATGTCATGGCACCAGTCCCTGGACCCGGTCCCAGAAATGGCAAGGGTGATTCTACAGATGGCACAGCAACCAATCTGATCCCGGCATGCCAGTTGGCCAGTGACATGGGGAGGTGTAAAGAACTTGACCACCAAAGCACAGGAGAGTGCTGCAGCAGCAACAAGTAGATAAATCTCCGAGAACCTGTGCGCTGCCATTTTTGCGGTTTTAACTGCAAATTCCTTAGCCATCATTTGTTTGTGTCTGATCGTTAACATCTGCTCTTTGACAACAGCAGCTGTCATCCCACCCAAACAATTATTCGAGCAATGAATGAAGCAAAATCTATGGGTGCAGCTGGCTAACATCACACAAAATTATGTCTTTTGCTTATCTGAAACATGACATGGAAAATTTGCTCTCTACATGTTTAGTCCCTGTTTGTACCCCTTCTGCAGTAATTCAAAACTTTACTGGCTTGAGCAGAATTTTATTCAATGGGAACTTTAACTATAAGGCTATATCTAGCTGGGGGGTTACTGCTTATTATCCACCTCCTGACGCTATTGCTTTGCACACCCCAGTGGTAGCTATCCCTGCAAATATAACATGTGCAAAAATAGTTAATTGTAGTTCTTCAAGTAAAAAACTTCACTGTGATCGCATTAACTCACCTGTTTTAAACTGCACAGCTTTTGAAGAAACTTCCTTTTATTTTGGACATGTTTGGCTACCGCAAGGCGGGTTTTTTACATATGATCAAGAAACTTTTAATTATATTCCTGCTAATACTAGTGAAGCGCAGTGTTGCCTCAGCCAGCTAATTCCTGTTTTGCTTTCCAAACAACAAGTTCACTTGAACTGTTCTCGACGTGGGGTCACGCTAGACAGCACTTGTGACTCTGAGACAACTTAACTTAATAAAGCAGAATATGTAGTATTGGCTATGTCTCTAGTGGATGTGCCAGGACTTGCTGTTCGTGCTCACCTCAGCATTAATGCTATTGCATGTAATTTAGCAAAAACAATTAATGCTACTTCTTCAGCTATTTCAGCAATCAACCATAAGCTACAAGATTTGAGAAAGGTTATTTTGCAAAATCGCGCTGCTATCGATTATTTGCTTCTGCGTCAGCATTTGGGTTGTGAAAGTTTTGAGGGGATGTGTTGTTTCAATATTAATGATAATTCACGAACTATCCAGCACCAGATTAATATTTTACACAATTTGGCCTCTGATTTGAAAATTGATACTTTAGGATCTTGGTGGGTGCTGTTTTATGCAATGTATTCCTTCCTTTTGCAATATATGTATCAGAGCTTTTAGCCCCAAATTCTCTCCCACATTGCCTCAGGGTCAGTTTTATGCCCTGTATAAACAACTGCAAGGATGCTCCTCTCCTGATTATAATCCTTTTATTAACCCCTCTTATGACGATATTTCGTCTAAAAAAACAAAAAAGAGTGAGATGTAGAGATAGGGGCCAGGTAGAGGTCATGAGCAGCAAACTGTCCTTCCAACACCTGTGTGTCTCTTCTCTCTACATGATCTCATCCATTCACATCACCATGGCAATGTGGGAAACTACCCCAGGCTGATACAATGATATCACCAGGTTCACATGATATCAGCCAGGTTACATCAACAGGATGTGGTAGAAACTGCTTCCTGGCTGGGCCTCCTGGCTGATATCTTCTTAAGAATTGATAAGGAGTTTAACCAATGAAATGTTATTGCTACGCTATTGCCATGTTAAACTTTTGCTGCTTGGAAAACTGTATAAAAGAATAAATGCTGCGAAAGCAGTCAGCCATATTTGCACCCTACAATGACTGAGCACTGATTACTACAACTAGCTGGACATGGAGAGAACTTGAGATCACCCACAAGTTCTCCAAACAGTTGCTCCTCAAGGCAGCACTTTCCTACTGGCTTAGAGAAAGCCACCTTTGCTTCAATGTGGCCAGTATCTTTATGGACACCCGATTTACATACTTCCTTTTCTAATCATTTTTGGAAATTGCTTGTTAATTGCTTTTAGACTGTTAGGAATCTGTGGACTGATAAATTTCAGACCACACTGGGGAGTTTCCTTCAATAGCAAAATAATTGATTCAAAAAGTACAACACATTTTAATATAAATTTAAGTGCTTTAGATAAGTAGGTATTATTTTGGTAGAAAAATAACAGCAACATGAAAAGAGCCCTATAGAGGGCAGCGCTCATCTGCTATCTCCATTGGCCATTGAGCCAATGCTGTCCAAAGATGTTTCCATAGTCATGTAATTAGCGTGAGATCATGGAGCAATGTTACCTTTCCACCTTAATGGTACCTATTTATCTACTTATCTGTGCATGCTTTTGAACTGCTATGTTGGCAGGAGCTGGGGTGAGGATGGGAACTCACCTCATTATGGGCATGGGCTGCTGGCTTTCCAGCCAACAAGCTCAGGTCTTAACCACTGAGCCACTGTGCCACCCCTTTAGAAACTAGAGAAACCAGAAAAAACTAAAGATTACAATTAAAGAAAAATACTTACATTTGACTTACTAATACAGAATGGAGTCCGAAACTTTAATATTTGACGTACTGACGGGTATTTTTGAACAACGAACCCAGAAGTTAATTGTAAAAGAGACTCAAAGAGATTCATTAGAGATAGATCAAGTTTGAAAGATGTCATGGAACACGTTTTACTGGATAAAACAGAAACTGATCTGAAAGTGGATGTAAAAAAGATAGGCCACAAGAATGATATGGAAAAAGATGCTGTATTGTGTATACAAATGAAATTGGGATATTAATAATAATTAAAAAGGATATACAAGTAGATCAAAAGAGTAATAACTTTTCTATATTGGATTTACAAAAGAGATTTCTGAAACTTTTGATAAAATAAAGAAAAAATGAAATCAAGATCTAAGACATTATCTGAAGCTTTTATTTACATTGTTTTTATTTCTTAATTGTTATTTCAAATTGTTATTTCAAGATTGTTAAAAATAAAAGGAAAGATATAAAGTTGGTTTATTTGATCAAGATTAAATTAGATGTTAAAATAGATCAGGACTGAATGACAACAAGGCTTTAAGCATCTGTTTATAGATAAGAGATGATATATCAGAAGATGTTTGTCATTTGTTATATTCTTATTTTCTTTCTTTTCTATGTTTATTAATTCTTTCTTAGTTTCTTACCTTTAATGGTAAAGTTTAATAACATTATAAAAAATAATCATATCCTTACTAAGTGCATTTCATTTCCTTCAATCCATTGGCTCCAACCACGGTCTTCTTTTTCTCCTTTCTGCACACAAAGAAGTTTATCTCCATCCCATGTCACACATGTCTAATTAAAAAAAAATCCAGTTCAAACCAACCAACAAAAATAAACTGTAAAAGATATTATTCTCACCCTTTCTTAAGTACCTTTAGGAAATAAAATTCAATATTTAATTTTAGTTATTTTAGGACTCAGCCACCCTGAGTCTGGGGAGAAGGGTGGCATATAAGTCGAAATAAATGAAATGAAATGAAATCTTTAATAAAGATTGTATTAAAAATGAAAACTCTTTTCCCAACAGGGTTATTGTTCTAAGATATATAAACTTCCTTTAATCCCATAATAAATAAAAATAAGTATTCAAATTAGATATTATTGAATACAGGTTTTAATACTTTTCTGATATACATGTAATACCCCCCTTATTTAAAAATGATAAAAAAATAAGACTTGGTGAATTGTTGTTTTCTGAATAAACAGGAAATAGGCAGGCAATGGGAGATGATTTCTTGATATCTGAAATTTAATTTGGTCTAAGTAATTAAAAAAATCATTTAAATTGAATTAAAATTAAAAATACTTGATAATGTCATTTCAATCAAATGATTAATCAATATTCCATTTCTACTCCATAAAAATTACAAACTGATAATAGTTTTGGGGAATATTCAGAACCTGTACTTATGCATTTCTAGGCTAATACATCTGCAGTAATCCAAGATTATTTCAAAATGTTGACAAGTGTGTGGGGATGTTATACTATATATTCCACCCTTATATACTACATTTGTATTTCAAATTCTGACACAACTACAGAAATCATGGATTTTACATAATAATTTCATGAAACATGTTTTGTCTTTTTACACCCAAAGTGTACCACATATGTGTACTACAAGTTAGATAAATATCTCTGGCAAAATACTTCTTTTTTTTAAAGAAACACATTTAGAAAATATTTTCCTGCACTCTCTAAAATAAATCTAAATCAAAGTCACACAGTGCATGGACCATGGAAACTACCGGTAGATGAAAAAATGCTTGAGTGCCAAGAATTTAATGTACATCGTTCTGAAACTTTTGAAACAGTATCAAATAATATATGTGAAAGAACAAATACATATATTAGGACAATGTGTTACATTCATAAACTAATTCTACATTTTAGTTTATTCTACTAAATCCAAAAGCTATTTCATTTTAGCATATATGCCCTGTATAAAATAAGATGGCATGGATTTGAAAGGACGCTGCTTAGTGTAGAAAGTTTGAACATGTTTCATTTGCACATTTACTAATAATCTTCAGTGTTTTAAAACTCTGAAATGTTTCTTAAGGTCTTATAGTATTCTCTATCGTAGACATAAAAGAGTCAGAACAATCAACAGCACATTTGTTTTCATCTAGGTTACCTAAATTATTATTTCCAAATCAGATGAGAATAAAATTTCCTATAGGTCCATTTAACCTATTATTTAAAAAGGGCCAGTGGAGAGTTCCCTAATATGTTGGATGGATTACTTTATGAAATTAGCAAAATAATCCATATGATAGTCTAAGGGTCACAAAAGTATCTCTTAAATGCATTTTTAAAAGAAAAACAAGGAACTCAAATTGCAATTTTGTTGCAGACCAGTGCCAATGAAATATCTCAGTCCCTGTATTTTCAAAGACAGCTTTTCACACATTCAGTAGACAGTCATCAACTACTAAATTATTTCATGAAAATGAAATGAGGAACATTTTAGCTAAGTATTTATATTTTAAAGGCAGTAGTGGTGTTCTCTTTCCACGTTGATGTCTTAACTACAAGCCAAATTAATCTTTTATAATGTTATTCTTGAGCTGTTAAGAATTAAGGATATGGAAAAGTATTATATCTTCTTTTAATAGGCTGATGAGAGAATTATTTTAAATGATGTATGATGTTTAAATTAGATTTTGCTTTAATCTGTTTGCAAAAAGTGCATTTAAAAACAATAATCCTGAAAGTGGAAAAATAGTTTATTTTTATTTTCAAGCTGCCATATGTGAAATAAAAATAAAATAGCATTACATCAATAATCTGTAACGCCATCTGGGTTGATTAATTTATTTTAGGTACTAGAACTATTATCTGGGCACTCCCCCCTTTTTTTGACTGAAGCTATTTCTGAAAAATAGCTTAAAATAATACATCTTTTAGAGAGTCACATGGTACAGATTTAGTGCAGTAAATCCATGAGGAGGGAGAGGAGAGAGAGAGAGAGAGAGAGAGAGAGAGAGAGAGAGAGAGAGAGAGAGAGAGAGAGAGAGAGAGAGAGAGATTCAATAATGCCTGTTTAATGTATGGATTTCATCAGTGGATCCGTCAAAAAGTCAAAGAAGGCTTTCTACTAGTAGAGGGAACTCTCATCCAGCATCTGCAAATTGAATAGAGCACCAGCTGACCTTGGAAAACTACAACAATTTTGATAGTTCTGTTTCATTAGTTCTTCCTTTTTAACAATTTAATATGGCTTTGGAAAAACAGAAATTCTAACCTATGATGCATTTTATTCTATTATTTAATAGTATGTTGTTTTCATGTGATCCTGGTGGATCAGTGCCACCAAGTGGCTAATTTCTGTTCACTTCACTGAGTACAAAACCTAAGAAATGCTTCCAAAATAAAATATTACTTTAATTCTCCAATAATTTTGTTTCAAACATAGAATCAGATGATGTCTTTAATTTATAGTCTCTCCATATAAGATCCCACTGCCTTTCCCACATTATTTTTTTTAATCTGTGAAGAAGAGGTACACAATGTGTTTTGATAATTCATTAATAAAATTCAGCCCTCCGTCCTAAGCATTTTTGTTCTACCAGCAGTTGTAGTTCTGGCTTGAAGGTGAGATTCTCCTACCGAAAACTCCATGCTGTCTTCTCCTTAAATTGTCACTGCTGAACATGCTAAGATCAATGAATGATCTCCTTTGGAAAAGAACTTTCATAGGTTAGGGTCAAAATAAATGAAATTGAATGGAGTTTGATTGCTTGGTTTATTCTGGCTTGTCACTTATTCCCAAAGTTCCCATAAATCACAGAAATGTTAGCTTCTATTTTGTGCAACTGACCAGCCAACTTAGATTCTTCTTGCATTGGCATATGTTCACATACACAAAGGTTCACTAAGCAAACATACACCTCGTTATCATTGATAGTTTTACCATATGTAGAATAATAAAAATAGTTATGTGCTTAAGTGTATGTAATGCTTTGCTAAATAGCATAATACCAGTGTATCACAGTTGCACTCCTAATCATACATTCTTTTTGGTATCAGTGAGGTTGTTTCACAATATATAGTTTTAGAATTCAAATATAGACCAATTCTGTGTAAGATTGTGGACCAGTTTAGATGTCAAATGTATGTCACATCTCCTGATTGTACCATTGTATTACTTTCTGCATACTCCATGGCATTATTACTTGCTTTTCCCATTTACAGTCCTGCCTTCATAGGAACTTGAGAAATCAAGTGTTCTCCTGGCCTTTAATTCTTTCCAAAACCCTTTCCTTAAAATGCGTATAAAGCGATCATAGCTGTGTCAGCCCATTTTAAAACAAATGTAATTCTGTTACTGGCAAATACCTTTAACTGACAAAATGACACAAAAGGAAGTAAAAATGTTGTAGTTATCTAAACTCTTCCTTAGACATAATAGCAGTAAATTAAGAAATGGGGAAATAGTAGGAAATAAAAGCAAATACACAAAAGCCTTGGCTATAGAATTCCAAAGGTTCCATCATTTTGGCTGAGCTCATTAACGGTGTTGCTCAGCTACAAAGTTTGTATTTTCAAGGTAATCTGTAACTCCACCCACAGCTGTGTAACATATAAATATAAAAAGTAAAATACATACTTTGTACATTGTAATTTAAGTATAAAAAATGAAAATATATTTGAAATCAAGCCATTGTCAATGCCCCAAATACATTGAAAAAATAATATATGTGATTTAAGTGTATTAATTAATTCATAAACATTGGCATTTATGATTAAGTATGGTTAAACAAAAATCATTCTTCCTTTCTTTTACAATGAACATTTCAAGAAGGTATAATTAAAAACAAGCCTTTTGGGATATATTCTGAGAGTAAAACTAATACTTAAAGAACGTCATTATTTTTGTTAACTAGAATTTTGTTGTTGTTTAGAGATTCCTAACCAGAAAATGTACATTTTCTTTAAAATGTAATTTAGCTTCATAACTTTAGAATTAATATTGCTGCTTCCATTTCCAATTGGGCATGAAACATACTAAATCTTCCCTGCTGTCTTCCATCTCTTAAAATAAACATTGCTTTTAAAAATTGTGATTGTAAGTATTTCCCGTGGTACTCAGAATTGACAACAGGAGAGAGTAAAAATTGTCTATGAGGAAAAAAAATAGGCAAGCTAAATAGCTAAATACACAGTGGATACAGAGAATTCCCTAGAAGGTGGCATGTGTTTATCTTGGAGATAGTACCTGCTTTGAAAAATACCAAACTTGAATATTTTCTGAACTTCAAGTGTATAGGTTCTCCTTTTGTTAGCACATGTTACTTTAGAAACACCCCCCCACAATATTTTGTTAGAAAAACATACTCCAGGATGAAATATTTACATCAGACTTACTGTGATCAGGATGCTCAATAGATTCTTTGATAGGAAACTGTTCTCAGAACCCTTCTAGTCACTTTGTGCTTTCTGGTGGCGCTACCTATTGCTTTATCACTTGAACCAGGTATGTTCCAAGTGCCAACATCTATTAGCATGGTTTATGCTGTTTAGGAAATATCTGGAAAACCAAAGATATTCAGTTTTTGTCTCAGGACAGCTACAACACAATTTTGGAATGAAGGGGCATTAACCTCTGTTGTCATGATCATACCTCTTCCCCATTGCTTTTGGGTTAACCACTGCCATCAATTTCTGCAGAGAAGATGAATCTACTTGACCAGTTCAGCCTTAGGAGTCTAATGACTCTAATAGGCATCTTGTGCATAAGCAAGTCTGAGGGGATAACCACAACTTTATCCTGCAATATTATTCGGGATGTGTTTGATCCTAAAATGCAGAGAAAGTCTACAGAGTACTTTGTCTTGAACTGTGAGGAACAGATGATGCAGTAGAAAGACTATTTAAGTGTTAGAGATAGTAAGAATCTGGATGGGAAGAACCAGGTAAAGCTTAATTCTAGCAAGATAGACTGTTTCTGAGTTGTAAGCCACCCAATCCCCCAAAATACGATCTTAGCTGTGGACAGGATTGTGCTCCTTCACATATAATTTGCTTGTAAATTGGCTGTCCTTTTGAACTCACAGTTCCTAATTGATGTGCACATGGTGACTGTAGCCAAGAAAGCCCTTTCACAGGTCCATCTTGTGCATCAATTATGATCTCTCCTAAAATGGAAAGTTTCGTTCATTCATTCATCACAATCATCTATGCTTTGGCTGTGTCCCTTTTGAACTATGCAAGACACTGTAATGGATTTGCACTTGAAAAGCAATTAAAAGCTGTAGCTGGTTCTAAAGGCTCTAAAGTAACTAATTACAGATGCACGTTGATGTGACCACATAACACTACTTAGAAAGCTGCACTTGTTATCAGTTAGCTTCAGGGGCAGTTCCAGCTGTTGCTTGTCAAATTTAAAGCTCTTCATGATCCAAGACCTGGATATTTGCAGGACACTCTTCTCACAACAATTCTTCCTACTCAGTAATATCTAAGAGGGTAGGTTTTCTGCATATTCCCTTGCTCATCTGTAGTGAATTTGTGTGTGTAATATGTAATGTATGTGGGAATAATTTTGGAAGATAGGCAACAAGGCTGAGCCAAGGAACTGATCAAATAAACTGGAGAAGGAATATTGGGTGGGGGGCAATTTCAGAAGAAAGTTTCTTGGACTGTAAAAAGAATGGGGAGCAGATAGAAGTACTTTCAGATTTACACAATTCTATTAATGTTACCTTACAATAAAGTAGAAATTTTTGTTCGGACTCTTTTGTGGGAAGCAGTGAAATACATGGGAAAACCCCATTGATGATGAAAATAAAAGTAGGGTTAGGGTTAGGACTAGGGTTAGAGTTAGAGTTAGATCCCAATGGAGTCAGGGCTAAAAAATGGTGCACGGGCTAGATTCTAAGAGGTTCTCAAATGAGAGAGGACATAATTGCTTTTCTTTTGGACTCTTTTCTGGGCTGCAGTGAAATACATGGGAAAATCCCATTGACCATGAAAATGAACCTAGTTAGGGCTTAAGTTAGTGTTAGATCCCTGTGGAGTCAAATGAAAGATAACATAACAGGTTTTCATTCAGAGTATTTGGTGGGCCGCAGTGAAATACATGGGGAAATCCAATTGACAATGAAAATAAACATAGGGTTAGGACTCAAGTTAGGGTTAGGATTATATCCCTGTGGGGTCATGGCTGAAAAATGGTGTGAGGGCTAGATTCTAGGAGGTTCTCAAATGAAAGAGAACATAACAGGAGGTTTTTTTGGACTCTTTTGTGGACAGGAGTGAAATACATGGGAAAATCCCATTGACGATAAAAATGAAAGTTGGGTTAGGGATAGCGTTAGAGTTAGGGTTAGATACCTTTGGAATCAGGGCTGAGAAATGGTGTGCAGGGTACATTAAAATGAACCTAGGGTTAAGGCTGAAGTTAGGGTTAGGGTTAGATGCCTTTAGAGTCAGGGCTGAAAAATGGCATGGAGGCTAGATTCTAGGAGGTTCTCAAATGAAAGAGGATATAACATTTTTCCATTCAGAATCTTTTGTTGGCCACAGTGAAATACAGATAAAAACCCATTGAGCATAAAAACAGGATTATGGGTCACGTTAGGGTCAGGATTAGATGCCTTTGAAATCAGGGCTTAAAAGTGGTGTGCTGGCAAGATTCTTGGAGGTTCTCAAGAGGACATAAAAGCTTTTTCTTTGGCCTCTTTTCTGGGCAGCAGGGAAAACACGGGAAAATCCCATGGACAATGAAAATCAAACTAGGGTTAGGGATAGTGTTAGGGTTGGGGTTAGATCCCTTTGGAGTCAGGGCTGCGAAATGGTGTATGGGCTACATTCTAGGAGGTTCTCAAAGGAAAGAGGACATAGAAGCTTTGTGTTCGGACTCTTTGGTTGGCTGCAGTGAAATACATGAGAAAATTCCATTGACAGTGAAAATGAAATTAGGATCTAGCCCTCACACCATTTGTTAGCCCTGACTACAAAGGGATCTAACGCTAACCGTAACTAAAGCTCTAACTCTAATTTCTTTTTAATTCTCAATGGGATTTTCCCATGTATTTCACCGTGGCCCACAAAAGAATCCGGACGAAAACATGTTATGTCCTCTTTGATTTGAGAACCTCCCAGAATCTAGCCTTCATAGCATTTTTCAGCCCTGACTGCAAAGGGATCTAACTCTAACCCTAACCCTAGCCCTTATCCTATTTTTTTTTAATTCTCAATGGGATTTTCCATTGTATTTCACTGCAGCAGAAAAGAGTCCAAACGAAAAGCTGTTATGTCCTCTTTCTTTTTGAGAACCTACTAGAATCTAGCCCTCACAACATTTTTCAGTCCTGACTGCAAAGGGATCTAACACTAAACCTAATACTAGTCCTACCCCTACCCTTACTTTTATTTTCTTGGTCAATGGGATTTTACCATTTATTTCACTGCAGCTCCAAAAGAGTCCGAATGCAAAGCTTTTATGTACTCTTTCATTTGAGAACTTCCTCGAATCTAGTCCGCACACCATTTTTCAGCCCTGACTAGAAAGTGATCTAACTGTAGCCCTAACGTGAACCCTAACTCTAAATTATTTTTAATTTTCAATGGGATTTTCCTATGTATTTCACAGGGGTCCACAAAAGAGTGTGAATGCAAAGATTGTAAGTCCTCTTTCATTTGAGAATCTCGTAGAATCTAGCCCTTTTTTTCAGCCCTGAATCCAAAGGGATCTAACCCTAACCTAACTCTAATTTCATTTTTGTTGTCAATGGGATTTTCCCATGTATTTCACTGCGGCCCACAAAAGAATCTGAGGGCAAAGTTGTTATGTCCAGTTTCCTTTGAGAACCTCCTAGAATCTAGCCTTCACACATTTTTTAACCCTGACTGCAAAGGGATCTAACTCTAGCCCTAACTTTAGCCCTAATCCTAATTTCTTTTAATTTTCAATGGGATTTTCCTATGTATTTCACAGGTGCTCACAAAAGAGTCTGAACGCAAAGCATTTATGTCCTTTTTCATTTGAGAATCTCCTGGAATCTAGCCCTCACACCATTTTTCAGCCCTGACGCCAAAGGAATCTAACCCAACCGTAACTTGAGCCCTAACCCTAACTCTAGTTTCATTTTCATTGTCAATTGGATTTCCTCATGTATTTCACTGCAGCCCACAAAAGAATCCGAATGAGTAGCTGTTATTTCCTCTTTCCTTTGAGAACATTCCTACAATCTAGCCCTCACACCATTCAGCCCTGACTCAAAAGGTTTCTAACCCTAACCCTAACTTGAACCCTAATGTTAACTCTAGTTTCACTTTCATTGTCAATGGGATTTTCAGTATTTCAGTGCTGCCCAAAGAGTCCAAACGAAAAGCTTTTACGTCCTCTTTCCTTTGAGAACCTCCTTGAATCTAGTCCTCAGACCATTTTTAAGCCTCGACTCCAAAAGGATCTAACACTAGCTCTAACCCTAACCCTAGGTTCACTTTTATTGTCAAAAGGATTTTCCCATGTATTTCACTGCGGCCCACAAAAAGAATCTAAACGAAAAGCTTTTATTTCCTCTTAGCTTTGAGAACCTCCTAGAATCTAGCCCTACACCATTTTTCAGCAATGACTCCAAAGAACTCTAATCCTAACTTGAGTCCTAACACTAACCCTAGTTTTATTTTCACTGTCAATGGGATTTTCCCATGTATTTCACTGCGGCCCACCCAAACAGTCTGAATGAAAAGCTTTTATGTCTTCTTTCCTTTGAGAACATTATAGAATCTAGCCCTCACACCATTTTTCAGCTCTATCTCCAAAGGGATCTAACTCTAACCCTATCCCTAAACCCTACTTTCATGTTATTGTCAATGGGATTTTCCCATGTATTTCACTGCTACTCACAAAAGAATCCAAACGAAAACCTGTTTTGTTCTCTTTTATTTGAGAACCTCTTAGAATCTAGCCCGCACATCATTTTTTAGCCCTGACTCCAGAGGGATCTAACCCTAACCCCAGCTGTTAGGCATTATGTAAAGATATGGCTATTCTGAGGGTTTCAGTGGCTGAAATATTATGGCAATAGCACTTAGACTTATATACTGCCCCATAGTGCTTTACAGCATCCTCTGGGTGGCTTACAGAATCAACCTCAAGTCCTGATAAGATTGAACTCCAGGTTGTGGGCAGTTTGCCTGTAATGCTGCATTCTAACCAGTGTGTCATCACCAATAATCACCATTGGTGATTATTCCCTTTTGTGAGAAAAGTCCCCCTGCCCCCAGTTGGGTCACCGATTGTTTTTATTTCTTTGTTTAGGCGTGTTACTATAGATTGTTTGGGTTGCTATTATGTTTAGATCATACTCTTATTTATTTTTAATATAAATTACAAAACTGGGAATAGTATGCCACTCAGAGTTGGCTTTCTTTGGAAATGTTTAAATCTTGTGAAATAAATAAAAATAAATTTAATATGGATTAAACCTGTACTCCTAGAATACAATAGAGCAGCGGTTCTCAACCTTTTTCAGGCCGAACTGCGCATGCATGGCGTGTGTGCAACGGCCAGAACCGCGCATGTGCAACGTGTGCGCGACGGCCCGCATCGCACATGCGAGGTGCGACGGTCCACTTTGTGCATGCGCGTGCGATGGCTCGCATCGCGCATGCGCGGCGGCCAGCATTGCGCATGCACGGTGCTGCTCCCTGCGCCGGCCGAAAAAAATGAAAAAAAAAATGGCGGAAAAAATGGCGGACTGCGGCATTTGGCGACCCCTGTGAAATGGTTGTTCGACCCCAAATGGGGTCACGACCCATAGGTTGAGAACCGCTGCAATAGAGTATAATAAAGAAATATTGCTGCTTTTCTTCAGTGCTTGGAACCCAAATGAATATAGATCATCAGAAATGGAAAACATGGAAGTTTGTATTTCCATTCAGTTTATAGAAAGCTGCAGGGTCTCCCAAGTATGCCTAAGTTATATTTAAAGAACCATCTTTTCTCCCATTTCAGCTTCAGGTTCTGAATATCCCTTAAAGGATATTTCATAATCCTGAAGATAATTCAGGCAATGCTTTTAATGTTTTGTTGCTGTGAGAAGCAGGTTGAGAGTCAGTGGTTTTCAGGCTAGAGTGGGCAGTTTTGCAAACATTCAACAGCCACACAACTTTAACAGCACACAAAGAGTGTTAATCTGTGGGAAGAAAATACTATCGACTTCAATGAGCATTTATACCCTTACAGAGGCAGTGGGAAAACAACTGTTCTGTATAGCTTCAACCTAGTTTGCAATAAAGCTGAATTGAGTCTTGAAGACTTCTGCAGAATCTTAGCTTAAGGAAAGAGTTTACCCAGGCAAAGAGTTTAGTGAATTAAATCATGGTTGGAGAAATTTGACAATTGATGCTACTGGGGCTTAGGACAAAAATGATGAAGTTATATTATCTCCCTTTTTTTGCATGATGTAAGAAAAGTTGTACTTGAATAATTATTGCAAATAAAATAATGTTCCATTTGCAGATGATGGTGCAATAATGAAAAGCCTGAGTAACAGGATATTGTTTGAAAGTCAGTTTTTTTCAAATGCATGCAAAAGATGGATGAAACAAGTAACACTTTGCAATTCAATGACTTTTTCCATGACTTGGGTTTGACTGAGACAACAAACAGATTAATCAGGTATAGGACAATAATATATCTATATATTTTACTATATATAGGGGAATTTAAGGAAGTAATTCTGTTAGGAATCCTGCCAATATTTGATAAAAGTCCACTTGCATATGTTAATAAGTGTGCATATGTTCATTGAACCAACCCCATTGCTTTTTATGCAAAAGGACAAGTTAATTACACTCTCTGCCATAGAGCAGGCCTCTCTCTAAATTTTCTATCTTAACAATTCAACTTTTGCCAGAGAGGAGAGTTTGCATTATTCCCCATCAAATATATATTTCCCTAATCCAAGGGCCTTAGAGAAAAGTTATAGCAAAGAGTAAACTATCCGATTAAAAAAAGGTATGATGGAGCTCCATTTACCATAGCCTAGGTAGCATCTAAATAACAACCGTTCCCCAGCACATTTGTTAATAAGTCACAAGATGTTACATATTACCCATAGCTTTATAGGTACTGAAAAGAAAAATACAAAGAAAGGAAGAGAAACAATTAAGCAAACCAGAGTGTTTTGATTTGTGGGCTATGAGCTTCTAAACCAACTGAAACTTGGATATTGGATTTATTTGAGTACAGGTAGTCCTTGACTTAACAACAGTTCATTTAGTGACCATTTGAAGTTATAATGTTACATATGACCATTTTCACACTTATGACCATTGCAGTGTCCCCATGGTCATGTGAGTTACATTCGGATGCTTGCAACTGGTTCATATTTATGACGGTTACAGTATCCTGGGGTCATTTTTTGCAACCTGACAAGCAAAGTCAATGGGAAAGACAGATTCACTTAACAACGGAGTTACTAATTTAACAACTGCAGTGATTCACTTAACTAATGTGGCAAGAAAAGCCGTAAAATGGGGCAAAAGTCACTTAACAAATGTCTCATTTAGCAATATAAATTTTGTGGTCGTAAGTCAAGGACTATCTGTAGTCATAACTCTAATGCTACAATGCTATTTAACAAAATGTTATAAACAGTTATATATAGGGTACAGAGATAAAATGTGTCATGGACTTGCATCAGCTTTCTTGTTTTGTGATGTTAACATGACTGGTCATTTTCTGGTCATTGTCCTGTTTGCACATGCTCATGGTCCTAATATAATCTTATTCAGTTTAGGCAGACTAAGGAGACCATTACTGACATAACTGTTGGTATCTTCAAACTATGTCTAATGTTCTCCTAGGCAATTTACAACCAAATACTTCAGGGTGGCTGTTAAATATCTATTTCATCTATAATATTTTCAAAAGACCACTACTGATCATCAGGACAAGCTGATACCAGAAGACAACAAAAACTCCAAAGATATTCGTAAAAAACTTAAGAAACTTGATATAGTATAGGAATTTGAGTGATGACAAGGTAATATTGAATGAAATGCTAGTAACCTTTGCACATTTATTAGGAAAAGTTTTAGGTTAATATTTATTCAACAAGAGATGTAATAGTTAGATGGGATAGGTGAGGGAAAGGAACTAACCTAGTTATATGGGATTTCATTTGAACAAAAGGCACTACTAAAAATTGGTAATTTGATACTAAATTTTAGCATGGTTCTCCTGAGTTTGGTAATCATTCTGGGTAGGTTACCCTAACCTATGCTAAAACTGAAATTAGTTCTCACCTTACACCGTTGTCCAGAGTTTTGTTTCTGTGTTTCCATTTGAAATAATATATAAAAAAGAACTATAAAAGGAACAAGTTCTCTACTAAGTTCATATGATCTAGAAATTGTAGACATTCTTTTCATCTGTTCACACACTAACACTTGAAATATTTTCTTCCTAGCTTTCTTCCAACCATACACCCATGGGAATGTAAAGTTGTAAAAAGACTTATGTTTAGAAGAATCGTGTGTATTCTTAAAGTGTGATTAGCCTTTCCTTATGCTTTCCCCACTTCTTTACAAGAAACACATTTCTATTGAATTTTATCTAAATGCCAAATCATTTCAGGTTATCAGCATAATACTAATGCATCTTTGTAGATTATCTACAACCCACATTTAGCACTTGTAGGGATTATGGACTCCGGTTTTTTCCAATTATTGTGGAACATGAATCAATTTCATGCCAGGTCTTCCTGCTTCAACTGTAATGGATTGTTTGTAACAAGCCTCTAATTTCTTCCATGAGGATGCTAAGGATGTTAGCTAGACAAGTTAATGAGACCTGCAGGTACCAGGAGAGAGATACAGCTGGGTATGGTATACGTAGAAAAGCACACGCGCACACATGCACACACGCACACACACTTAAATCACTTCTTGTGATTTAGATTCACTGATTATTGTAGTTATTTAAAAAAATCTTTGAAATATGAAAGTCTAAATAATGGGACTTCAGAACTTCGTACATGTAACTGGATGAAAAGCAGAAAGCATCATTTTTTTTATTTTTTCCTCCAGATACAGAGACAATTCATAACAACCAGATTACCACATGATCTTTAACACTGCTCCATAGGATATGCATCTTTAAATAATTGAATATCCCATTTGAGTATACATATCAAGTAGGTCTTCAGAGATGTTTCTTTGCAAACTTCTAGAAGTTTGGGAAGGACAAACGTAAGTATTCCTTCATTAGCAATATTTCTCTCAATATCTTTAACCTGATAAATGAAATTTGTCTTTGTTGTTTTAATGTAGAGTTGGGGTTCTCCAGATGTTGATTACAATTCCAAGCAACCTTAACAGCATGATCAATAAAAGAGATGCTGTAGCAACATCTGCACAGCCATATTTTCCTTCCTTAATGTTTTCAGAGAAACTTTTAGATTTGATCATGATACTAATATAAACATTTAACTGCAGAAAGTTCTAATGAATTTAATAGAATTTATATCTGAGAATATACGGTATTACATACACATTAATATATATATAATATTTTAATGGATATGTAATATATTCTCAGATATATGTAATATATTACATATCCATTAAAATAACCAGGAATGTGTTGCAATTTGAAAAATATTTTTCCCTTTTAAAGATGTGTATTGGACTGCATATTTACTACAATTATGTTAGCAGTTCTTGTTGGCCAAAGAGAAAACAAGTGCATATAATAGGTAATTACAAACAGAATGTAGCCACTGACTAAGTGTTGGCATATTTCTGTGTATATTTACTAACATAGGAACAGTTGCAATTATTTTTTATTAAGATTAATATTGTTATGGTTTTAGACATTGATAGTTTTATATATTGGGGTTTTTTATATATTGGGGTTTTTAGCTGTTTAAATTGGGTGGGTGCCAATTTATTAAGATCTTTATTAAATTGGGGGGTGAGTGATGTATGCATGGGATGGAGTTATGTCTGAAGAATGTGTCATAGATGAATGGACAGGCTTGCTGAGCTTGAGGGAGGCCGGGGGCTGGGGGGATGCGGACTCTGGAGTCAATGAGGGCTGGAGTATACCGGTCATTCAGGAAAGAGGCAGGTATGGCGGGAGCAGGAGGGTAGGCCGCACTCGGGGAACTCGGTCCTGCTGTCTCGTAGCAGTTCCTTGTTCTGGCCCTTCTGAAAAATCTTGCTCTCCCCATGATTCTGGTGATGGGTCTAGCTCAGGCCCTGGGCTCAGGTTGTTGCTGCTTAATGCCAGGTCGGTTAACAATAAGGCCCCCCTCATTCATGATCTTTTCATGGATGAGGAGACCGACTTGGCGTGTGTGACTGAGACCTGGTTGGGCCCTGAGGGGGAGTTCCCCTCACGGGTATATGCCCATCAGGTTATCAGGTATGGCATCAGCCGCGACTCCAGGGAAGGGGGGAGGAGTGGCTATTTTGGCCCGGGAGAACCTCAGTGTACGTAGGCTCACTGTTTATGAAATTCCGGGTTGCGAGTCCATCCTCATGACGCTGGACCTAGGGGTACAGGTGGGCTTATTGCTTACGTACCTGCCTCCCAGCTGCATGGCATCAGCCCTGTGCTACTCGAGGTTGCTGGGCTGGCAGTGGAGTTCCCCAGGCTTATGGTTTTGGGGGACTTCAGTCTGCCGTCGCTTGGCGAGTCCTCGGGATTGGCACAGGAGTTTATGGCCGCCATGACAACCATGGACCTGACCCAAGTAGTGCAGGGTCCGACGCATGAGGGTGGACACGCCCCAGATATGATTTTCCTTTCGGAGCAGTTGGGTAATGATTTGGTTTTAAGGGGCTTAGATATTTTGCCTTTGTCATGGACTGATCATTTCCTGCTTCAACTGAATTTTACGGCCCCAATCCTTCCCTGCAGGGAAGTGGAACCGATTAGGTGGTTCCGCCCCAGACGCCTGATGGATCCAATTGGTTTTCAGACAGCGCTTGGGGAATTACCGAGCTCCCTCATTCACAGTCCGGCGGAGTCCCTGGCAGCGGCATGGAATACGGCCGCGAAGGGGGCTATTGACTGGATTGCGCCTTTGCAACCTCTCCATGGTGCTGACCCCAGGAGGTCTCCTTAGTTTACTGAGGAGCTCAGGGGGATGAAGCACCATAAGAGACGTCTAGAGAAGCGATGAAGACGAAGTAAGTCCGGATCTGATCGAACCAGATTGAGCTTATTTATTAAAGCCTATCTGAAGGCGATTAAGGTGGCAAGATCTTTGTATCTTTCTGCTTTGATCGCATCTGTGGAATCTTGTCCGGCCGCCCTGTTTAGGGTGACCCGGTCCCTCATTAACCCAAGGGGTCCTGGGCCTCCCTTGCAGGGTAGTGCTGAGGACTTTAATAACTGTTTCGCAGACAAAGTGGCTCAGATCCAGGCTGACCTAGACTCCAATTGTGTAGCAGAGTCAACTGATAATGATTCAGTTGAGGGGACAGGGGCATGTTCTTGTCCAGTCATCTGGGGTGAGTTTGAGGCTGTTACGCCTGAGGAAGTGGACAGGGCCATTGGAGCTGTAAGTTCTGCCACCTATTTATTGGACCCGTGTCCCTCCTGGCTGGTTTCGGCCAGTAGGGTGGTGACATGTACCTGGATCCAGGAGATTGTCAACGCTTCTTTGAGGGAGGGGTCCTTTCCGGCTCCCTTAAAGGAGGAACTTGTGCGCCCCCTCCTCAAGAAGCCTTCCCTGGATCCAGTAATTTTGACCAACTATCATCCAGTCTCCAACCTTCCCTTTGTGGGGAAGGTTGTTGAGAAGGTGGTGGCACATCAGCTCCAGCGGTCTCTGGAGGAAGCCGATTATCTGGGCCCTCTGCAGTCGGGGTTCAGGCCCGGCTACAGCACCAAAACTGCTCTGGTCACTCTGATGGATGATCTCTGGCAGGCCCAGGATGGAGGCCAGTCCTCTATCCTGGTGCTTCTTGACCTCTCAGCGGCATTCGATACCATTGACCATGGTATCCTTCTGCACCGGCTGGAGGGATTGGGAGTGGGGGGCACCGTATTGCGGTGGTTCTCCTCCTATCTCACTGGTCGGTCGCAGTCGGTGTTTGTGGGGGGCCAGAGGTCCACCTCTTGGTTACTCCCATGTGGGGTGCTTCAGGGGTCGGTTCTCTCCCCCCTACTTTTTAACGTTTACATGAAGCCACTGGGTAAGATCATCCACTGCCACGGAGTGAGATACCATCAGTACGCTGATGATACTCAGCTGTACATTTCCACTCCTGGCCATATCAGTGTACCGGTTGAGGTGATGTGCCGGTGTCTGGAGGCTGTGAGGGTTTGGATGGGTGTTAACAGATTAAGGCTCAACCCCGATAAGACAGAGTGGCTGTGGGTGATGCCTCCCAAGGACACTTCTATCTGTCCTCCCATTACCCTGGGGGGTGAATCTATAAACCCCTCAGAGAAGGTTCGCAACCTGGGTGTCCTCCTTGATCCACAGCTGACATTGGATCATCATTTGTCGGCAGTGGCGAGGGGGGCATTTGCCCAGGTTCGCCTGGTGCATCAGTTGCGTCCTTACTTGGATCGGGAGTCGCTCCTCACAGTCACACATGCCCTTGTCACCTCGAAGATCGACTACTGCAACGCTCTCTACATGGGGCTACCCTTGAAGAGTGTTCGGAGACTACAATTAGTGCAAAATGCAGCTGCGCGAGCAGTTGTGGGCCTTCCTCGTTGTGGCCACATTTCATCAACTCTCCGCATGCTGCATTGGTTGCCTATTGGTCTCTGAGCCCAATTCAAGGTGTTGGTTATTACCTATAAAGCCCTTCATGGCATGGGACCAGGATACTTACGGGACCGCCTTCTGCCACATACTTCTCTAGGACCGATGAGAGCGCACAGGGTCGGCCTCCTCCGGGTCCCGTCAGCGAAACAATGTCGTCTGGCGGGCCCTAGGGGGAGGGCTTTCTCTGTTGTGGCGCCCGCCCTCTGGAACCAACTGCCTCCTGAAGTCCGCGTTTCTCCAACTCTCCCGGCCTTCCGGAAAAACCTAAAGTCTCATCTTTGCTGGCAAGCCTGGGGATGATTGTTGCATTGAATGTGTGTTTTTTTATTGGTTTTTAGATATCTTGTTTGGGTTTTTTATATTGTAATTCTTTGTTATATGTATGTTGTTAGCCGCTCCGAGTCCCCGGAGAGGAGCGGCATACAAACCCAAATAAATAATAATAATAAATAATAATAGACAAGATACCAATGAGCATTACAATAGAATTCAAATAGCAAATGTCATTTTAAGCAAAAAACATATTTTATGCACATTTTGCTTTTAATGCCAACAATGTCCTTTTATTGTTTATCTACTAAGAAAAGCAGTATAATTAATGAAACCTGCAAATCAGCTATCTTCAGCCAAGTGCCCTCTATATATATCACACTACAATATCCAGAATTCCCAACATGTAAATTCTGGGGATCACAGTCTAAGAATATCTTGAGGACAGCAATTTGGGAAGACTATTCTAAATCCTCTTTAGATGCTGTTTCTATTAAAGATAATACAGCTTCATTAGGGTTCCAGCTATTAAGCAAACTGTCACTGGCTTATGTATGCTTGAGACTATCAGCTCCAGGCAAATTAGAGTCTACAATAAATGCAAATTACACTAGTTATGATATTGCTTTCACTGTAGATTTATTAAATGGTGGCAATTAGTAAAAAATAAAATAAAGTTGTTAGTCAGATTTGTGTATTTCCCCAGTGTATTTTGTTAGGTCCAAGAAGTGTAGACATATTGACATAAGGACAAGAATTCTGATCTTTGCAGCTTACGGAGATAATGGCCAAAGTAATTGTTATACCAGTAAACGATGTATCTGCCCTTATGGTCTGTACCAGGGGTGTCAAACTGCCGGCCCACAGGCCGGATGCTGAAACTGTGCCCTCCCCATTGCCAGCAATGGAGAAAAAGATGAGATACGTCGTGACAAGTCACGTGACGTTGCAAGTTTGACATCCCTGATCTATACGAAAAATCCTTTGGAACATTTATAAAACTTTCCGTATTTTATTTATGCTCTATTCACTGACCAAGTATCTAAAATGATCTGCAGGACCAGTAAACTAAATGCAACTAAATGAAAAAAAAATCTTCATCAATAACTACTTACCTTTAATAAGTTTCACTTTGTACTGACTAAACATTCATTGGTGGTTTACTTTTCTTCTTTTCACTCTTTAACTTAGCAACTTTGCCCAAAATAGTATATGATAAGGGAGCCAATAAATGTTACATTAACATAACCAATAGTTCTGTAATCAACTTCGCAAGCCTTAATTCAGGGCAGACTGGTCCAATATTTTTGCAGAATGCTATCATTTGTGGAGGCACACACTTGTGCTAGAGTGTGTTCTAGAATATCTAGACAATCCTAGACCAGGCCAAATCCAAAAATGCCAGGGAATTTCTAGAAGTCTGGCACTCTGACAAATCAGCCATCAATAGACACACAGACATTAATAACATCTATAAACTATGCAAAAGAGACAATCAACTAATCCAAAAGAAAAAAAGACTCCAGTATCTTCCCACCAGTAATGAGCATTCAGATCAGCATAGATTAACTTCTGACCAACGATCAAGTAAACAATACCTCAATCTAGAAACTGTCAAAGAGCCATTAGTAAACAGTAAACAAAGAATCCCTAAGACCACCCCCACCCACACAGACATCAGAATATAAATTGATAGCAAATTGATAGCAAACAGCACTCTTACTAGCACTGATGATGTTACCTAGTCATGGTAATGACATGTCTGAAAGAAAACAAGCAAGCTCAAAGAGCACCATTCTAGAATATGCTAAAATTACTAGAGAATATGCTTCTCTACACGGTTATTTGTTACAAAAACTTGAATCACACTGAAAAAAGATTCCTTGCTACATTAACTTTTGAACAACAGTTACAGAGTCATGATAAACACAATAGTTCTTCTCAGAATCACTTGCCATAGCACTTTTTGCCACTCATATCAGACCTTCTAGAAACAATGTGTCTAAACAATCTTTGCAATCATGGTTCAGCTCAATCACATTATGTGCAAATGAGACTGTCAATTAGAGGTGTTTGCCACAACAACTTCACAGCTTCTCTAGAGCTGCTATGAGTGTGAGATTCTCAATTATCATTGCAAAGAGAACTTTTTCTTCAAAGGCATAATAACAGGACTGAATCTCTGGCTGGGATAGTTTAGAGTTGGCTTAGTGTAAAGAACCAGGAGACAGCTTGAAAGAAACCATTACGCAAAGAAAACATTCCTTAACTCCTGGGAAGGAGAGAGTATTAAGAGCCTGCAGATGTCTCCTCTCTGATTTAATGTGTTATAGAAGAAAGGGAAGGAGAATAACAATCAGATTTGCAAGATTCTATTATTATAGCCTATTTCATTAAAGTATACCGGTAGTTCTGATCTTCCCAAGGAATCATTTCTTAATCTGTTCTATTTGAAGAGTTGATACTTAATATTAAACAAACCATATTAAGTATGACTTAGCCAACAACCATGGTTAAAAGGCCAGGAACTAGCACAATATGAAAATGAAGATATAATATATACATTTCTAAATATATTACTGTGAAGAGTTTACTGATACATAAGGTGACCAATCGTCCTCCTTTAGGGAGGACAGTCCTCCTTTTGTAAGTTCTGTCCTCCCTTGAATAGTGTCCTCCTGCATGTCCTCCTTTTTGATATTTGAAGACTAATCTGCAGGGCTTTTTTTCCCTCATAGAACGCTCAGAACGGTGTTCCCGCACCTTTTTTTGATGGTTTTTTTTCAACTTTTACATGAGCTGTGCTACTCCCCCTATTGGCTTTCGAAAGCCAATAGGAATTGCTGCTGAGCGCACCAAAACACCCGGCCGGCAAGGTTTGCACATGCAAGTTGTCTGCAGCGAAGGTAAATTGGCAGGAACTTAGCACCCCTCCTGCTACCCAACTATACCATCTCCTAGTTAGTTCCGAAGATACCTGGAGGAGACTGGAGTAGTAAGTTTCTCTTGATCTTTGGCTCTGCTAGGGCAATAATGGCTGTGGGTGCAAGAGGCAGGGGCAGCAGGGGTGCTGCGGATGGGGATGTGAGGGGCGGCAGCGGCTGGCTGCCCCTGTGCTGTGGGAGCCACGGGGCCCTCTCTACATGGGGCTGTGCAGGGTGGCGGTGGTGCTGGTGGGACAGCTGCAGGCGGGGTGTGTCGACGGCGGGCTGCCCCCCGAGGCCGGCACAGCTGGTACTTTGGGAGCCGCAGGACCCACTCTACACGGCAGGGCAGTGGTGCTGGCAGGGCGGCTGCGGGCGGAGGCGCGGCGGGTGGTTGACCTTCCATGGGCCGAGCCAGCTTTTACAATATTTTTTTCTTCTGTTTATTTGTGTCCTCCTTTTCATTGTAAAAATGTTGGTCACCTTATAATACAGAATGCAGCAGCAGTGCCTGTCATGGTAGTGGTGGAAACCCAAAACTGTGTAATGATTTTGGAACTTTACAGACAAGATACAGTGTGATACAAGATTGCTTGAAGATAATGGTAGATCTTGGTATTGCTGCCTGTCTGCAGGGCACAAAAGTTAGGAACTGAGAAAAGAAACCCAGATATCACTATACAGTAGTTCTTCTTGAACTAAAGAAGAGAGGACCAATTTTTCTGTTAAAGGCAAAGAAGACAAACAAAGAAAAACCTCTAGTCAACTTCCTACTCCAGACATGTCAAACTTGCGACGTCACGTGACATAGTGCATCATATGCCGGCAATGGGGGGGCGCAGCTTCCGGATGATGCGTCCAGTCTGTGGGCCGGCAGTTTGACACCTACTCCAACCCATCAGAACCAAATATTCATATGAGCCACACTGAGTACATTTCTTTCCCCAGTATCAATTTTCAGTGTCTTCTAGAGTCATTCAATCATCATTGTACTAAAATAATATACAAGATTTCTGATACTTCAGCAAAGGCTGGATGATGGTGACAATATTATGAATTGTTAGTAAATGAGTGGCCCATAGGACTGCCTCCTAATTGGTTTTCCACAATAAATGCTGCTCATCCATTCGAAATAATTATGAGCGTTTCATCTGCAGCAACTTTAGAGTTCCACAGTTACTGGCAATAATGTTGTCCCCAAGAGAACCTTGATATAGCATTTATAGTGTATCACATTACATTTGCTGCATCACAAGAACTCTACATTGGTGTGGAAGAGCTAGAGGATTTATTCTGCATTTATAGAATAAAAATTAGATTCTCTGACCTAGGTACAATATCAAAAATTCATTTATTCTGAATATGTCACTGATAACTGGAATGAATTTGACATGAATCTCACTATAGTTTCCATTATTTAAACTTGCATCCTTATAACATTAAACAGCAGAAATTGAAGAATGTCCCACTAGAGATGCCAATTTCCATGCCTATAAAAAGTTCCTTATTAAGGTACAAATTTTATGTAAATGAAAATAAGAATAGGATAGGAGCCCAGTTGTACCGGACCATGCATCTGACCATTCTAAAAAAATGTTCAATGTGACATCCTAAAAGTAGGAAATGAAACTTAAATCAAGTAGACCTGTGAAAATCAAATCTGATTGGAAAACTGAGGGAATTTGCTGCCCTAATTTGATAAGGGAAAACAAAGGCTGATGCCTATGTAGGAGGCCATCAAATTGTTAAGTCAGTACAATTTATTTGTAAAATCAATTTAATAGATAGATTTGATCCAATTATAATTGAACTGGCTATGTGAAACAAACATCTCTACTGTAAAATTAAAAAGCCACTTCCGTTGAGGAGCTGAACATAAATATCTAGCCTTCAATAACTGCCTCTAAATATGAGAATTCATTTCAGTGTTTACACTGCATATCTGAAAATGTTCTGGTAATTCTACAGAAGAAGAGTTTCTTAGGAGTGGAACAACCAATGAAAATAGTACTGTTTGTGGAATCCTTGGTCTTTTCTGATATTGGTTGTTTGCTTGCAGATGTTTTATTGCCTAACTAAAATTATTAGTGCTAGGGGGTGTACAGCATGGGTGTCAAACTCGATTCGTCACATGACGTATTGTGATGTATTTCGATGTTTTTTGCTTTTGCAGAGCCGGGGTAGGCCTCTTGATGCAGGTGAAGAAGGAGAGTGCAAAAGTTGGCTTGAAACTCAACATTAAGAAAACCAAAATCATGGCATCCGGCCCTCTCAATTCCTAGCAAATAGATGGGGAAGAAATGGAAGTAGTGACAGATCTTATTTTCCTGGGCTCCAAGATCACCGCAGATGGGGACTGCAGCCAAGAAATTAAAAGACACTTACTTGCTCCTGGGGAGGAAAGCTATGGTAAATCTAGACAGCATACTAAAAAGCAGAGACATCACCCTGCCAACAAAAGTGCGTATAGTCAAGGCCATGGTTTTCCCAGTTGCAATGTATGGATGTGAAAGTTGGACCATAAGAAAGGCTGAGCGACAAAGAATTGAGGCCTTTAAACTATAGTGCTGGAGAAGACTCCTGCGAGTCCCTTGGACTGCAAGGCATTCAAACCAGTCAGTCCTAGAAGAAATCAACCCCAACTGCTCTTTAGAAGGCCAGATCCTGAAGTTGAAACTCAAATACTTTGGACACCTAATGAGAAGGAAGGACTCATTGGAGAAGGGCCTAATGCTGGGAAAGATTGAGGGCAATAGAAGAAGGGGATGACAGAGAATGAGGTGGCTGGATGGAGTCCCTGAAATAGTAGGTGTGAGCTTAAATGGACTCCAGAAGATGGTAGAGGACAGGAAGGCCTGGAGGAACGTTGTCCATGGGGTCGCGATGGGTAGGACATGACTTCGCAATTAACAACAACAACAGAGGAAACTACAAGATCAATTTTGAACTAATATAGCTTTGAAAATTGGGGACTAAAAGTACCTTTGAGACTTCTTTTTTAGAAAAAATATTTCAAAGTTTGCAAAATAAACTTGGATTTGGAAAGCTGGAAGACGGTATCAATGACATCTCATGGCAAATTATGACACTACAATTTATTATGCTTGGCTTGAAGCCCAGACTCAGATAAGACTCTTTGTTGTTCCTGGAACCTTTCACTTTTGCAGACTGCAGATGGGAAAAGGGAAAAACAAAAACTCTTGGGCTGCTTGTCTGGGTTGGGAACCCTATTGGACTGTAAAGACTATATACAAAAACAAATTGAGTGTTCCATACTCAGCCTTAAATGGTAAAAAAATAATAATCTTAACACCTGTCTCCAAAGCTCCCAGCTTGATATATCAACAAGAAAATGTTAATGAATTTCAGAAAGAAATTCTTTCTAAGCTGAAATCAATCCAAGAGACAATTGTTTTATTTCAGGATGAGACTAAAAATAATGCAAATGAGATAAAAGAACAATTTTCTAACCTAAACTTACAAATCCAGACAATGATTGCAAATAAGGAACTAATAACCCAGAAAACAGAAGGAAAATTAGAAGAAACGGATCCAAAGATGGAGGACCTAAAGCACGGGTGTCAAACTCGCCATGTCATTTGATGTGTCATGACGTATTGTGACTCTTTTTGCATTGTCGGCAATGGGATAAGTGCGGCTTTGGTATGATGAAACCGGCCCATGGACCGGCAGTTTGACACCCGTGACCTAAAGGAAGGAATTAACAGACAGACAAATGAAAAATCAGAAGATGCAGTGATAACACCGGAAATGGAAGAGATATCACACTTGTCAAGAATTCAGAACACATTTGAGGATAAGGAAGAAGAGCTGATTGAATGGATGATAAAGCTGTTAGAAGAAATGCTGAATATTGACAAACAAGAAATGAAAAGAAAAACTGAAGGAGAAGAATGGAAGCTGTTTAATGAATATAAATGGGTTGAGTGCTCTTCCAAAAACACTTCAATCAAATTCTTTTCCTCATTCCAAACAATATATACAAAAACAAAAGAAGAATTATTTGATAATTTAAATGTACTGACTTGGAATGTTATTTGGGAAAGGAAGAAAGTTAGAGTAAGACTGAAGAGAATAGAGTTTTGACCTGTTAGATGGGATATTATATTACTAAACAGATGTTTGAATATGGCTAAGAAAATAGCTATTAGAAATAAAAGTATTATTATAATTAGAAATGTTAGAAATAAAAGTATTATTGTTAGAACTGTTAGAAATAAAAGTATTATTATAATTAGAAGTTGAGGATTTGTAACTAGAATATTACACTTTGTTATGTGATGGGACATATGAAAATTCTAAAAAGGTTTGAATAAGGGAAGCTTTTGGTTATCCAAATATAATTTATCATGAGAAAATTATAAGCAATAGAGATATTTTGAACATTGATGGGAAATTAAAATTTTAAAAAAGCAGGAAAATGATGATATTGATTGAATAAATGGATTTTAAGTGCAAATGCAATTGAAATATATTTTGGCTAGAAAAGATACTATAAATTGATACTATCGATATTATGCATAATACCAGAAAAATGTGATGAATATGTCTATATTTAATTGTATATGTATTAACAGTAACAAGAATTGTATTTTCCCAATATGGAAAAATGCATGCTACTGAAATAAGAGAGGACCAAGGAAGCCCTAGATGGTGTAATATTGGACTAGACTGAAAAAGTTATTATGTACACTGAATTACTAATAGACCCAGACAACACGTTGCTTATTAAGTACTTATGATTGTAAAATTAGAAAATTAATAAAATATTTATAATAAAAATTACTAATTTATAAGTAGAGTTTTTTGAATAAATACTGTAGATTTGGTTGTTTCAATATTGCCCAATAGTTGCAAATTACACAAAAACAGGGAAATACACAACACATATAATGCACTGTACACATGATACCATCAGCAGCACAGGTGCTTATTGAATTTTTCAAGCTTAGGACAAAAGGACTTTTTTTTTACCTTGTAAAATACAATTTTAAACTTGAAAATTACTTTTTTTTTAGTCAGCAAGGAACCAATGGTGAAGCTAAACTGGAGTCACTGATAAGAATCAATACTCAAAAAGATGGGGGTACAGAAAGCTCATTTAATAGTAAAGGAAATAATTAATTATAAGACAAATGCATGATATAAAATTGTATGCAAGGCAATGTAGTTCGTAGAAGACTTTCAAATCAACCATTTCGGTAAATGACATTTTCCTTTGCTCTTTATTGTTTGCATAAATTGCTTTTCAGTATTCTAATAAAATAGTTCGGGCATTTTTAAAATGTAGAATGCTTACTGTGCAGCCTTGAGAAGGATAAAGTGCCAGATTATAGTGCTTAGTTGGTGTGAGCACAGGCAGGGATCAATTTTTAAGCACACTGTCATTTAATTTATTTAGAATACTTAATGATTTACCCTGCACATTTATTAGTAATCATAAACAAATTGCATTTTTGTTATGCATATTTAAAATCCATCTGCTGCACATTATAGCCAGGAAGAAAACTTTCCTTACCAAGTTTTCAAGAATCTTATTCTCTTCCTATGGCTATGTATCACCTCTATCTATGTCACTGTGTCAGGTACCTAAGGGCAGAATTAATGTTACAGAGACAGGGGAGAGCCATGATAAAGAGAATGGTAATGCAAAAAGCAAGGTCATTTTGCGCCTCTTGGCTGTTTTTTTTACCTAAGGTTATTTGGGGAGCCAAGATCTTTTTGCACCAAGTTTTGTTTGGTATAATTGGAAATCATTGCAACAATTTTTGACAATCATGTTTTAGAAAAGAATATTGGACCACACACTTTTTCATTTCATTTGTAACAGTGCATTTCTTCTAGTGATTCCAAAGTAACTCATTTGTGACAAACCTGCCATAATGGAAAGATATAGCGAGTAAGAATGAAAATTAAGTGGCAACCAAGTATAACAGCTGAACCAAAGAAAAAAAGCGAATTAATCAGTTACAATTTGGCAGGCCAACCAGTATAATATAGTGGTTAATAACTGATTAGAATTATGGAAGCCTGTTTCAGATTCTCCCTCAACCATGGAAGTCCTCTGAATGGCTTCAGGACACTTGCTTTTTTAAATCCAACTTACTTAATAGAACTCTTGTTGTGGACATGAAATTAAAATAGATAATTTGCTTTGAGATCTCCGAGAAAAGGGGAGATGCTTGCAATCTATTAGTCCAATAAATCAGAAAATTTGGAAGACATTTCTAGAGAATGCTTGTTCTTATCAGTGACAACTCCTATTTTTATGGAAACAGCCATACTCATGGAGAGATAATAACAACTGTAGAGATAGAGGTCAGGTAGAGGTCATGAGCAGCAAACTGCCTACCTCAAATGCCTGCATGCCTTGAATCGCTGCACGATCTCATCCAGTTCATATCGCCATGGTGATGTAGGAAACTACCCCAGGCTGGTACATGATCTCACCTAGTTCACATCAACAGGATGTTGCAGAAAACTGCCCCTTGCTGGTGCCCCCAGCTGATATTCTTAAGGATTGACAAGGAGAATCCACCAATAAAATGCTGTTGCTATGCTGTTGCTATGTTAACTTTTGCTGCTTGTAAAAACTGTATAAGAGCAATAAAGACTGCGAAAGAGTCAGACATCCTTGCACCCTGCAATGACTGGTCTCTAATTACTTCATCTGGCTCCCGAGCCGGGACCCCCCCTCACCGCCCCCGTGGGGAGCAACAGCCAACATACTTACCATCGTCTAGAACAGACCCCTAGGTGCACCTTCGTCCTCTGGCACCCCTCAGTGGTAAGTATGGATTGCAATCTATCTCAGCACCAGCATAAACAGGTACAGGAACTCTGATTCCTATTACATAAATCAGGTGTGACAGCGCCTGAGGCAGATATAAGGAAGCTGGTGGAGGAGGTAGGGAAACTCTTTCTGTGGTATCCAGAGCGCAGGACGCTCTGTTTACAGGATTGGGTAAAGATAGGGCATACTTTACATCTTGAACCCCGGGCTCCAGTACAGATATTACATTGATGGTATCAGTGCCATCAAGCAGTGGAAAAATTTGACTCTGATGCTTTGGGAAGGCAACAATTAACTACAAGCCCCCTGCCTGATTATGACCAGATAAAAATTGCCACCCCAAAAGCATCTCCTATTGGATCTTCAGCTCCTTCTGAAGAGGCTAATTCTTTTGCTTCTCCATGGCCATTGTACACCACCTTAAGGAAAATATTAGAGGAACAATTAGAAAAAAAGGGGGGAATATAGAAGAAATTGCTGATATGCTTTCTGTTTGCCAGTACACGCCACGGGACAAGTAAATCAGAATGGAGCTGAAATAGTGGAATATCGCCCTTTGTCATATTCAATTTTAGCAGAATTGAGAAAAGGAATTTGAGATATGGGGTTGGGGAGTACTTATGTGCAGGGAATGCTGGAAGCCACTATGAGAAATCATATCTTAGTGCCTGAAGATTGGAAAACTACCTTTGGCATGTTGCTTACTCCAGCGCAATACGTAGTTTGGGACAGTGAATTTAAACATCAATGTGCTCTGTGTGCTCTTAACTCGGGGGGTGGGTGTCATTATTCCTGATCAATTGTATGGTTCTGGCCCCTTTGCCCCAGTTGATGCACAGGTTGTTCTACCGACTGCCACTTCACAGGTTTCTTCTTAATGTGCTTATTGAGCTTCGGAAAAGTGCCTGTTTCTGGCAAGCCTCATCAAGCTTTCTCTAATATCAGGCAGAAGGCTACTGAGCCATATCCTGATTTTATTAATAGACTACAGGATGCCTTACGGAGGCAGATAGACAATCCTGAAGCTCAGCAGGAATTGTTAATGAGGTTGGCAAAAGACAATGCCACTTCTGAATGTCGAAGGGCAAGTATCGGTTTGGGAAAACATCCTGAATTGGCAGATATGATTAGAGTGTGTCAAGATATAGGAACTGCCTCTTATCAAACCAATTTATTGGCAGTTGCTTTGTCACAAGGCAGCAAGCCTCAAGGAAAGTGTTACAACTGTGGCAAACCCAGTCATTTTAAAAGGGAATGTAGAAATCTGGGGGGAGGTATGTCTGCAGCATCAGGGAGCGAAACCAAAAAGAAAATGCCCAAAGATTTAAAGTATGCCCTATCTTTACCCTGTTGTATCTTTATATATTTATAGGATAATCAGATGAACAAATATATCTAAGTATTACTTTATATAACTATCACAATGTGCCTAGAAACCACTTTTGTAAATTTATCAATTTAAATGCGAAATCAAGAATTTTTTTTACAATGCTGTTCAATATTACATGGAAATATCTTTAATGCCATCAAGAATTCAATGCAGAAATATATTTGTGGGTTTCTAGCCTTAATGAAAAAATATATTTTGTACCGATTTATCTGAAAGTAAGGCCCACTGAATTTAATATGGCTTACTGCTGAATGTTATACAATGGTAAATTTCAGCTGGTTTTTTTGAAAATACATATTGGACTGAATTTTTTGGCTAAAATGTAGCTGAATACCAAAGCATGATTATCTGAAAAGTCTTGCCACAAACTGGTGACAATAGTGAAGCAGGATTTTTAAGCTAATAATTTAGTCATACAGGAGCAACATTCTAAATCTTACCATACATTTGCGACCATCCACCCCTGTTAAATCCTCTTCAAATTCTGTCCCTATTTCAAAGTCCATGATGTAGTTTTTAAAACTGCTTAGGGTTTTAATGATCATATGGTTTCGAACCTGAATAATCTCTTTGTCAGGTTTGAGTCTACTGGCTATTTTTCTCACTGCAATATTTACATCTGTAAGAAAAAAGAGAAGCTAGAACAATTTATAAAATTAAATTTGAGTAAACATTGAAAACTGCTGCTGTTTAAATCTAAAATTCAAAATAGGTTAATAGTAACTCATGCTTCCTTTTAAAATAAGATTACCAGATCTGGCCTGAAAAAATTCCAGACAATTTCTAGATGAAGACAGAGAAAACTGGCTCTTTGCTGACTAAGTGATCAACCAAATTTTTCTGTCCCAGATCTGTTTTTTTATTCTTTAATGTGTGGAAATTTATGATTTAAATTAGGAAAAAAAATCTTATAATTTTAAACTTGCCCTTCCAAGTCATTAAACTTTATACCTTATGCCATATATGGAATAAAGTTCTAGAATAAAATTCTGATAATTTTATTCTGGATAAATTTAAAATACTGCAATTGTATGTACTTTATGGATTTTATTTCTTTAAAAATTGCTTCAGTTCCTATTTAGTCACAAGAGCAATATTAATAAAAAAACTAGCTGCTAAGAATATTTTCATGCAAATTGCATATCTAGTAAAATTGTATAATTCAACCTGAGGCTCAAATAAAAGAAAAAAGTGAAAAAAATCTTACCTAGAGCTTTCAAATACTCCTCAAAATTCTCATTACTGAGCATTTTCCAATAACCATTGAAATCTTCAGGCATAGTCCTATTTGTTTTCTAGTTAAAAGTCAAAGCTTTTGTCTAGTGTTTTAATTCTGCATCATCCAGCTCAGTCCCTTTTTTAGAAGCAAGTTTGAGCTCTTAGTTTATTTTATCAGTACAGCTAAGCTAGTTCCTTTAAGCTGATTAGCACTGAAGTGTTATTTTTAGGTTCTTCTACAAAGCTGAACATTTTTGCTTGCAGGGTAGTTTGATTTCAATGGAGTATGTCTACATACTCTACAGGACAGTTGTAAGGTCACTGATTATCTGGACAGTTTTTTTTAACAATGGCTGATGTTTGCTTTCAAATGACTAAACAAAAAAGATGTTTTTACTGATAGTGATAAATTCTAGCCACTGTTTTGAGTGGGTATTTTATTTGACCTAATAAGGATGATGCAGTATTATAGTCTTTAAAAAACTGATTTCCAACTGCAAAAAGAGGTTATGCCACTAAAAAGGAATTGTAATTTTTTTTAATGAATAACCAAATTTGTTCAACAAACCATGCTTATGCAGTAATTCCTTAGTGATATAAGATGGCAGATATTAACTAGCTAGTTAATAGATGGCTGAAAATGTGCCAGGCATTACTCATTCAACCTTGTATTATTGGACTAACACCCAAGCATTTCTAGCAGAAGTAAGCATTTTATTAATCAGAACACGTTTTCAGCTAAGAGAATGTGAAGTCTTTTCAGGCTGAGGAATAAGCAGTACTTCACAGAAACCCATTAACTCCTGTGCAAGTAAGCAAGTAAAGAAAAAATACAAGTTGTACTGCATTATTCAACAATATGCTGTTGCTTGAAAGGAATCACATTTTACTGTAAAGTCTTCTCATCACTTAGAAATACAACAGGGAAATTTTAACAATCCTATTGCAGAACAAATGCTTTTCAGTGTAGCATGAATTCAAGATTAAATTAGTTGAATTAGTTAATATGGAATATTTCTTGCTATATTTCTAAATAAAGAGATCTTTGAAAAATGTTATAATCCAAGTTCTACTGAATTATATCAAGATAAATCATGTGTTGTTAATTTTATGAATTCATTCCAAAGTCTTCAAGACTGAGCTCAGTTATCAAAAGTTTATTGAATTTGATTCCTTTAATTTAAATCTTGAATCATTAGGTTTTAATACTCACACCCACACCATGAGTTGATATGACTTCTTAAAAGAAATGCTTGTAAGACCACCTTGAAATATAATAGTACAAACAAATGGTCTAACTCTAACATGTTCAGAATAACATGTACCCTTTAGCTTCAAAGATGTAGAATCTGAATCCAGGCCTCAATATCAAAAGTCCTGTACTGTAGTTATAGGGTTGGAAAAGGCAATCTTCCTTTATCAGACGTTTATTTACTTCCTTCTTTTTCTGTTCATCCTCAAAACAAAAAGCAATGTTATTTGAGAATGGCAAAGCTCAGACTAGCTATTTTAAGAAAGTGCATTGAAATTAGTTTCTGGAGCAAAGAAAAGTTTTATCAGAAACAACTAGCATACAAAATATTTTTTTGTATAAAATTGTATAGAAACCAACATTTCTTTAAGCCTGAATTATATTCTGCCATCAGAAGACTGTGGAAGTATAGCAAAATAAGTATTCTTCAGAATTCTGACTGATATTGTCTCCTCCTAATAAGAGGGTGGAAATGTTTCTGTAAATGGTTTCCTTTTGTTAAGCAGGTCAAAGGACAAAGGACAGGAAAAAAGCAATAAAAAGTAGTTTTGCTGCTTGAAAAGAAATGCTGGTTCCAGCTTACTTAAGACAATGTTTGTGCTGCTACCAGTTAGAATCAAGGAACAGGCAAATTTCTTCATAGCTTGCTGACTCCACCACTGAAAGGGAATATGCCCTTCAGCTAATCAACATCTTTGATTGACTCTGAAGAACCCAAGTTTCACTGTTGAAGCATATATTCAAGTTTCAGGCAACATTTTGCTCGAATAGCTTCCTGAAGTCCTATAAGATGGAGTAGCATGCTACATTTTTTGTCTTCTGACCTTTGTACTCATGGTTAAAATACTTATATATCTGAAAATGAACTAATTTTGTTTGAATTTATTTGAAGGACTAGTGAAATGCCCATTGATAATAGATAGTAATTAACCAAAACTATGTAGCTTTTTTGTTTAATGTTTAGAAAATGTGAATGATGGTGTTTGCAGGATTTTCGTGTTAAAGAAATCCAGACGAGACGAGTTTCAGAGTTAGAAAAATAAAGTTCTGTTTATTGTTCAAAACGGTTTGCAAAGCGTGGTGGGACTCTTACCAAGCACCTCACGGTTACAAGGAAAAAGCCACACCTTTACAGAAGCGTTAGCAGAATTTATAGTTAGTTAACATCCCACCCCCTTTTTCATACGTCACTAGCCCAGTGTTCCAATCATATCTTACTATCACAAATATTACCTTATATGGCCTACTTCCTTATATGGCTATTTTACCTATTTCCTTATATGGCTGTTTTGTGTCCCTTTTCTATTGGCTAAATCCTACCTCCCTATTCTCTGCCTAGGCAGACACTTTGGGAAGCATGGCTATGAGTCATGGAAAATTTTAAACCTTTTGAAAATACTCCATTTTGGAAATACCCTCCTCAATCCCCCATTTCTTATTTGGCAATTTGTTTAATATTTTTCTGAATTTCAATCAATCTTTCTTTTTCTACTATACTCTCTTTCATTGGTCCAACTGTTTCCATACCTTCCAGTAATTGAATCTGATCTCCTATTTCTTTTAATACCATCATTGATTTTATGGATGTTTGGGTTTTCATCATTCCTTCTATTGAACTTTGAACAATGCTCCGTATTACCGGAATTAGACAAGGTAACATCATTAATCCAATAATTATTACACATCCCATGAATAAGGCTTGTTTCCAATTGGAGAAAATGCCCCCCAAGAAACCTCCATTATCCAATAAACTTGTCCATTCTTGAGGGGGTACATGCACCAACTTAACCATCCTATCCGTTATTTCTTCTACCACTTTACCATTGTCATCTATTTGTAAACAACAATTGGACAAATTGAATTTTCCACAAACTCCTCCTTCAGTGGCCAATAAATAATCCAGAGCTAGCCTATTCTGATAAACAGCTGTTCTAAGCTGAGTCGCTTGCTTTGTCAACCAATTCAAAGCAACTGCATTTTCTTGTGTCACTAATTCAAGTACAGCTTGTAACCTGATGATTCTATTTAGCAGGTATATTGGAGTTCTATAACCCTGCATCCCATCTTGAGCCCATGTTGCAGCTCCATAGGTGTCCAATATCTTTTTAGTATCCCATGTTTTACCATCCCATTCTTGATCTTGATATATTTCAATTGTTTTCTGGATTTTCAATTCTCTCTTCCTTCTATCATACACAGTATGACTCAATTTCTCGCCTTCTCCTGTTGGAATCAAGAAAAAGGCTGGTCTTATTTCCCCCAGAGCACATCATCCAGTCCATTGTTTAGGTAATGTAGCATACGCTCTTTTCCCACAAAGCCAATATAATCCATTTGGTGCAGGCCAGGACTGATTCCAATCTTTTTGTAACATATTTACACTTCCCTTTGGCCAATTTAATTTGATCTCTTCGTTACTGTTTTTAGGCCAATAATTTACAGGAAGGTTATCGGTATTATTAGGCCAAAAAGTACTTGTGCTATTAGTTACATTTAGTATCTTAATCATTTCACACCTGCTCATCCCTATATTTGGTGTATCCTCTTCCCACCTCTCAATACACCATGTAAATACCAAGTCCTGTCTCAATTCCCACACACTATCTTTCTGATGTATCGGTTGGCCTGTAGCATTATATAATTTGGAAGCATCCCATTCTGCAGCCTCCCAGGGCCATTGGTCTCCTACATTAGTACCCCCACAGACATAGCAGTTTGTCACATTTAAAGCTTGAGCCACTGTACCAGCTAATTCAATAAATAGATTTCTAGCTACATTAGGGAGATCAAATGGTTTCTTGATTTCTTTCCAAAATTCTGAATAAAAATTGTGGGTCACCTGAGATCCCACTTCCACCAGACTTTGAATACTCAAATGGAAGGGTCCAATAGGATCCAATCCTTTTCCATATATTAGAATTCCGAATTGGGATCCCCATTCCTGTATAAATGTTTGTGGATTATTAATAGTAAAATTCACCCAATTACAATCATAACTCTTACAGTCGCTTTGCACTAGATCCTTAGACAACTGAGCGTATCCACTTTCAAGTCCCTTCCATTTAGTAGTAGCCCATTTCACACAGGACCATCGGGGACAATATCCTTGTTGCGCTGTTCCAATGGTACACTCCGGATCTCTCCTTCCCCATTTAGGAAATTTAGGACATATATATTTTTCATTATAAATATATTCTCTTTGCCAATCTATATTTCCACAATGGTGTTTCCTTTCTAAACTTGATACCATGGAGGCTAACTTACAGGGTTCTAATTGGACTGTTGTTTCACTACCTTTTGTAGCCATCCGTGTCTTGAAATGAATTTGTCCACTACTATCTCCTGCCTTCACTATTAACCAGATTTGTTCAGGATTATTTTTGGGATCATAACATATTTGGGTACTCCTGCAATAAGTGTAAGTCACATTATTCTTTTTACATTGCATAGCTTGTCCTGAGCATTTGTATTTAGACTTATATTTTAAGGTTTCCTTTTCCCTATTACCTTCTCGGACTTTAACTATGCATTTGTCACATTCATCCTTCTGAGTGATTCTTATTTGTCGAGAAGGGAGTCTGAGAGGTTTTTCAGGAGGAGTAGTAATATTCTTATTCCCTTTCCATATCACCTCACATTTTCCTCGCCATCCAGCAAGTAACTGTACTACCTTATTAGTTTCATTACAGATGTATCCCAGATCATTATAATTAAAAATTGGAGTATGGCAAATTCCGGACCAGAGGATATTAACCACTCTTGAGCATCTTGGATCATTACCTGTTAAAGTTAATCTTTCTCTACATATGTCTTCAACTCTTGCCAATCTCTGCTTAGAGTCTGAGCATTTTATAGTTTCACTCTTATTTACAAGAATCTTTTCAGTAACCCCAAATACCACATCACAATCTCCATATGTTCCTCCTGTGTTGTATGATACAAACCATTGGAATTCAGTCTGCTTGTCATAATCATTGTTTACACATAATTGGTCTTTTACTCTATTCCCCATACTTCTGGCTGTTTTGCTTTGTCCAACACACAAGTCTGCAGCAGTTCCTAGAAGTAGGAAGAAAATTAAAACCTTCATTGTCTTTTAAATGTAACTTTCAGAGGGTTTCCAGACACTGGAATTACGTGCCACTCAGCAGTTGACTTCTTCACTCGAGTGTAGTGGGTCCAGCCTTTCTCCTTGGTCCTTATTGCTGTGTCCGTTACCAATAGTACCAAGAAGGGGCCTTCCCAGTCAGGTTCCAAGGTCTCTTTTCTCCAAGTCTTTATCCACACCTCGTCTCCCACTTCAATGGAATGTACTTTGAAGCTCAACGGAGGTGTCTGCACAAGATAGCCAGTCTTTCTGAAAAAATCAAAAGTCTGGGACAGTATTTGCAAATATTGAATCAATCCTTTATCTTTACTGGGTAATTGTCCAACCTGTATATCTCCATTCTTCAAAGGGATGCCAAACATAATTTCATATGGTGTTATTCCCACATCCCTTCTGGGTTGAGTTCTTAACCTAAATAAGGCTAATGGTAAAGTTTTTACCCAGTTCAATCCAGTTTCCAAATATAATTTAGTTAGATTAGTTTTTATTCTTCCATTCAAATTTTCAACCTTACCACTAGAGGGCGGATGCCAAGGACTATGTAAGTCCCACTTAATGCCCAAAGTTTCAGCCACTCCTTGTGTGATTTTTCCTGTAAAATGTTTACCTTGGTCGCTATCAATTCTTTGTACAATTCCATACCTGGGGATAATGTGTTCTAATAAAATTCTTACAACAGTTCTAGCAGTTTCATCAAAACAAGGATATGCTTCCACCCATCCAGTTAAATGATCCACTATAACTAGTAAATATTTATACCTGCCTACTTGAGGCATTTCAGTAAAATCAATCTGCACATTCTGGAAAGGATACAACGCTAGAGGTCGCTCTCCCTTCAATTTTTCTGTAACATGAGTTCTATTTGTTCTTTGGCATATAACACATTTCTGAGTAACTTGCTTGGCAGCAGTGTACACCTTGAGACCAGTATACACCTTTAACACTTCATCAATCAGGGCCTGAGTTCCCCAATGGCTCCCTTCATGTAATCTCTCAATAATTCTTCTCATTAATGGATAGTTTAACACTTGTCTGCCATCCGGCAGCCACCATTTTCCTGTCTCATCCTCTTGTGCTCCAATCATTTTTAACTTCTCCTTTTCTCTGTCTTCAAAGACTGGTATTTCTGTCACCTTATCAACATGAGGTATTAGCACATTTATTTTAATTACAGTTTCTTCGAACCCAGCCACTTTAGCTTCTTGATCAGCTAGATTATTTCCTTTCTTCTCTACTTCATCCCCCTTCTGATGCGCTCTAAGATGTACCACTGCAATTCTTTTAGGTAACTGCAAAGCGTCTAACACCTCTTCAATCAATTTTTGATGAATTAAGTCTTTTCCCTGGCTAGACATATATCCTCTCTCCTTCCAAATTTTTCCAAAAGTTTGCACTACTCCAAAGGCATATTTTGAGTCAGTATAGACAGTCAAATTCTGTCTTTCCCCCAATTCTAAAGCCCTCTTTAGAGCATATAATTCAGCTGCTTGTGCTGACCAGTGTGTGGGTAATTTTCCACTTTCCAACAAAGCCCATGTTCCTTCTTGGATAACTGCGTATCCATTTTGTCTCTTCCCTTCTACCACCCTAGATGATCCATAATATACCACTTTTCACCTTTTTGCAGTGGAATGTCCTGTAAATCTGATCTAACTTTAGTTTCTAAATCAACGACCTCTGTGCACCAATGTTCAATTTCTTTCTCATCACCAGGTCCTATTTTACTCAAGAACTGAGCTGGATTTAAATTTGTGTCTACAGTGATTACTAAATCAGGATGATCCAGCAACATACTTTCATATTTTAACAATCTTGAATCTGTCAACCACCTTCCCGCCTTCTGTCGTAACAAAGTCCTTACTTGATGGGGACTACTTACAATCAAAGCTCCCCCTAACATAATCTTCTCACTCTTCTTTACCAACAATGCTACTGCTGCTATTGCCTGAATACAAGTAGGCCATCCCTGGGCCACTGGATCTAAAATTTCAGACAAATAGGCAACCGGTTTCTTTTGTCCTGCCCATGTTTGTGTAAGCACTCCCAAAGCCACTCCTTTTTCTATTGTCACAAACAAGTGGAAAGGTTTTTCTACGTTGGGCAGATTTAGTACCGGAGCTCTAGTTAGCAAATGTTTAAGTTGTTGGAAATCTTTATCTAGTTCTTTGGTCCATCTTATCTGAAAAGGTTTATCCTGTATCAACTGCCCATACAATCCTTTTGTCCACTTAGCATAATCCTCTATCCACAGCCTACAGTATCCTACCAAACCCAAAAACTTTCTCAGCTCCTTCTGGGTCTTTGGTCTTGGCTGTTTTGCAATTCCTTCAATTCTTTCACTACTTATCTTTCTTGATACTTTACTTATCAAATGCCCCAAATACTTAACTTCCTCTTCCACAAACTGCAACTTGCCCTTACTCACTCTCAATCCTTGTTGTGCTAAAAAGTTCAACAATTCTATCGTTCCTGCCTCAGTTTCACTCTTTTTCTTTCCCGAAATCAGCAAATCATCCACATACTGTATCAATTGAACTCCTTTTGGGGGCACAAACTTTTCCAGTGTTTGTTCTAGTACTTGTCCAAACAAATTAGGAGACTCTGTAAAACCCTGTGGTAAGACTGTCCACTGATATTGTTGTTTTCTTCCCGTAAAAGGGTTCTCCCACTCAAATGCAAAGAGCTTACGACTCTCCTTTTCCAATGGGCAAGACCAGAATGCGTCTTTTAAATCAATTACACTGAACCATTTATGTTCAACTGGAATTCGACTCATGATTGTGTATGGGTTTGGAACTACGGGATGTCTGGATTCTACTACCCGGTTCAAAAGGCGGAGATCCTGTACCATCCTAAATGACCCATCAGGTTTCTTTACAGGGAGAATGGGAGTATTGTATGGTGACATGGTTCCTTCTAAAAGGCCATCCTGTACCAATTGATCAATTACTGGTTGTAACCCCTTTCTTCCCTCTAAAGAAATATTATATTGTTTTTGGTGAACCACTTCACTATTTGCCTTCAAATTTATCTTCAGTGGTTCTATTTCTAATCCTCCTCTGTTTCCTGGCTGCACCCAGACTTTAGGGTCAATTTGCGCTAATTGTTCCTCTTGCAATACATATAATTTATGATCAGATTTGAAGGTTATTGTCAATCCCAGAGCAGACATTAAGTCGCGACCCATAATGTTAATCCCCGCTTCTGGAATGTACAACATCCTGAGTGTCTTAATTTCATTTTGGCCAAATTGTATCTTTATGGGTTCCATTTGATTCACGTGGAATCCTTCCCCTTTTACTCCACTCACTCTTATGTGGGTGTTTATGTCCAATTTTCCTCCATGGGGTATTTCACTCATAGAACTCCTAGATGCTCCAGTATCAATGAGAAAAACATATTCTCGGGGTCCCACCTTTAAATTTATCAAGGGCTCTTGGCGGGAACTCTTAATCAAAGGCCCCTGACATCCCTAATATTCATATTCATCTTCCTCCATTAATCGGTGGACTTGTTCCTCACTTGCCAAGCTTGGGCAATCTCTTTTAAAATGTCCAACCTTCCCACATTGAAAACACGTTGCAGTTAATGGCAGAGAACCACGTCCTATGTTACGTCTGCGCATAGGACTCGCACTTCCTGTTATTGCCACACGTCCTCTCCAATTTCCTCTACCACGAGGGACGAAGCCTTGCCCCCTTCCTCTTTCTGATCTCAACACCTCATGTACTGTATTCACCATTATCTTGCTATGTCTTTGTGTGTCTCTCTTTGCCTTCTCTTCCTCTCTATTCACATATATCTTTTGTGCTTCTTTCAATAAGGTTTCTATAGACTCAGCAATCCAATTTTCTCGCTTTTGCAATTTCCGTGAGATGTCTGGCCATGATTTAGTAACAAATTGTATTTTTACTAATTGGATATTCAAATCATCTTCAGGATCTGCACCAGCGAACTTGCGCAAGCCATCTTTAATGCGTTGCAGAAAAGTGGCGGGTGCTTCATCCCTTTGCTGTTCAATTTGTACAGCTTTTGCTATATTTTGCGTTCATGGGACTGCTTCCTTCATTCCTCTTATAATTATTGCGCGCAATTCACTCATATGTTTTCTATGTACTACATTTGTGTTGTCCCAATCAGGTCTTTGAAGAGGATATTTTTGATCCGCAGGCAGGTAATCAGGATGGGGAGGGTCAGTTTTTGGATAGTCCCTATCCCATACCTTCATAGCAGCCTTTCTGATCAATCCTCTTTCCTCTGAGCTGAAGAGGATGTTTAAAATATTATTCAACTCATCCCAAGTATAGATACTGGGTCCTAGGAGCAAATCTAGTTGCTCGCTTGCTCCCAAGGGGTCATCAATAAAATTCACCATTTCTTTCCGGAAGGCTCTTACTTCAGAAGCTTTTAACGGCTCCTGTATATACATGACTTGGGGGCGTCCTTGCGCATCAGGACCCCCAGGCATTTCTCTGAGGGGATATTGTTGGACTTCCTCCTCCCCAACTCCAGTTCCCTCTTGCAGGCCAGCAACATCCGGGGTTTCATCCCAACTCATCCTCCGATTTACCGGGGTACCCTGAACGGAGGAGGGGGAAAGAGACGGAGTGGAGGGGGTTTGAAGAGGAAGTGGAGGAGATGACGTGGAAGGGGTTTGAAGAAAAGATGGAGGAGGCGACGTTGGGAGGATAGGGGAAAGACGAGGAGGAGGTGGGGCAAGGGGAACAAATGGGGGAGTGAGAGCCCATGGGTGAAGCCGGCCTGGGTTGTATGGAGGGGGAAGAAGAGTCAAAATATCCCTTCTAGTATCTTCTTCATATGTGTGATCAATTCCTTCATTTTTAATCATTAATACGTGTTCCGGTGCATTCCACAAATCAGGGACCCATATTAATGCATAATCCAATTCATTGTCTAGACTTCTGGATTTCTTCTTTTGTACATATGTATATAAATTATGGCATTGGAAATAATCATTTGATCCATTTCTTGGCCATTCTACATTATCGTCTTCCCACCAGATGAAACAACATAGGTTAACCATATCTTCTTTGTTTAATCCTAATCTCAAAATCTCCCGATTGTAAGGTGGTGAACCCCACCTAGCCAATAATTTACCCAAAGGACCATTGGGATCAATTTTGAGTTTAGGATTTTTACGGATCCGCTTTACACATTTTAGTTGAATCTTTTGAGGTAATATTCCCTCCCATCTGTCCCACAGATGAGGTTTGAGTATGTTCCTGTGTTCCTCCCGGTGGCCCTTCTACACACACACACCGTTCTCTGAATCACTTCCCAAGTGTTCCCTTCAAGCACACTGTCCTGCAGATCTCTCCCAGAGATCCCTCAAAAGGACATTCCCCCCCTTCTGCCACCAGTTCGCACATTCACTACCCTATCTGACCGCCCTGCCAGTACTTACCAGGGTCCGTGCACGGATGTTACCCGGTCTTCCTCAGATGTTTAGTTTCCAATTATTTCTCTTTTACTTTATAATTCAACTCTTATTAATCATCTATTTATACTTTTAACGGGCATTCAAGAGCCACTAAGTCCTCTGGGTGGCTCCTCTCCATTCTAAATGGAACAGGGTGCACCCAAGGGGGGCCCCTCAGAGTCCAGAAGTGGATTGAATCCCAGCAGTGCCTCCAATTTGTTTGCAGGATTTTCGTGTTAAAGAAATCCAGACGAGACGAGTTTCAGAGTTAGAAAAATAAAGTTCTGTTTATTGTTCAAAACGGTTTGCAAAGCGTGGTGGGACTCTTACCAAGCACCTCACGGTTACAAGGAAAAAGCCACACCTTTACAGAAGCGTTAGCAGAATTTATAGTTAGTTAACATCCCACCCCCTTTTTCATACGTCACTAGCCCAGTGTTCCAATCATATCTTACTATCACAAATATTACCTTATATGGCCTACTTCCTTATATGGCTATTTTTACCTATTTCCTTATATGGCTGTTTTGTGTCCCTTTTCTATTGGCTAAATCCTACCTCCCTATTCTCTGCCTAGGCGGACACTTTGGGAAGCATGGCTATGAGTCATGGAAAATTTTAAACCTTTTGAAAATACTCCATTTTGGAAATACCCTCCTCAATGGCATAAATCTAACCAGAAAAGCCTTACAAATCCAGTGTTGACAAGCAGAATTGTTTCTTCTACTCTAACATGATAGTGGCTGACAATTTAATGTTAAAATAGATGTATTAAGAGCATTATGGCACTTGGTATGATGAAAGGTTAGAGAAATAATTCAAGATGTATAAAAAAACCTCACACTGAAATGTTAACTAAAACATTTTCTTCCAAAACAAAGCAAAATACCTTTTATACTAACAAATTCTTACTTTACCATATTTCAATTAGGCCAAGGCTTCATTAAAAAATATTACGTTTCCAACATGTACACAAGATTCCAATACTTTCAAGCTTTAGTATCATGAAATCAGGTGAGATTAAATTGCTTTATTTATTCACTTTAATACAGGAACAGCATCTGTCATGAATCTTGATTGTTTATGTAGAGTGGGGAAATTCAGTTTTAAATGCAATCTCTAGAAATGTTCACATTGTTGTATGCAAATTTTGCATTTAATGGATTTCTTCCAAATTATCTCCAATAGGTCTCACACAGGTACACACAAACACTTCTGTCAATAGAAAGTAAACCAAGTAGTGGGAGCTAAACCTGATGGCAGAAAAAGGCCCAATGGTCCATTGAGTCTGCCCTTTGAGTGTTTTGTTTGTTTGTCTGGGTTCACTTTCTTTTTAATACTTGTTAATAATTTTTATTTCATTATTTTTATTCTATTTTTTAAAATTTTTGTCAATTGATAAACATTTATCCCAAGCATCCCAAGTTAGTGACTGACCCACTATCTCTGCTGGAAGTTGGTTCCATTCTTCCACTACTCTTTGTATGAAGTAATACTTTCTAACATTACTTTTGAACTCCTGTCAGTTTGAGATTATGTCCCAGGTTCTTGATTTTCGCTTAATAGAGGTAGTCTTCAACTTAAAACAGTTCTTTTAGTGACCATTTAAAGTTACAATGGCACTAAAAAAAACTTGACTTAATAATAATTGCAGCAGCCCCATGGTCATGTGATCAAAATTCAGATGCTTGGCAACTGGCTCATATTTATGGCAGTTGCAGTGTCCTGCGGTTATATGATCAACTTTTATGAACTTCTGACAAATAAAATGTATGGGGAAGTCAAATTCATTAGACAACCAGGTTACTAACTTAACAACTGCAGTGATTCACTTAACAAGTGTGGCAAGAAAGGTCATAAAACTCATTTAACAACTGTCTCGCTTAGCAACAGAAATTTTGGGCTCAATTTAAGTCATAAGTTGAAGACTACTTGTATTGAAACATTTTCCTTCTAGAACCTTATTCACACTCTTAATATATTTAAAGGTTTCAATCATATCCCCCCCTCTTTCCCTTCTGTCGTCCAAACTGTACATATTCAGTTCATCCAATCTCTCCTGATATGTTTTGTCCTTCAGACTTTGCACCTTTTTTGTTGCCCGTCTTTGGACTCAGTCAATCTTATCAATATATTTTTTAAAGTGAAGTAAACAGCATGAAAACTTTAAAGGATTACACCATTTTCTTTAATTTATTTCATTCAATCTTTTTGATATATATATTGTGTTGCTTAATGTAAGAAATAACAGAGTCTGGAATCAAGTATTTCACACTTTGTCCTTTGCGCAAGGCACATCTTATGCTCGTAGCACTGATTTCATTTAGAACCCACTCTTTTACTAAGTGGATATTATGCTGGCAGTTATTTAAAAACTCTAAGTTAGTTATATACTGAGAAGGATCATGGCCAGCACGACTAACACAAACCAATCCAAACCTTTCCACTATTTCTATAATATGTTCTTTTTTCCAGAGGTTAGGTGTTTGAAATGTCTTCAGAACATCAGCTCCGCAGAGAAGTTTTAGCTCTGGAACAACTGCAAGAATGATGAGAGTATATTGTGAGAAATATTATTTTTATTGTTGGTTTTCTTTGTTGCATTTCTTTGTTGTTTAAGAATAAATATTAAAACTCAGTCCAACAATCTTTCTACTTTCCAAAAACCAGATGGCTACAAAGACCTTCTTAATTTTTATTATTTCCAATTTCAAATGAGAATTGTATACCTCCAAACTCCTTTTTTCTTCACATAAAATGTGCATTCGCAGTGAGTCTTCATCAGTGCTGATCAAATAATATACTGAAGAACAATCTAATGACATTTCCCATTTATTTATTGAAAACAATTTTACATATGTACAGAATTACGTAGTAACAGAATAACTACTTTAATTAGTAGAGATAATTTAATTATTGAAGGTGTTATGTCATGTCATTCTACTGACACTCTCACTTCTCCAACTAGGCCTTAGATGCGTATCAGTAGGTCATTTCACAAACAATCAAGGACATAAAGTTAGGAAAAGGTGCTAAGATGCACTGCTTTTCCTATACCCAATTTTCCACATACTCATCCCAAGTTAAGATTTAGGAACAGCAACCAAATCTTAGTTGTACTGCCCCTTGTATTCTAATGTTTTCCTTTTTTAAAGCACTAGAAATAAAGCTTAAGGTACCCTTTTCATGAATTCTTTACATTCAGTACCATAACTTATTCTTCTCACTATATATTAGAACTCAGGTACTTTCTTTTTAAGTTTATATGCTCTTCCTTTCACTTTCTAATATGCTGATATAAAAAGTACTGCTCCCACAGGAGTACCTTGACCATGCCTTAGCAGTGCTGCTGCTTTCAGTTTATTGTGTGTGGGGGGGGGAGGGTTCAAGATGGCAGTTGGTGGCTTCCTGCTGTTCCATCCCCATCTATCTGCATCATTTACTTTTAGGAAAACCATCCACCAGTTTTTCTCTTGAGCACATGATAGGCAAAGGCTGGGCTCTGGGCTCTTCCTGTTTCTTCTTTCTCTGTTCTTTTTGTATTATAAACAGACAATCAGCTATTTATCTTTTATTTCTGACAAATCAGTCCTTCAGTCCTCTCTCTCTTTCCTTCCTCCCTCCCTCCCTCTCTCCCCTGTCTGCCATTGGTATACTTGAATTCCTTTTTCCTTTATTGCCATTGGAATATTGATCTTTCAGCCTTCTAGAAACTTGACAGATTACTATTTCTGTGATACAAATAGTCTATTTTTTGAAAACTGCTACACTAAAGAGCCCTACTAAGCCATTGCTTTTTTATTCCAGCATTGGTGTTGAACTTTGGTGTCGCTACATTGCGTTGACTTCTCCCAGCCTGCCTTTCTTAACTTTGTTTTCCAGAACAGTTTCGATTTATTTTCCAAAACTGTCTGAATACATTTTTTTCAGGGTCACTGATACCCATAGGAATGACAAGCCATTCTTCTTTATCATGCTATTTAGACATGGCTCTGGATGATACATAATATCCACAACTTTATCAGTCAGATAAGTCACCATGCACATACACACCTTTTATGAAACACTTAGAATCCGTGCTTCTAATTTTTAAATAGCCCATAAGCAAAAAATTATTTACTTTCTGTGAGATATCATTGGTATGACAGTATTTGGGTACATCATCCAAGGATGATGGAAAAATTCTTTTATCAAAATGTCCTTCTTCCTGTAACCCCTTTTCTTTAGTGCTAATCATCTATCATTTGGGAATGCACTCACATCCTACACAGCAATGATGGCGAACCTTTTAGAGACCGAGTGCCCAAACTGCAACCAAAACCCACTTATCAAAGTGCCAGGGCCGTATCAGCATTGTGGTGTGCTCGGGGGGGGGCAGTGGGGTGGGTGTGACCCACTGGATGGCGTCGATGCGGTGGTCACGGCAGAATAGGTGGGCATGGCCACCTTGATGTTGCTTGTGGGAGGAATGCCTGTGGGGGCCGGGCAGAGTTGGGGGAGATCCAGGGGGTCTTGGCGGGTGGGGCAATGGGCACAGCCTGCCGGCTCCTCATGTGGCTCTGCAGCCCACTACCAATACTGGGCCAATCCTCCAGCAGCAGGCGAAGTAGGGGAGGGGGAGGCACGTGATGCAGAGTGCCAGAAGCGCCTACTCCATCCTGCTTGTTTTTGCTTGCAGTTGGAGAGCAGGTCACTGCTGGTCATCTCCTCAGCCTCCTTGTAGATCTTGCCCTTGGCCCGCATGTGGAGCTTGTTCTCCTCGTGCCGGCACTGCCGGCAGCTCACGCAGGTCCATTAGGTTGCCGTTGCCACCTGGAGCGCCTGGCCCGTCCAGCACAAAAGAGGCGAAATGATCAGCTAGCAAGCTGCCACCCCATCGGTGCCATGGTCCCCCAGTCCCAGCTAGGATTAAGTGCTCCCCCATCTCTGCTGGGCCTGGGTAGCCATGATGCTGATGGGGATCCAGCTTTCCACACTCGGGGTGGTTTTTTGCCTGCTGGCCCTGGACGTGCTCTACCACCTCTATGTGGGGCTTCCTAGCTGACCACTTCACCTCCTTTATACTGGGCGGGCCTGCAGCTCTGTGAGGCAGCCTAATAGACCTGTGCAAACAGTTGGAGGCTATGGTAGGTACCAAGGTGTGCAAGGGGAATGAGCTCCACCCACAGCAAGGGCAAGACCCTCGAGGGAGTGACGGCGCTCGTGCCCACAGAGAGGGCTCTGAATGCCGCCTCCGGCACGCATGCTATAGGTTTGCCAACACTGCTATACAGTCTTGTCTACATTCGGTTTTCTAGCTTAGCTACCAAGGTTTCAAGGGGACTAAATTCTTACATGATAGCCAAGAGCAAACAGTACTGAACACAAACCCAGCTTATAGGCAGGTAGTAATATATTTCACACTTTTCGCTTGATAGTTCAGTAAATTGTAAAACAGCCCCTGTAGCACTGGCTTTGTACTTTTCAACAAGTTAGTAGATGCTTTGTTTTATTCTTTAGGAATTGTCCTAAATGTTTGTTCTGTTACTCTTTTACAATTTGGAGTTTGTAGTCCTGGATTCTTCACAGATACTAAATTCATTTTGATGTTCACTTCTGGAGGCAGTAGGTCAGTATCTTCACTCTCTTCCTGTTTGCCCTCCTTATCAAGTTACTAAAGTAATGAAAAGTTCTGATTTTCCTTTCTTTTTCCAATTTCTTTTTCTTTTGTTATAAGAATACAAACAGGGCCTTGCTGATTCAGACCATTCTACAGTCGGATTTCAAAGTGGCCAAAGAAGTCTGCTAGTCTCCCAGCAGTTGGCCTTCAGAGGCCACTAGACTGCCATCAAGGCTAATAGCTATTGATCCCCCTGACTTTCATGAATTGATCCAACCCTTTTCTGAGGTCACCAAGCTGCTAGCCAGCATTAGATACCTTGGCAGTCAATTTCAAATTTCAATTATGTGTTCTTTAACAATATTATTTCTGTTTGTCTGTACCAATTCTTCCAGGATCCAGTTTCATTGGTTTTATTTTGGGAAGAGAAAAACAGCTTCTCCTTGTCTACTTCACTTGCACTACACATAATTTTGTATGTCTTAATCATGTGCCTTCTCATTTGCCCAAATGTTGCAACCTTTCCTTGTAGGGAAGCTACTCCAGCCCCTTCATCATCTTATCTGCCCCTCCTCTGAACTTTCTATACCTCTACTATACCATTTTTGAGCTGTACCCAGTAGGCCAAATGTAGACACAATACTGGTTTATATAAGGGCATTATGATACTGACATTTTTTTTTACAATGGATGCCCAAAGAAATATTTGATGGAGCTATTAAAGGTTTTTTTAGAATTAGTTAGTTAACTTTTTATTGTATAAAACTGTCATTTTTACTGCTATATCTGCTATACCGTTTTATCTGAAGAATGGGATAAAGATTCTTTATATAAAATGAATATTGAGTTAAGCTCCTGATTTCTTGAAAGCTATTGCTTGAAATTTTTTGTCTTGCAATAGGTCATTAGTCCACCTAAACCATAATGCATCATGGCTTCTCTAGAAACCCTTTTCCAATATTCATTGGTTACAACATTTTAAATGGAAATGTCAGAATCTAATCCTTCTGAATTATACTTAATTGCATGCAGGAACATGATTAGAAAAGCTCCTTAGAAATTGCATCTTATATTAGCCTAAGGTACCCCCTAGTTATGTATTTTTAATTTCAATTGCAATGAATTCATTGAGACTAAACATATTAGTTGGGTTTATATTTTGAAAATAAACAGATCACTTCAAATGTACTAATATTATCTCTTTTTTTAAAACAAGAAGGAAAAATACACAATCAGGAAGGAGAGATTAGGAGGTATCACAGGCATAAATCAAGATATCTACTAAAACTATATGGCAGGTTTCTCCTGAATAAACAAAATTAAGATCTTTGAGAGGTGACATTAAATGACATGATGGATAAAAGATGTATTTCCTGACAGAATAAAACTTGTGAGAAAAACAGGGATCTCTTTTTTTAAAAAACCAAATATTGATATGTAGCCAAAACTAAATGGCTTTTCAAGAAGGCTGACAAAAAATCAAGTTCAATAGGAAGAAAAGTGAGCATATAATATCCTTCGATTTTTGAGAGCTACTGTTAAATAACGATCTTGCACTTTCACAACAGATAATAGCTTTTGCTGAAGTCAAGTGCCTATAATAATACTCCAACTCTTGACCCTTTGTTTTCTACACTTTTCACTGGTGTTATCAAAATCAATATTGATAGTGCAAAAGTTATTATAACACTCCCTAAGACCTTTCCAGAAGGTTAGCCAGGTTAGACAATGTAAAGATCACCAACAGTAGGATACAAAAAGCTAGATTTAACACTCAACAAGATCTTACTAAGAGGCAGAGCTCTCAGACAACCATGGAAACAACATATAACTTATATGGCTGAGTTGAAATTAAAATAGATATTCCATCTTAAAGAAATAACTTGTATATAATGCTAAATTAGTGATCCTAATTAGAAATGTGAAGAACTACAATAGTAATTTGAAGAAAAAAAGATATAAAACAATAAGAATCCTTAAAAATGCCCGGGTAGATTTTTTTTCCTTTTTGAAGGCAAACTGCAAATAATTGAAATCTTCTCAAGCTGTTAAACTAAGAATGTAGAAATAATATTTTCTTAATAGGCTCAAAAATTAACTTTGAGGATTGTGTCATATCTAAGAAAGCGAAATTTTACAACACCTCAATTCTAACTTTTCCAGCTAGCAAAATACATTGTTGGGTAGAGCTGTGCATAATCAATGTTGAAAGATTCTATCAATATTTTTAAAAACTGGTCCTGACATGTTTGATACCCAACAATTACTTTACCATATATACAATCTCCAGCTTTTAAAGCAGGCAGTCTAAATATGAACGACTGAATTGGTAAAAGTAAGCATAGATAAATCATATAGACATTTTAAACAAGTTGGGCTCCTTCTATATTTTGAGATTCAGTTCCTGTTACTTTTTTACTGTCTTTTATTTAATCTATAGAACAGCATCATTTTACTGAATATGTTTATTGAATAGGATTCAGAGATTGAAATATGGAATGTTTTCTTTAGCCAGATGAATTCAAATGTTCAAGTTTTTTTCAGAAGGAATCAGGTTATTCATAGAACTTAACATAAGCTTAGAACAGCTTTATCTTTTTTTCAAGGAAAGTTAAAGAATATATGAAGTTATACTTTATAATTTGGTCAAAACCTGTCAAAAGACCCCTTTTCTGCCTTCGAAGGCATTCTAGGACAGACATTGTGTGACTTGAACATTAGCTTTCATTTGTCATTATCTTGATTTTATGATTATTGGACAGATCTCTTACATTTTATTTTTGCCTCCAATGCAAAATATAACTTGGTTATTACACTGTTGTTTAGCCTTCATATTTCGATGCAGTTACTATCTTCTAATTATCTGGCTTAATCTTCAAGTACTACATATTCTTTATATGCTTTCATTGGTTTTCTATTGTGAACCATAGAAAAAGGTGACTGTACATTGTACTTGGACTACTTCCTATGACCCACAACACAATTATTAATACAAGGTACAAGACATACAGAAATATTTAACATCAGGCAAGCCAATCAACAGCATGCATGGGATTAAATATAATTTATGAGTAATAATTTTGAAATCACTGGTTGCTTGCAGGTAGCTGAAGTAGCAGCTCTTGTCCCGGCTGTGTGAGGCGGACATGGGTGGGCCCTGGCTGCTTTTGGCCCCTACCTCACCTGCGGCTACTCTGCCGCCAGTTGCTGCCGCTGACTCACCTTCCACCCAGCCTGGCCCGCCCTAGCCCATCCGGCTGATGCTGCCACCATGAGGTAAGGCAAGGCACGTGGCAGACACCTGTCGAAGCCACTCAGGGTAAAGTCCGAAAGTCGCCAGGGGCAGCCCCACACCTGCCTTGAATAGCTGACATGAGAACTGCAGCACCCATCAGGGCCCAAAGAGCATGGAGTTGCTACTTCCCCTGCAGAGCTGGAGAGATTGCCACACCTTCTTCCCCACCCAGATGCCCTCGCCTCCCTCAATCGGTTTTTCACTAACTTGCCTTTCAGCTGCATCATGTTTCTCTGCCCATTTCTTCTAAAAAGTTCAGACCTTCCAACTTCTCACACAAAAAAAGATATCGTGAAGTTGGAAGGTCTGATTGAACTTTTTTTTTAGTCCCATAAAAACACAGTGGCGGCTGAAAAACGGATAGAGAAACACGATGCAGCTGAAAGGCAGGTTAGTGAAAAACCACTTGGGGGAGGCTCAGCCTGTAGCCCAGCATCTGCAGCACTGAGTAGGTGTGAAGGCTGGCATTCAAACCAAAGGCAAGGCGCAGTTTCACTGGAAGATCTGGGCCAACTCACCCCACGCCATGCAGGAGCAGCCCAGCAGGGCGGCCCAGAGCAGTGTGGCCAGGAGGGAAAGAGCCCCAGCGAGACCAGAAGCAGCACAGGCAGCCACTCGGGCAGATGGCACCCAATACAGCCGAGAAATATCCCAGCAGTAGCAGGCCAGCAGGCAGGGTGGGCAGAGACCAGGGAGCACTGAGAGCTTGGCCTTGGGTGCTGCGGAAACAACAGCAGAGAGGTGAACAGAGCCAAGGTCAGGCAGGGCAGAGGCAGGTTGCACAGCAGCCACATGGCCAGAGCAAGGAGCTGCTCCTGCCGCTGCCTGCCAGCCTGGCTGAAGAGCAGCCTGACCAGGGTGCCACTGGCCCCCAGCAGTAGCAGGTGCAACAGGCCCAGCAGTCCAGCCTTTGGGCCAGCCAGGAGACAATGGCAGATTTTGAAATCAATCCGGGGATGAATAGATGGTTGAGGAGGCACTTTCTTCCCTTTCAGTGCCTTTTTCAGTCTCTTAAAGAGCCAAGCGGCAATTGCTTGGGGAGAAGGTGGGGGAGGCGAAGAAATCTTCCTCCCCCCCATAGACACTCCTGACATCAGTTGGCCACGCCCCCATCTGGCTGATGGTCCTACCATAGCTAGGACTTATTTTCAGGATAGGGCTTATATTAAGCCCTCCCCCCAAAATCAAGCGAGGGCTTGCTTTCGGGGTAGGGTTATTTTTGGGGAAATACATAGATGCTGATTATTTGAATATACTTTTAACAACACTGCATTTGCCTTTCTAAAGAGGAACAATAAGGGCTGGAGGACTGCTATGCAAAGCTCTGACCATCTGACAACTCACATTGCAGAGGGAACAGAATTATGAAGGAATGGAATAGAATATTATTGGAAGGGACCTTGGAGGTCTTCTAGTCCAGCCCCCTGCTCAAGCAGGAGAATCTATACCATTTCAGACAAGTGACTGTCCAGTCTCTTCTTAAAAATCTCCAGTAATAGAGTGCCCATGATTTCTGAAGGCAAGCTGTTCCACTAGTTAATTGTCCTCATTGTTAGGAAGTTTCTCCTTAATCCAGGTTGCTTCTCTCTTTGATCAATTTCCAACCATTGTTTCTTGTCTTGCCTTCTGGTGCTTTGGAGAATAGTTTGACCCCCTCTTCTTTGTGGCAACCCCTCAAATACTGGAATACTGCTATCATGTACCCCTATTTCTTCTTTTGTTTAGACTAGCCAATGCTAGTCTATGTATGCATTGTTTCTATAGTTTTGTTTTACATTTTTTAAAATTGTTGTTAGCTATTCAGATTCATGAATTTGACATGGGTGCCCATATAAATTGAATCAATCAATCAGCATCAAGCTAGAAAGCAAAAGATTGTGAATTCAGATCCCATCTGAGCCATGAAAGCCAACTGGGTGACTTTGGGCCAATCACTCGCCTTCGGCCCAACCCACTTCACAGGGTTGTTGTGAGAAAAAAGGAGGAGAAAGGTATGTTGGATATGTTTACCACCTTGAGTAAATTGTAATAATAATAAAGATGGGATACAAAATAAATAAAGACACACATCCAATAGTTCATACAGTACCTAAATGCATAGATGTATATAAGTAGGATATTCTCACATTATTTGAGCTAATTTAAATATTTCATTTAGGTCTTATTGCACTACTATGCATCTTTATGCACATTCATTAGAACATGAAAAAAATATACACAAAGGGCTTTTCCATTGGGAATCCAATAAAGACAAAATGTCAAATGCTTGGGATCAGCACTCTGCAGGGAGAAGGAAGATATTCATGATATTAGCTTCACCCTCCCACTTTGCCTTCCATACATGCACATTTGAACATGGAAAGCTCCACTATAGTTGGTTCCTTGAGGTGATATTTTGACCATTAGCTCTAGGCTAACAAAATTTTGAATGTCTAATGTCAGCCATGCACGTCTACTAAAGTAACAGGCTTTTGTCACTTAACAAGAAGTACTACTTAAGTTACAGCGTAAACAAACCTGTCACTGATGATCCGACTGATGAGTCAGTTGCTTCTTCTTTGGACCAAGTATTTTGTCTACACAGTGTTCTGCTATTGTGTAATTTAAGTAGATCTTTGTAATGTCGCCTGAACAAAATAAAGGTCTCAATATAAGATAATTCTCTCAGGGATATATTTTGTGAATATCTTCTATTAGCACTTTCTAAAATTCAATTGGCTTGTTGCCAACTTCAGGTCAGAATTTAATGACAGGGTTGGAGAATTTGCCAGATTAATTTTGTGCATTGTAAGATGTGTGCGAACAGCACTTTACACTCTTGTTCAATTGGAATATCTGTTGCCCATTTGTTATTTATATAATCTCCTAGGAGATAGATGACATAAAATAGTATTTTGTTAGATCACTTCTTAACAAAATAAATAAAATGATTTTCATGTATTACTTTAAAAGTTGCAATAAAATCATCTAAGCCAATTAAGTAATTGTTAACAAATACTTATAATTTAAACCAGATGCCAAATATCTGTGGGCTCATGTCAAGCTTTGTGGGGAATGTTGACACTATACAAAAAAGTATAAGAGAGTTTCCCAAATTCTAAGAGTTGCCTTAAATACTCGGTTTCCCAAAAGGCAATGACTAAAAAATAATATTTCTGTTCCCATCTATTCTGGGAAGTATGAGGACCTGGGCTGCAAAAGGAAAACTATTTATCCCTCTAATGCTTTCAACATTATGTAACATTACTGTGTTTTAAATTATTTAATTTCTAACCCAACTTCTGCCCTAATGATTACTTGCAAATTTCAAAACAAAATAGATTATTACAAAGAGCATGTTAAAATTAACAGTACCTTAGGTACTAAAATATTAAGCCATATTACTTAATATTAGTCTATCTAATCTGATATCATGAATGGATGAAAAATCTAGTACTACCCGTTCAGAGAAAATACTATGCAATTTGAGATTTTGAGAATGTAAAACATCCTCTCTGGAATAATGAATAATTAAACTGGGAAAATATGTTTTAATGTCTTGAATAACTTCATATCTAAAATGTAAATTGATGTATGATTTAATCTTATTTAAAAACCATTTGAGTTCTATGCACATTACAGTACTTACTATATTCTTTTACTGTACTGGGTACTATTTAATTTATTTTTTGACATTGATTTTGTTAATCAGCTATTTTTATTATTATGTTGAGACATTTTTTGGGACACAAATATGGTATGAAATGACTAATACTACTCTAAGTTGTAAATGGTATATTAGAATACTTGTGTTGAATCTTTGTACACTGTCCAGAATCACTTGTGTTAGACTGGCAACCATATCAATCATATCAGCATGTGTTAATCACTTGTGTTAGACTGGCAACCATATCATTCATATCAGCAAGTGCTGGTTAAGTGCAATTTTCTGGATATCCAACCATATTATATTTGCCTACCTTGTTTTTTCCCTTTTCTTATTATATTTTCTACATTTCTTTAAATGTGCAAAAATTGCAGATATCTATATCTTAAAAGAATGAGCCAAATGAGTCCCCTGAAATAGAAGGTGCTGTAAGGTCCTTCAGTTCAGGAACTTAGTAATTGCTGTCTACACAAGAACTACATGGCTTACTAAGGGCTAAACAAAAGGGATTGTTAGATCTGAGAGCAGTGGAGGAACTAATAGGAATGGAACAGATGGAAATGAAGCAGGTCAGGACTTTTCAAAGGCCTTGGTCATGTATTAAGCAACTTCCCTTGTGCTGACAGAAGTATGACAGACGGCAGTAGAGTTCCTGCATGTAAATCAAATCATTTTTCCCAAGCAAACATATGTTATGGTACTAGGAAAAAATCAGCAAGGATTACAAGTAATTAGAAAAAAATCCTTGTTATCAGAGTATAAGTTATATATAATTGACCTACATGGTTTCTTATAGAAATTTAGAATGAAAAAATCTGAGAATAAACACAATCTTGCATTTTCAGTAATCAAATGGATTTCAGAAGTATCTTCAATTTTGGGACCTAGTTATGACAGAAACAAAATACTAAACTTAGGCATTCTCTTGTGTCAAGGGAAATATCCTTATATAGGTAGTCCTCGAGTTACGAGTGTAATGGAGCCTGCCCCTTCCACTCATAACTCGAAAACTCATAGAATGAATCTCGTACCTTGAACGAGATCACTCCCTTGTTCGTTAAAACGTACGTGACTTGTTAAGCGAACATGAGGTATCTCAGGGTGCGGAAGGCCATGGAGGGCCTAGTGATGGAACAGGCCCCCAAGGCCTCCCTGACTCACTAAGATACCGCATGCTTTCCCCTCCCTTCCTGCCGCACCAGACTCACTTGGAAAATATCCGTCTTCTCTTTGCCCCGGTTCCTGCTGCCATCTGGATCTGAAGCCAGGGATGCTTCTGCAATCCTCCCATGGCCCGATCCAGACTTTGGAGGCCTTTTCTAGGCTACTGCCACCCAGATTTGAGGCCGAGGAACACTTCTTTGTCCCCCCCGCAGCCCAATCCAGGGGCATTTCCCAGGTCGCTGCCGCCCAAATTTGAGTCTGCAGAATGTTTCCGTGCCCCCCCATGGCCTGATCCAGGTGGCGGCCTCCCAGGGGGGTTTGGAAGCGTTCCCTGAACTCAAATCTGGGGCGGGGCAGCAGCCTGGAAAAGGCCTCCGGAGCCTGATCAGGCGGAAGCCTGGATCAGGACGTGGAAGCATCCCCTGGCCTCTGATCCAAGCCGCAGCAGCCTGGAAAAGGCCTCCAGAGCTCTGATCCAGCCTCCAGCAGCACGTGGAAGCGTCCCAGCTTTGGCTCCGTTCTCTGTTTCAGAGAACAGAGGCCTAAAGTACCATGCGATCACAAAAGACCAGTAGCGTGATCTTGCGTTACTTTAGGCCTTCATTCTCTGCAAATGCACCAAAGGCCTGGAGCAGCCAAGAAAGCGAAGGATCTCGATCTTTGCAGGGTGAGTATTGAAGGCCTGGTGCCTAGGGAGATGCGGGGATGGGGAGGGAGAGAATAACCAGGGTGAATGTTGCAGAACCATTGCAGTCGCTTGTAAGGGCAAACGACTGCCGTGGTGCTGCAATATTTGTAACTTCGGGACTTGCTCCTAAGCACTAGGGGGCGCTCATCACATAACTTTGAACAAGCGTTAAGTGAACGCTTGTAACTCGGGGATTACCTGTAGTCAACTCTTAAAGAATAAGAATTTTAAAAATGAAATGTCTGAGTGGAGGAGGAGGGCGTGTTAAAAGTGGTGAAAGTTATTAGTCTATCTTCTATATATGAGAGGACTCTTACTTACAATCTGTTTTATTCCAAGCAAAATAAAGTTTGCAACCTCCTTTGCTTGTGGATTATATATTTTATTAAAATATTTGATTAAATTCTACTATCAGTGCCAGCAACTATCAGTAATATTACCTTAGTACTATGAGAGTCTCAGTCCACTGATTTTGCTCACTTTCCCAAGGATCCACTCTGATCCAGTCGGATGTCTCAACTGCAAGCCGAACCATTGCAATCCGATGCTTTGCTGCAACCAATCCTTCCTTCCCATAGTTGTCACTAACTGGTGAAATTATACCTTCGATCACATTGTATTTTCCTTGATAGAGAAAAAATATGCACAATCCAATGTTTTATATCTTTTATTGTAATAGTGATAAATGACAGACTGAGAAATTCTTCACTGTGTGAACAATAAAAATGATTGTTCCTTCTTTTCTGCATTTAAACTATTGGAAGTTCTATTACTGAAGTATTTATTTACTTATTTATTTTAAAAATCTATAGCCACCCATCTTATAATTCTGGGGTGCTCCAAGCAACAGTTAAAACAGCATCTTCAGCAACTTTAAGAATGCTAGATGATTACAACTTGCCCCCACAAGAAAATGTATGTATGTAATGTATGTGTGTGTGCGCGCACACACACACACACACACACCTATCTACGTATATATTAAAATGACAAATAGTACCTTAATAAAGTTTAACAAGCAATCTACCACAAAAACACGATTATCCAACAAGCATTTTGGGGAGAAAGCCAGTCTTCAGTGCTCTTTGGAAGGCTAGGATGGTGAGGGCCTGCCAAACCTCAGGGAGAAGGGTGTTTCACAGGGCAGGGGTTGCCATGGAAAAGGCATGATCCTCAGATCTCCAAATAAGACAATATTTAAGAGACGGATTAGGAGCATGCCCACCATATCCAATCTGCTAGGACAAGATGACGTCATTAGGGAGAGGTGGTCCTGCAGATAACCTGGCCCCGTGACTGTACTAAAAAGAAGAGCATATAATCATAAATCTTATGAGGTCTTATGAAGAGCATGCGCAAGATGGACGCTTCCCTGTGAGAGCAGCCGGGCCTCCGATGGGGAATGGCTAGAGACCTCCCCCCAGGGGCCGAGAAACATCTGGGACCCCTGGGATTTTGGCAGCGGAACATCTTAGTCTCCCTGAGATATGTTTGTCAGCTCCCTTCTTGCCGGGAATGGACGAAGCTGAGTGGTGGTAACAGCGTACTTCCCCCTGCGGCCTGCGGTGAGGTGAGAAGCCAGCTGGGAGTCGGGAGGCCACCGCGAAAGAGAAGAGCTCGGCGGCGGCTCCCCCCTCCCCCACCATGTGAACGAGTGACTCTTGAAAAGACTGCTGAGAGGCTCCTGGCTTTGAGAGGCCGCTGCGAGGGGGAACAGCTTGGCAGCTGGCCTCCCCCTCCCCCCTTCTACCATCATTATGCTCAGGTAGGCAGTCGAGAGGCGTTGGTGCTGGGAGGCTGCCGCAAAAGGGAAGATCAGCGGCGCCCCCCCCTACCATCTTGTGAGCTAGTGGCTCGGGGAGACAGCTGAGAATTGCAGGGGATAGAGGGGGCAGCATGGACCTGGCAGTGAGGGAAACAACGTGGTCATGCTTTCCCCCCCCTATGAACTGGTGAACGAGCGTCCAACGGTGAGGCCAAATGGGAGAACTGCAGTGGCCTCCCCCACCCCATGAGCTTGAACTGAGAACTATCAGGAGGGGCAGTAAGACAGCCCTGAAGAAAGAATCCCGGATTATGACTCTGGTGCTGCCCTTATGGACCCCTTTTCAGAGACCTGGTCCTTGCCCCTGGCAGCACATATGCGAATCTGTGGATCGTGGATTAAACGAAGCAGGATGGAACAACATAGGGGCTTTTCCTGCTCGGACCACTCAAAATCTACCTTCTTCATTGTTATTATTATTATTATTATTATTTTTACCATCACCCTGATAGAAACTTGGTACTTGGACCTTAATTCAGACTTGACTGCCTGGTTTCTTGCCGGACCCTATCGATTCATCTTACTTGACTGGCTGCTTACTCGAAGTGGACGCTTCTTGCATTGCGAGACTCCCCCCTCTCGCAATTATGGCCCTCTGTTCTATCAAGGGCCCATCTCGAGGATGGACTTTGGAGTCCTGAGAGATGGCATGCATCAAAAAAGGGGCTTTGGGGTTTTCTAAATAGGTACTTAGTTAAAGTTTTAAGGGTGGGGAGGGGTGGGGAAGGAGTGTTTAGGGCAGGGGAAGAAATTGTCAGAAGGGAACAAGAAGACAGGCCAGGCGACGGAAGGGGACGGAGTCCCGAGGGTGCGGACGGGGGGCTGATTAAGACTAACTCAGTTCCAATAAGTACCGTTAGCGGGAGGGGCAGGTATGGTGGGAGCAGGGGGCCGTATCATAATAAGGGAGCGCGCACCCGCTGCTTACGAGCGGTCGTGCGCTCCGACCCCCAAGGCTCAACCTGTTCTCGGGGTTGTTCAGAACCACAGGGCCCTGGCTGTAGGCTGATGCTGTGCAATGCCAGGTCTGTGGTAAATAAGGCCCCCCTCATTCAAGATTTAATCTCAGAGGGGGGAGCAGACCTGGCGGGTATAACGGAGACCTGGTTGGGACCAGAGGGCGGTGTCCCTCTGGTGGAAATGTGCCCACCGGGTTTCCTTGCATTCCACCAGCCGAGAGCTCAAGGCAGGGGTGGGGGAGTGGCGGTCGTGATCAGGGAAAGTTTCAGGCCGAGGGAGGTCACTGTTCCTCAGACGGCAGGCTGTGAATCCCTTCTGGTGAAGTGGGACCTAGGGGGTCCGAGGGCGGTGCTGATTACGTACCTGGCGCCCTGCCACGTATCAACCTCCCTGCCCGAGCTCCTGAGCGTTGTCGCCGCGGTGGTGGTTGTAGTCCCCAGGCTAATAGTCATGGGTGACTTCAACCTGCCGTCCGGGGGCGGGGCGTCCGGGGAGGCTCGGGAGTTCATGGCTTCCATGACAGCCATGGACCTGACCCAGGTAATTCAAGGCCCCACACACACAGGGGGGAACACGCTTGACCTGGTTTTTGTCTCTGGACAGTGGCTGAGTGGTCAGAGTGTAGGGGATATAGTCATTGAACCCCTGTCATGGTCTGATCACTCTCTCCTATGCTTGGACTTTCGGACCGTTGCACCCCACCGTAGGGTGGCGGAACCGGTGAGATGGTACCGCCCCAGGCGGCTGATGGAACCCGAGCGGTTCCAGGCAGAGCTTGGGCCAATTCCTGAGGTTCTGACACACGACTCGGTTGGAGAGGTGGTGGCGGCCTGGGACAGGGCGGCTGCCGGTGCCCTGGATCGAGTTGTGCCTTTGCGGCCTCTGATTCGGCGTGGGTCTCGACCGGCCCCGTGGTATAACGAGGGGTTGAGAGAGATGAAACGCCGGAAAAGACGCCTAGAGAGCAGTTGGAGATCGAGCCGTGCCGAATCTGACCGAACATTGGTAAGAGACCATATTAGGTCCTACCTAATGGCGATAAGAGCAGAGAAGTGTTCCTACCTCACTGCTCTTATTGCGTCATCAGATAACCGCCCAGCCTCCTTGTTTAGGGTGACCCGCTCCCTCCTTCATCAGGAGGTGAGGGGAGACCCCTTAGAGGGTAGAGCTGAGGATTTCGGAAAATATCTGTATGATAAAATCGCTCAGATACGGGAAGGCTTCGACTTCAACTGGGTATGTCCAATGGGAGAGGCGGAGGCTGGTCTTGAGACTGTTACCTGGGTTGAGTTTGACCCCGTGACCCCCGAGGACGTGGACAGGTTGCTGGGGGGACTTAGGGCGACCACATGTTTACTGGACCCGTGCCCCTCCTGGTTGGTGCTGGCCTCCCGGGAGGTGGTACGAGGCTGGTTCCGAGCAATTATCAACGCTTCCTTGAGTGAGGGTGTCTTTCCCGCTGCCTTGAAAGAGGCAGTGGTGAGACCCCTCCTCAAGAAGCCTGCCCTGGATCCAGCCGTTTTATCAAACTACCGTCCCGTCTCCAACCTTCGCTTTCTTGCGAAGGTTGTTGAGAGTGTGGTTGCCCGACAGTTCCCGCAGCACCTGGAGGAATCGTCATATCTCGATCCGTTCCAGTCGGGCTTCAGGCCTGGCTACAGCACGGAAACAGCATTGGTCGCGTTGGTGGATGATCTCTGGCGGGCCCAAGACAGGGGTTGCTCCTCTGTTCTGGTGCTATTGGACCTCTCGGCGGCTTTTGATACCATCGATCATGGTATCATGCTGCAACGGTTGGAGGGGCTGGGCATAGGAGGCACTGTCTTGCAGTGGTTCTCCTCCTTCCTCTCTGGCCGGATGCAGTCTGTGTTGACAGGGGGCCAGAGGTCGACCCTGAGACCCCTCGTATGTGGGGTACCTCAGGGGTCGGTCCTCTCGCCTCTACTGTTCAACATTTATGTAAAGCCGCTGGGTGAGATCATCCGTGGTTTTGGCGTGGAGTACCACCAGTACGCTGATGATACCCAGCTGTACATTTCCACGCCAAACCACCCCAACGATGCCCTTGCCGTGCTGACCCAGTGCCTGGAGGCCGTGCGGGTATGGATGGGGAGAAACGGACTCAAGCTCAACCCCTCCAAGACCGAGTGGCTGTGGTTACCGTCGTCCCGGTACAGCCAGCTGATTCCATCGCTGTGTATTGGGGGCGAAACAGTGGCTCCCACAGGAAGGGTTCGCAACTTGGGAATCCTCCTGGACTCACGGCTGTCCTTAGAGGACCATCTGACGGCCGTGGCCGGGAGGATGTTCCACCAGGTTCGCCTGGTGCGCCAGTTGCGTCCCTTCCTAGACCGGGACTCGCTACGCACAGTCACTCATGCCCTCGTGACCTCCAGGCTGGACTACTGTAATGCTCTCTACATGGGGCTCCCCTTGAGGTGCATCCGGAAGCTCCAACTTGCCCAGAATGCAGCCGCGCGGGTAGTGATGGGAGCGTCGTGGCGCTCCCACGTAACACCACTCCTGCATGAGTTGCACTGGTTGCCGGTGGTCTTTCGGGTGCGGTTCAAGGTGTTAGTGACCACTTTTAAAGCGCTCCATGGCATCGGACCCGGATACTTACAGGACCGTCTACTGCCAGCAAATACCTCCCGCCGTCCGGTACGCTCCCACAGAGAGGGCCTCCTCAGGGAGCCGTCGGCCAGACAGTGCCGGCTGGCGACCCCCAGGGGGAGAGCCTTCTCTGTGGGAGCTCCCACGTTATGGAACGAGCTCCCCCCCGAACTCCGTATAATAACAGATTTACGCACCTTCCGTCGGGAACTAAAAACATTCCTTTTCCGACAGGCCGGCCTGGCATAGAAGCTTCTGAGTATTTTTTAAGATTTTAAATTTTGTATGTTTTGGGTTTTAGGATTTTGGCCAAATGATTTAATTTATTTTTAATTATTTTAAATTTTGTATATTTATATGTTTTTTAAAGTTTAGGCTGTACACCGCCCCGAGTCCTTCGGGAGAGGGGCGGTATAGAAATTTAATAAAATAAAAAATAAAAATAAATAAATAAATAAATCAGTCTGCAAATGGAAATATTTCTCATGTATAATGTATAGGATTAGAACAATTTAAGATTGGGTTAATGAGTAATTCAGATATGTACCAGAACTATAAGAACAGCTTCAGGATAGCCTAGTTAATGTACACTTTATCAAATAACTATTTGCTTCTTGTAGAATGCATTCTTGTTAAATTCCTGCACTTATTATAAAGTACTGTGCTTTAAAATGTTTTCTTCATAATAGTGTTAGCAAGTGAAAAAAGTAATTATCACAGATTTTTAGACTATGTGTGAAGAGCTACAAGGGACTAATTTAATTAATATTATGTGCTGCCATCTCTCTATATGAGTGACAATGTTAATTAAAAGGTAAAATCAAGAATCTTCAAAAATGTACTGAAATATAATTAATTAATGTCTACTTCAAGGCAGATGCTAAAGTTCACAATTCAGATAAATAAAAGTCACTGTGATGTTTAATAACACTTTTTCCCCTATAAGTTATAAAATTGGATAAACAACAACATATAGAAGAAAACCAAACTCCCTGAAATAATATTCCTGTTTCCCCAAATTGAGCTGAAGTTACATTTCAAGTTAGATAAATCTAAGTCATAAAATAAATATTAGATTTTAGCCCACTTTTCTTCCATGACTTAAAACAGCAGATCTTCCTACCAATGTTTCTACAATAACAGTTGCGATATTATTCAGGTCAGAGTGATTTCGCCAAACTTATTTATAGAGATATTTTTTGAGGCTTTGCAGCATATATTTGTAGAAATGAATCATCTCTCTTTGAATCATTAAAGTAGCTGCAGCTTTTGAGATGTTCACATAGCTACTTGGAAACTGTCCTTGTCTGTCTCACTTTATTTTTGGCTCCTTTGCTTTTTGCTTCACTTGTCACATTTAACACACAAGGCAAAATGTGTTTTGAATGCTTTGCATAGTCCTACTTAACATTAGTCTGTCCAGCTTGGTACTATGAATGGATGAGAAATCTATACCATCCATTAAGAAAAAATGTTTTTCAAAGAAAATACTATGCAACTTGGGTTTTTAATTATTACTGAACACACACACACATATGAAGTGTACAAGTTAAAATAATCCTCATTTAACGACCCACTCATTCAGTGACCATTTGGTCACTGAACAAGTAATACTTATGACTGGATCTTATATATATGACTGGTGTAGTATGCCTGCAGTCATCTGATAGCGATCTGTAATCTTTCCTGTTAGCTTCCCACATGCAAAGTCAATGAGGAAGCAAGAACTTGGAAGTCAAATGAGGTCCTTGCTTAATGACCCAGTCGGGTACTCACTTAATAATGGCAAGTGTGATTGCTGGAACTGCTGTCATTAAGCAGCACAATCACATGGTTTTTGAACTTACGAGTGTATTGCTTAACAACCAAGTTCTTGGTCCCAATTACCATTGGTAATTGAGGACTACTTACTGAAATTTTTCTTATCTTAATTAACATTTTCTTCAGGAATGCATGGTACTAGCTTAATGTTCTGCTGCCTACCATTTGGACATAGATATCTCAAATTAATGGACACATACAAAAAGGTTATCCAGCAATTTTCTCAAAGGGCTGATATTCCTTGAGTATTGATGGCTAGGGCTTCCTGACCTTTTAATTTAGGCTGCATTGGTAGCTATAGTGGAACATAGCAAAGAGGAAGCAAAAACATTGTTAAATAAACTATCCTCCTTTAAGGGGCAAACCAAGGAAAGCAATGGGACAAACGTTGCAGTAGTAATAGGAGATAATTAAGCAGCTATTACAAATATAACCAGGGGTTTTACATAAAAGACCAAGAAGAATTTACAACATGGAGGAATGGGCAATACAAATTTCACTCAGTTTCACTGAGTTCAGTCAAAGATAATACTTAAGAAAGTGAGCCCAGCCTACAGCATAAATGTTTATTTGATTTATTTGCCACTCATTGCAAAGCAATTTCAGGTAGCTAAGCAATAAAAACACTGTATAATAACAAATAACAAAGATGATAAAAGCACATGAAAACAGAAACAAAGGAAACAATGGCATTTAAGGGTAAATCAGAACAAAATTACACAGCTCATCAGTTCAACCACTTCCAAATCCTCATGACATTTCTCCTAGTGAATAGGGTTTCAAACAGCATGTGCTACAATAGAGAAGGCACACTTCCCAAGTCCCACTAAATCAGGGGTCCCCAACCCCCAGTCTATGGACTGGTACTGGGCCGTGGCATGCCAGCAACAGGGCCGCACAAACAAGCAAAGCCCCATCCATGGGATACAGGCAGCACACAAAACCATGTCCCCTCTGGTCCACAGAAAAACCTCTCTCCACATAACCGGTCCCTGGTGCCCTAAAGGTTGGTGACCTCCACACTAAATGACACTCTTCAAGCAACAGGATGAGCAACATGCAGATCTAATGATATTGTTAGAAACAATTGGAGACATGCTGTCCCTCAAATATTCTAGCCCATTTTTAAATGGTTTTACTAGTGACAACCAGCATTTGAATTGTACCTCAAAAGCTATTGGGAGCCAATTCTGCTCATGTAACAAAAGTGTAACATGGATATATTGAAGAACACCGATAATTTCTCACACCATTACATTTTATATTAGTTGAAAGTCCCGGATATTCTTTAAGGGCAACCATATGTATATCATATTACAATAATCTACTCATAAGCATGAGTGTCTTGTGTGCAGTGCCTCTCAATACAAGAAGGGGTGAAATTGGTGTATCATACATTGGTGTACTATAGAAAGTTTTCAAAAAGCCTTGAACAGCTGCTGAAAATCTAGGAGGATTCCCAAGTTAGCATGACAGTTCTATCTGAAGTAGTGTTATCTCATTCAAAAATAAAGATGGAAAATAACTGGATCCAGAAAATCTAAAACTTAAAGCTACTCAGTTTGCTAGGCCTGATCTGAGCTCAATTATTCCCTATACATACATTGCAGTCTTCAGACACTGAGACAGGACTTAACAGCATTATTTAGTCAGCTAAAGTCAGAGAAGTACAGCTGGATGTCATCAACACACATATTTCCCTTTAAATGGGAAGGCTGGAGATATTCTAGAAGTCTAGTGATGGCTTTTTGAGGTAAGAGTGCACAATAAAACAAGAAGCATACTATTAGAGCTGTAGATGCAATTTCTGGAGACAGACCTTCTATTATTAAGCAGTTTTTTTAAAAAGAAAGCTAAACCAAGTATAAACACAACATAAAGGCAGTGGTGGGATTCAGCCAGTTTGCACCACTTTGGCAGAACCAGCAGCTAATTTTTTGTTGCCCAGGCCCAGAATGGACTTCCAGAAGTGGCATCCACAAAGAGAACCGGTTGTTCACATATTTGAATCCCACCACTGCATAAAGGGTTTTAAATTTATGTTTACAGAAGCCTCTGCATTTCAGAAGTTTGAGGATGATTCTGTTGCAAGACTAAAGAGAGTTATTAAATGAAGCTCTAATCTTTTCTTTAGATTACATGATAATATCTTACCATGCAGTATTTAATTTTTCCAAGTTTCATTCATTCTGTAATGGGAAATAAAAAAAATGATGCCAGCAATTGCTACGACATTAATACATTCTAACACCAACCTGGCACCTGGGATCAGGCATTTTCTTTACATTAGCTGTTGGTTTAAATAGAATATAATGGTATTCTCAAGAACAGAATCCTTGAGAAAATGAGGAAGAGAATAGTAGTACATAGACCATTTCCTTCCTGTTACCTGAAATCTCAAAAGATGTTTAGCATCTGTTTGAGAATTAAAGGACAATTTTTAATATGGTTGTTATCAGAATTACATCTTGCCGCTAAAAAAGCTTTTTTATATCTATTTAGTGACAATATGTGCCATCCTTTTGATTACAATATAAACATGTCAAAATACTACATGAAAAACAAAAAGATAAGAATCTAAATGTTTCTTGGGGTTCCATGGGTAATAATATTTTCCATTATCATCTAATTTTGGGAGATTTTAGTATTCTAAATATGGTCTTGCAATATTGTGTCTGTATGTGTCTATGTGTCTGTCCAAAAATGTTAATGTATCTACAAGAGCTCATATAAATATATGGCATTCAGAATGTGTCAAGCACTAGCTAAATCCATTCTTGTATTTCTATATTAGACATTGTAAGATTATTCTTCATCAACTGAATTAGATATTAAGGTAGTGTTATAATATTGAATTACATAGATACATAGCTTTTAAATTTTAAAGAAGTCATCAATATGAACAAGAATCTGAAAAATGTTACATTGCAAATGCTACCTCTAAAACTGAATGTATTTAGTAATTATATAATATTAAAGAAAAACTAACAGCAAATAATTTTATATGCCAAGAGTGTCTCACAATACAGAGTATGGGTTTAACTACTCTTGGTAAGATTTTATTTTCAATCAATCAGAACAGAGTTGGAAGGAACCTTGGAGGTCTTCTAGCCCAACAGCCTGTTCAAGAAGGAAACCCTATACTATTTCAGATAGGTGGCTGTGACCAGTGATGAAGCCCCTGCAACTTCTGAAGGCAAGCTGTTCCACTGGTTAATTGTCACCACTGTTAGGAAGTTTCTCCTTAATTCCAGGTTGCTTCTCTCCTTGATTGTTTCTTGTCTTGCCTTCTGGTGCTTTGGAAAATAAGATGACCCCTCCCCCCTCCTCTTCGTCTCAAATACTGGAATACTGCATCATGTTCCCCCTAATCCTTCTTTTCTCTAGACTGGCCAAACGCAAATCCTGCAATCGTTCTTCATATGTTTTAATCTCCAAGTCTTTAATCATCTTAGTTGCTCTTCTTTGCACATTTTCCAAAATATCAACAACTTTTTTGTAATGTGGTGACCAAAGCTAGATGCAATATTCCAGGTGTGGCCTTACTAAGGCTTTATAAAGCGGTACTAATACTTCATGTCATTTTGATTCTCTGCCTGTTTATACAACCAAGGATTTTATTAGTTTTTTTGGCTGCTGCCACACACTGCTTGCTCATGTTTAAGTGATCGTCCACTAGGACTCCAAGATCTCTCTCACAGTTACTGTCTGTTCTGTACCTGTGCCTTTGGTTTTTCCTGCCTAGGTATAAAGGAGCGTTGGCTTACCGGAACGCCTTTTCTCAGCATGATGATGAAGAATCCACCAATGGGTTATTTCAGTTCTCCTGCCCAATCAGACTAAGATGTCAAGTTGTCACGCCTCCTCATTATCTGGTGCTTCCAGTTTCATCGACGGCGGAGCCAATGACAACCGATGGACGTGGTGACTCTCAAGCAGGTTAAAGAAAAATAAGAAAGGAACAAGAATCCAACTTGGCCCTAACTGACCGTGAAGTAAGGGAGGGCATGGATTCTTCATCAACATGCTGAGAAAAGGCGTTCAGGTAAGCCAACGCTCCTTCTCCAGCATGATGACTGAAGAATCCACCAATGGGACGTACCAAAGCCCCCTGAGTCCCTATGGGCGGGGGTCAGTTGGGACTGAGACCCCAGATGGTGTGACTACTTGTTGTAAAATGCGTCTGCCAAAGGCGGCATCATCTGACACGAATTTATCCAAACGATAGTGTCGAATAAATGGGGAAGGCGAAGACCATGTCACCGCCCTACAAATGTCCTCTATGGACGTTTGGATAGCCCATGCCGCAGTCGTTGCGGCACTGCGGGTCGAGTGAGCCGTCACGTGAGCCGGAACTGACAATTCGAGAGAGCTGTAAGCGGTAGCGATACAGGCCCTGATCCACCTACCAGTTGTGGAAGCAGACACCTTTTGGCCCATTGAAGAAGGCTGAAAGGAGACGAACAGGGCTTCCGACCTACGGAAGGCCGTTGTGCGCTTGATATAGCACCGTAAGGCTCTTCTCACGTCCACACAATGCCACTGCCGTTCCAGGTCATGTGACGGCCGTGGGCAGAAGTCCAGAAGGATGACCTCCTGAGCTCTGTAGAATTAACCTTAGGGATAAAGGTAGGGTCCAATCTGAGGACAACTCTGTCTTCATGAAAGGTACACAGGTCCCTTCTGATTGACAGAAGTTCCGAAATACGCCTGGCCGAGGTAACCGCAATCAGAAAGGAAACCTTGAGTGAAAGGTGTCGTAATGAACAAGTCCTAAGAGGTTCAAACGGGGCTGTAGTTAGTGCCTGCAGAACCTGGGGAAGATCCCAAGAAGGGTATCTATGAACCACCATAGGTCTGCTGTTGGAGACTCCCTTGATGAATGATCTGATGGCAGGGTGACTGAACAAGGAATCCGAGGAATCCCAGGACAACACCGAAGAAAGAGCCGCTAGCTGCCTGCGGATAGTATTGGGAGCCAACACCTTCTTAACACCCTGCATTAAATAATCAAGAACAATGGGAATGGTTACCCTTGATAGACTCACGTGACGCTTGTCACACCAACGACAGAAATGCCTCCACGTGTGGTCGTAGATACGGTTGGTCGAAGGACGCCTGGCCGCCTGGATCATATCGATCACCTCCGCCGAATATGACTCCCTGGTCAGCGTGCGGCGTTCAGGTGCCAGGCGGTCAATTGAAGCCATTGGGGATCCAGGTGTAGAAGGACCCCCTGCGTCAACCGTATCTTGTTGTCTGGAATCCTCCACGGAGTGGAGGCAGATAGACTTACCAGGTCCGCAAACCATGGTCTCCTTGGCCAATGGGGAGCGATGAAGATCACTTCCGCCTGTTCCTCCAAAATCTTCCGGATAACTGCGGGAAGTAGAGGCAACGGGGGAAAAGCGTACAAAAGGCCTCGCGGCCACCTGCTGCTAGGGCGTCCGCCCCCTCCGCTCCCTGAGACAAGAAGCGAGAGAAGAACCTGAGCAGCTGAGTGTTGCATGGCGAGGCGAACAGGTCCACCAAACGGGACTGATATTTCCTCGAAGATATCCGGGTGTAACATCCACCCCGAGTGGTCCACTGTTGACCTGCTGAGAGAATCTGCCTGCCGATTTGCCTCCCCCAAGATATTCTCGGCTTTGATGGAGAGCAGGTTTTTCTCTGCCCATGTGCCCAATGCTCGAGCCTCTGTCATGAGGGACCTGGACCGGGTGCCCCCTTGCCGGTTCACATGAGCTTTCGCGGCTACGTTGTCCGTTAGGACTAGCACATGTCGCCCTTTGACCAGTGCCTGGAAATGTCTTAAAGCCAAGTGTATCGCTCTGAGCTCCAGCTCCAGATATTGTGGGTCAGATCGGATTGCGACCACCGACCCTGAGCTATCTGGTTTAAGCTCCCCAACCGAAGAGACTCGCATCTGTGGTCACGCAGATGCGATTGGGTTCCTTGAACAGAGCGCCCTTGCAAATGGCGGGGGATCCCCACCAGCCCAGGGAGACACGCAGCTGACAAGGGACGCGTACCAGTTGGCTGGACGTGTTGGAATGCTGTCTCTGGTACAGCAGCATGAACCATTGAAGGGCCGGGCATGAAGACGGGCCCATGGGACTATGGCTATGCATGAAATCAATTTCCCCAGGAGCTGGGACAGAGTGGCTAGAGACACCTTCATGCACCTGCATACTCTGAGCACCAGATCCCTGATGCTCTGGACTCTGTCGTCCGACAAATACACGTGACAGGAGTCCATGTCTATCACTGCGCCTAGGTGTAATAGGCGGGTTGAAGGGGTCGTCTGACTTTTCTTGAGATTGATCAGAAATCCGTGTTCCTGAAGGACTCTGAGGGTGAGAGCCAGATCTGACTGGGCCAGTGAGGGGGATGGAGACTGTATCAGAATGTCGTCCAGATAGCACTGGACCCTTACGGGGACTAGCCGTAGATGTGCTGCCAGTACCGCCAGGATCTTGGTAAAGACCCTGGGGGCTGAGGAAAGACCAAATGGAAGTGCCCTGTACTGGAAGTGGCGGTTTAGATAGCAGAACCGCAGATACCTGCGATGTTCCGGGCAAATTGGAATATGAAGGTAGGCTTCCTTCAGGTCTATTGACATAAGAAAGTCTCCTCTCCTGATGCTGCCCAGAATAGAGTGCAGCGTCTGCATCTTGAACTTCCTGTATTGCAAATGGAAGTTCAGGCCCTTGAGATCTAGGATAGCCCTCCATCCCCCCGAAGCCTTTGGGACTACAAATAGGATGGAGTAATATCCCAGCCCCACCTGATTGAGGGGAACCTCCTCTATGGCTTTGATGCTGAGGAGGTGACGGATGGCGTCTTCCATGAGTCCTCTTTTTACGACGTTTCTCGTTGTCAGACAGGATACGAAGTGGTCGGGGAGTAGACCTGAACTCCAGAGCCAAGCCCTGTTTTATCGTGGCCAGAACCCAGGAGTCCGAGGTCGTGTGTTCCCATTGATGGAAGAATAGGGCTAGACTTCCGCCAATGGGAGGATCTCCTTCCGAGTCACTTACCACAGCGGAAGGGGCGACCCCCTCTGCCACGGAAGGAAGACTTATGTTGGGGCTGATACCTGGGTTTGTCCCTGTAGCTAGGTCTATCAAAGGAGCGCTCCGTCTTGGGGGCTGAGGGTCTGAAGGACTTCCCCGATCTGTAGAGGAACCCATCCGAAAGGACTGACAGCGACCATAGGGGGTGAAACGCCTGTTAAATTTCTTGGTGACGTGAAAAATCACCTTGTTTTTGCTTAACAAGGAAAGGCATCAATGCGTCACCAAATAGCTTGCCACCAGTGAAGGGGGCCGTAGCCGCACGCTACTTATGCTTGCTCTCAGCCCTCCAATTTTTGAGCCAGAGCAGCCTCCGAGTAACTACATTGGAAGCAATGGCACGGGCAGAATGTTTGGCTGAGAATAGGGAGACATTTGCCATATATTCAGAAGTGGCTATGAGTTTGGTTAGGTCCTGGTGAATCCTAACCTCTTCCAGGGGAACCCTATCCTGCAATTGTTTTAGCCAACTAATGGAGATCCTGGCAAAAAAGGTGGCCGTAGCCGCCTTTGCAGCCCAGGCCGATGCCAATTGGACCTTGCGCAATGAAAGACCAGACTTTTTGTCTTCCGCCTTAAGGGCGTCAGAGACATCGGCCGGGAGGCTTGCTGTGGAGAAAAATGGAGCCAAGGACTCATCTACCTTGGGTACCTCCAGTAGATCTGATAAGGTCTTAGCCATATCTACAATCTTCCGTTCTGACGCCGCCTGAGAAGGCTGAGCTGCCGGGGATTCCCACTGTCCCTAAATGTTTTTCAGGAACAGTGGGGGGCATGGAATCTGAAGATGTTTCACCACCGGTTCAGCAAATAGCGGATCCGTCTCCTGATCTGGGGAAGGCTGGGGAACAGGACCTGCATCAGATTGAATCTTAACTGATGAACAGGCCCTGTATAGCAAAGAAGGGAAGACGGACGTATTGAAAAGTTCCGCCATTGGTTGAGGATCGTGAGTAGGCTCCTCACAGTCCGACCAACGATCCCCACCTTCGTCATAGTCTGAGACAATTGAAGACTCAGAGTCTGGAGAATGGGACAGGGAGACCATACCTGAGCGATCCCACGCAGGTCTTGCGGTGATGGCCGGAGCGGAAGGTCCGGGAACAGGAACCATCTGCTGTTGACCTGCAGAAGTCATGGCCTGTAATACCGCTTTGGAAATCAAGTTGTGGAGCTGGTCTGAAAAAGCCAACTCTAGCGGAAGCTGTGACCCCGCAGCCGTAGGCGTGAAGGCAACCACCGGCGCCAAAGACGGCCCGGACAACCCCAGATCCTCCCCGAACAGGGGAGGTCCTACCTGACCACAGGTCTGAGCTGGGACCTGCTGAAGAGTAGAAGATGACCAGGCTCCTGCAGAAGAAGGAAGATGAGCCCCCACTTCTGGCGTTGCGTGGACCGGGGGCGTAGCACTACGGTCTGCTGAAGCTCTCTGGGCCCGTGAGAATTGCTTCTCTAGGGCTCTGTGCATCCAGTCGGCCTGTTTGTCACTTGCCTTGCCAGCCTTTCTGCCATACTTGGATTTGGACTTGGCCTTACCACCGGGTGCTTCAGGGACGTGAACAGCTTGTGCGACAACTTCGCCAGTTTCAAAAGGCTGAGGCTCAGTGGGTTCTGCCATGGTATTGAGAATGGCCCGGACGAGACTCTGAGACTAACTCTTTTCAGCAAGAGACGCGGTAGACCCCGCGCAGGGGATCGCACGTGGATTAGCATTGGCTGGATCACTGGAAACCAGACTCACGCTGCGCGCTTAAGAGCATGTCACCTAGGCCCGTCCACTTGGCCTGACGTCAAGGTGACGCAGTCACACGTGTCTCACAATAGTGGCAATGGTCAGGATCTTGCAACCACTAGATGCAGAAAAGGTCAGAACCAGGCAAGCTGAGGTGAGCAGAAGCCAAGACCGGCGTATCAGCAGCGGTTGCTCACTAAAACAATTATTCCAGCTGAGATAGTCAATCTGAAAACAAAACTCACAAACAATCGCAGATCAAGGCAATGTGGAAAAATCAAAACTTTCAAACCCAAATGCAATGTTAATAAATACCTATATCTCAAGTTAAGGCTTTACTGAGTAGGCAAGTAGGCCTGAGAGCCGCAAGCAATCCCCAAAATGGCGACTGAGAGATCTGGGTGTCTCCCGAGTGAATTGAGACCAATAAAATGGCGACTGCTAGAGATCCAGAACAAGGGGTGGGGGGGGGGAAGAGAAGAGGGAAGGCTTACAGCGGAGAAGCAGATAAGGGGTAATACAGCACTGAAACTGTTTGTCCGTTAATGAGCAGTAAACATGAAAAGAACTCAGACTCCTTCAACTCAAACAATAATCTCCAAGCGGTAATAGCGCGTCACACGGTCGCTCCGCTGATATAAGAGGGCCCCGATGCCCTGCAGTAAGCGACCAAGCCAAAAAAAGGAGAGGTGTCTGAATCCTCCGAAGCTCACAGTAACAAACCGCTCGGCACGAAAAAATCCCTCTTGCAAAAAAAAAATGGAATCAAAATGGCGGCCGCGAGGCTTCTTCCCGGCTGATCCCAGCCGAAAGGGAGCCACGCGGCTGCAAAATGGCGGCCGTGTGCAAGACACGCAGCAGAGAAAACTCCCCCTCACACAAAACGGCGATTGCCCTAACTCTGCAGCCTGCTGACCTTTGAAAGTAAGGCTAACAATATCCCTACCCTCCCAGATCCCTGGAAAGGGAGAACAGTGTAAAGGCTACAAACCTCGAAGAAAGAGGGAAGGTGGGGGGGGGAATTAGTTATAAGTGGTTCAACAGAAAGGCTAATTAGAGAAAAAAGAAAGAAACTCCACCAAAAGGTAGAGCAAAAATAGCTAATTCTCCTAGATAACAGAAGAATCCACCAAAGAACTAAATCATCTAGTCCAACCTGCATCCAAGAGAGAAAGTTAATTCTCACGTCCTCATGGGCGAAGACTAAGATGAAAACTGGAAGCACCAGATAATGAGGAGGCGTGACAACTTGACATCTTAGTCTGATTGGGCAGGAGGACTGAAATAACCCATTGGTGGATTCTTCAGTCATCATGCTGGAGAAACCTTGCTTTTCTGCACATTAAATTTCATGTTATTGAATAGGGTCCATTGTTCAAGTCTGTCAAGATCGTTTTGGATCCTGAGCTTGTCTTCTAGGGTGTTGGCTATTCCTGTCAGCTTATTTCATGAGTTCCTCTTCTATTTCCTCATCTAAGTCATTTATGAAGATATTGAAGAGTAATGGCCCTAAGACTGAACCTTGTGGTATCCCGCTGCTTATTTCCCTCCATGTAGGTGTAGTACCATTAAGAACTACTTGTTGAGTATGGTTTGTCAGCCAATTACAAATCCATCTGGTGGTGATGCTGCCTATCCCACATTTTTCTAGTTTATCAAGAAGTAAATTGTGGTGTATTTTGTTGAATGTCTTGCTGAAATCTAAGTATACTATGTCCACAGCATTTTGCTAGTCTACTAATTTAGTCACTTTGTCAAATAATGAAATAAGATTGGTTTGGCATGATCTGTTTTTAACAAACCTGTGCTGGCTGCAAATTATAACTTTATTTGTTTCTAGATGTTTCTAAATCTGTTTTTTTGATGGTTTTTTCCAGTATCTTCCCAGGTATTGATGTTAGGTTGATTGGTCTATATTTCCTGGGTCTGTTTTTTCTCCCCATTTTTGAAAATGAGAACCACATCAGCTCTTTTCCAATCATCTGGTAGTTCCCCAGTGCTCCAGAATTTTTTAAAGATATGGTTTAATGGTTCTGAGATAATATCTGTCAGCTCCTTCAGAACTCTGGGATGTAATTTATCAGGTCCTTGTGATTTATATTCATCAAGGTCAGACAGGTGTTCTCTTACCATTTTCTTTCTTATTTTAATTTTTATTTCTAGCCTGTCTTACAGTTATGTTTTTGGTAGGCTGGGCTATAGTTTCTTTTTGTGTGAAGACTGATGCAAAGAAAGAATCAAGAAGTTCTGTTTTCTACTGCCTATTACTTCCTTGCCATCTTCTCTCTTTAGTGGACCGACTGTTTCCTTGACTTTTTTCTTGTTATTATAAAATATTAAATGCTATGACACATTTGTGTAATCATTTATTCCTTCCATAAAAGGGAGGATATTGAAGGAAAGAGTTTTCTTTTTAAATAGAATATTGTCAGATCTAACACTTTCAACTTCAACTAGGACTTGCTGATCAAGTCTTGGAAGAGTTACATCCATACATTTAGCATCCATCTCAATTGATAAAGAGCTGAGCAACTCTTTAGTCCTGTATTTTCTCCCCAAATGCATTTTACATTCTTCCCATGATTTCATTCTACAAGAAAGATTTCATTAAAGGTAAAATATATAGATCATTTCTGATATCTTTAAATCATAGCAAGTGAATACATGAGTGGAGAGTGTTAGCCATAAGAGATTGCCAAAAGATATTGGCATCAGATACCATCAGTCAGTACTAAAAGTCATTCATAGAACAATAAACTGAATCACATTGAAAAAAAATCCTAAACAAGCATACGACATGGAAAATAAATAAGGTTGCACATTAATAATAAAATACAATAGTATGTATTATTCACTAAGATATAGACCTATCCATTATATTTAAGAAATTATTACATAAAATTCATCCATTGGTATGAATAAAACAGAACTTTATTTCTGTTCCTTAACAGAAATTAGAGATAATGAAAGAAATACTATGTTAAATGGTAATATGAAACAAATCTTTCTTCTATCCCCTAAAAGTAAATAATTCAAAGGAAACTCTAAGAGAGAATATACTTTACCACTAGCTCATGTCTTTGCAGGATGAGAGATCGAATAAATTTCAAAACAATCTCATTTCCACACTGTTCTGCTTATACATGGGAATTAGATAGAATAAAACATCTGTAAGAACCTCGTATAGTTCCATCTAGCTCTCTATCTTGCCTCAATAAAAATATTTTAAAAATGAGTAGCTTGCTCTGAGTGAAGAGAAAAAAGGTTTACAGCAATTTTAAAAAACAGTATAGGTTCTATGCTTTGAGTATATATATAAACAGTCATCTAGGCAGGAAAACATCCAGGGTATCATTTGATTCTAGCAGTTTCTGAGACCCTTATTCAGTTATTTTTTCCAGGACAAACCATTTTTCAGCAAAGATGTCTATCTAACATTAACAAAAAACAAGATATTTAAACATGATTTAGATACCCACCTTTTCTTGTAACACCATAAAGAGAAACCAATATTGGCAAAAGTGAAAATAGAAAGGTCTCCATTAAACACTGAAAGGATCTCATTATAACTGTGTGTTCTATTCTTAGAAAAATCTTCAATTGCCAGGTGCCATCAATATGACTCAACAAAAGAATGAAAAAATAATTTAAAAAAGGAATGCATTGGAAAAACATAGCTTCCCTTTGAAATCTTATCTAGCATTGTAAGAATTATCTTCTATTTCCACAACTAACAGAGATATCAATATATTCATTATTTGCATCACCATTGAAAAGTGAAACTATAAGATTCTGGTTAACCCTGAAATTTAAGCCTTAACTGTGAATGACTTTATGTATCACTATACTATTAAAACAATATTTCTAGATTGCCCATCATTGACTGCTATTGCTTGTGAACTATTTCCTGATGTTTTCCAAGCATTCATGTCTTACAGTCCATTTATCAGTGATATTGAGACTGAATGAACCTGCTCATCCATATCTTAGATGAGCGGTTCTCAACCTATGGGTCGCGACCCCATTTGGAGTCGAATGACCGTTTCGCGGGGGTCGCCGGACACCGCGGTCCGCCATTTTGGTTTTTTGTTGTTTTTTTGCCGCGCACGGGCCGCGCATGCGCGGATCGGCCCGTCGTGGTCTGCCATTTTGTTTTTTTTTCGCGCGCACCGCGCATGCGCAGTTCAGGTCATTGCGCGCGCGCTGCGCTTGCACGGATCGGCCCGTCCCGGTCCGCCATTTTTTCCCGTCGTGCACGCGCCGCGCATGCACAGATCGTGCCGTCGCGGTCCGCCATTTATTTTTCATTGCGCGCGCCGCGCATGTGCGGATCGGCCCAACGCGCGCATGCGCGCCGGGGTCGCGCCGCGCATGGGCGGGGCAAGTGGGGTCTCAACCTGAAAAAGGTTGAGAACCACTGTCTTAGATCATTGCTAATGCTTGAGTGAATATAACCTAGTCAACTACCTGGATCATTAGCTACTTGGGTCTCATTACGGCAGAACATAGAAGCAGCTAAAACATGGTTTTTCCTCTTCTGTATTTTCTATTTTGAAGAAACAGTTCAAAGTCATAATGAATATATAGGGGCTTTTTTCTGATTTCTCTTCCTAGTTAAAATTGCAGACTATATCACTTCTTTAGCTTAAGTGATAAAATTAGCATACAGATGTGACATTGCAGTTTAAGTGTTTCATGGCACCTTGAAAAGAGAAAGAGAGCATTTGGGAGAGCAGTTAAGACCCCTTTCATCACAAATTAGTCTGCACTTATTCTATTGAACCATTGGCAAAACTTAATTATACTGACAGAGAACAATTTTATATTTCCTTATCATCAGTTTTATTTCAAGAAAGAGTAAATGTGTAAACTTTCAATTTAGATGCTGTGAAGCAGTTGGTCTAAGTTTTGAACTTTTAATTAACAGAAATTAAAATGTGTTGAAACAACGTGGAATGTTGCTCCATTTTTGGAGATACAAATGATTCCTTATTGCAACATAGCACACTCAGTTTTTGGAGACTTTAAATAAACTAACCTGTTTGATGAAGGTGATCTCTTGCTAGTTCAAATAAGCGCATGTGCATATTTGTTATGGGATTAAAGGAGCCACAGGCAAGAAGAATGAGGGGTGTCAGATGTTTCATTGAATCAATTAATTTTCAATAGCATACCACTCATCTGAAAGGAGAAAATAACAATTGTAACAATTAATTCAGATTTCTCAATTATTTCTGAAAATAATAAATAATTAATAACCTGACTTCCAGGGAAAGAAGATTCCATAAGGCTGGCACCATGGCAGAAAGAACCCCCTCCTGGGACCTGCCAGTTGCAATTGCTTAACAGATAAGGTTCACAATTATCAGCACCATGATGTCAAAATAATTCAGAAGAATGATAACAGGTTCAGAGAACTACAGTAAAGATGGACAGATGACTAGTGTGAAACAACTGGGTATGTTTAGAGTTAAGAAGAAAACAAAGATGTATTAGATGTAATAACCATTCTTCAAACACCTAGAAAGATGTCATAAAGAAGAAAGTCAATATCTTTTCCTTATTTTTCCATAGTGCAGGACAAAGAATTATGAAAAATTATAGGAAGGCAGATTTCAATTAAATGTTAGGGAAAAAAATTAACAACAGATTCAATAATGGTACAAATTACCCAGACAGGCAAATGAATTCATATGGAGGTTGATTTTTTAAAATTTGTGCACTGTGCAGGCAGTTGGATTTGATTCTCTAAATGTACTTGGTCAATTATATGATTCTGCACAGTTGCACAGATTATTGGTACCTGAAACAAAATCAGATAAGGATTCGAAGAATTGTTCCATTCCCCCATAGTTTTCTATCTGCATTTCATCTTTTTCAGCCTGCCATATCTATCAAGTTCAATTAATTCTCCTTGACCTTTTTGTCCCATTCCTTTAGGCGTTAATTCTAAAGCTATTTTGCATTTCCAGAAACTTTTGGGTTTTTTTAAATCAAGCCTGATGTTAATTCTTCTCTTAGTAGATGGTGAAGCTTTGGCTACAGAAATAGCATATTCTGAACATTGGAAATAGTAGGAACACTTGAAATAGACTGATATAACCCATTTAAGTTATGTCCATCAATATACCCAAAAGACTTCTACATAAAATTCTGTCACTCTATAAGACTGAATAATAGAATAACAAAGAAAAATGCAAGGGTGGGGAGAGATACTTTTCAAGACTCAAGGAAATCTAATACAAGGAAAACGTCTTCTGTAATTAGCTTTCCACAAGTTAAAATAGAATTTCTTCGTTTAAAGACAAGACTGGATTATTTATTTTCTTCTGAGAATGTTTGCTTAACTATGCTAAGAATACAAAAGAAAAGTATATCATTTTCTTTCACCTCAAGCCCAGAATACCAAATTGTTTCTGTTATTCAACAATATTCTCTGCAACTGTTAGTATGGCACTGATTCTTCTCAAACAGAAAAGAAAAAAAGAAATGTCCCTAGAATCCTCAGATGAACAAATTATTGGCTATTTTTCATCTGTCTTCATATTCAGAAAGCAGTTTGCTGCTACATGGCTTAGAGGTTGCTGCTTATTCTGATATTGACATCTCTTTATAAGTAATCTACAGAAAATCTATTGTATTTTAAATAAAGACACTGAAGTAGAACACTAGATCAAAGAAAGAATCACAGTTGTAAGGATTATTGCTTTAAAGAAATACTTTAAAAATATAATTTTTTCTTTGGTAGTTGCAGAGCACTGATAATGTGCGTACAACAATGAAGAAAGCAAAAGAAAGCCTATGGCTAAAAATACTCATTTCTGCTCAGTAAGTATGTCAAATTAAGCATCCATATGGCTCCAGAAACCCTATACTGCAATATCACAAGCTGAGCATACTGTTCACAAATTTTCCAACTATATTGCTGCTATTCATTTTGCATGATCTTGCATGCTTAAGTCAGACATGTCAAACTTGCGACGTCATGTGACGTCGCACAACATATCGGGACTGTTTTACCATTGTCAGCAATGGAGTGGGCGTGGCTTCTGCATGATGCATCCGGCCACGGGCCAGCAGTTTGACACCCCTAGCTTAAGTATTTAATTTTGACTAATACAGTACTGTAAGCCAAAACAGTTGTGGGAGGCATTACATTTCTATCTAAAGAGAGGTTAGGAAGAATCTATACAATATTTTATATGAGTATGTGAGGAAAGCTAGATAAACCTTCCTTATTTCATACTTCTTTAACCAACTGTTTGTATGACTATCCAGTATTAGTCTATAAATAATGCATAAGTGAATGCTTGTATTTTAAGGTTCACAAAATAACACAGTAATTGTGAATTATGTAATTAAACACTAAAGCAGGTAATATACATAGCCCATTATCTGATACCAAAGAAAGTCAAAATACTGCAGAAAGGGAGAGAAATAGTCACAGACTAGTTCTAAGTGGTGTCTGATTTAAGCATCACATTCTTCATAATGTATTAAGTGATATTTTCAGATCATGAAATAAACTGCAAGCCAACTGATTTGTCCCTGCCTCTCCTTTTATGTCCTCCTTTTGTACTGGTCCTCAGTGTTTGTGCATAAACAGATTCTGATTATTTTAATCAGAAAGCAAATACTTTATTCTTGCTTAAACAGGGGCTGTTGCCATGAAATTGGGTGGAGTGAAAGGAGGGTAGATGGAACTCCTTAACAGATAACACTCGCAACATATCTTTTCTGCCTGATCTGATGGGATGGGGATGGCCAGATGTAATTGGGAAGAGGCAGTCCCTCAATGAAGGTCAAAACCAGCACCTTGAACTGGACCTTTTGCAACAATGAACATTATCACACGTTACAATCACCCATCCCCTGAATTTGAAGAACTGCTCAGAGAGAAATTGTACAAGAGTTGTAATCTCACATGAGATCATCTCAAAATCTGTTCAGGGTTTCTTATCTTAATACAAGGATATGTAAGTATTAGATATTTGGGGACAGTTGTTTCCGGGTATTCAAAGGCAAGGTGATGATCCAAGGTTAAAGTTTTGTTTTGGGGAGGATTGAAGGGGATAGTTTTTTGTTTTATGAATTATATTAAGTCTATTTTAAGACTTACACAAAGGCTCTTGGCTGGAACAAACAGAACACTACAATGATTGCATATTAAATCAGTGGTGGGATTCAAGTATGTGAACAACCAGGTCTTTGTGTGGATGCTGTTTCCTGAAGTCCATTCTGGGCCTGGGCAACAAAAAATTAGCTACCGGTTCTGCTGAATCCCACCACTGATTACAATGGAATCCATGGGCTAAGTTAGAAATATCTACAAAGTTAATCATGTGAGTTGCACTTGAGAGAGGAACTGCTGATCTTGCCCCCAGAAGAACAGGTTTATTACTTAGCAATCCCAGTTGTGTAGATGGCCACAGAAATAATTATTTGCAGTGTGGCTTCTTCAGTGAATGAATGTGCTGTACTGTAATGAACAGATGATTAGGAAGAAAGACCAGTAGTATATCCAATACCACAACTCTCTTCCTCAAAAATAGTATAGAATTATAAGTGTTCGCACTGAAATGATGATTAAGCACATTTATTTATTCGAAGGTATTTAAAATCTGGACTCTCCTGCATATCTAGTCTTCATTTTATTGAATTTAAGTGCAAATGACATGAAATCAGTTTTGTCTTGTCCCAGTTTACTATTTTTAGATTGCAACCCCAGAATTCCAGTGCAGTCCTTGGGTGCATCCTCCCCCAGCTAAACTATTCTTCTTACATACAATTACATACAATTAGAGAGTTAAATTGTAGATTGGCAGACCCAGAAACTAACTATTTTAGAGATTATACATCAATGTTTTGGCCCAATTCAATAGTTAGAGAATAACTGGTTTTATTTATTTGGATCATTCAGGGGTAGAAGTCCATCCTTGGTTTTAGGGCCATTCATATAAGACATTTTCACTTTAGTGCTAACTTTTTATTTAAGTTTAAAGCACTGTCTTAACATATAAAACCCTCTAGAAGTTAAACAGGGTTTTTTTTTAAAGACTTCAACATCATATTATTCCTGCACAGAGAAGGAAAGCTTAAGGTTTTTTGAGTTATATTCCTTAACATATAGATCAGTAGTAATTGCTATTTTGTGCCACATATTGTCAAATATTTTTCTCTTCATGAACTTTGTATATTCTATAACTGATTTACTGCTGTTGAATCAACTTGCATTAAATAAACCTGGGTAAAACAATACATTGACAACAGAGTGGTTGTTTTTTTTAACTTTTGTACAGTTATGTAAAGTTAATGCCAGGAGCCCTTCAAATGTAACAGTATTTTTCCCAAAGACCATACTTAGACACTTGCCCACCTCTTAGGTGGTCACAAAGCAATAATAAACAACGAGAAGTTTTGGTCAGAAACCTAAATTAAGAAATATTCAACATTGTTCTATTTTTTTTTCTCCCATTCTAATCTGCAAAATAAGTTAAGTTTCATATAACTGTTACTCAAGGAAAGTCTTACGTAGTTTGAGCAATGTAATCATACTGGATACCAACTAATTCTGTTTTATTCCTCTAAAATCTGCTAAACTACCACAAATATATGTAAAACTGGTTAAGCTCACATCAGTCATTTCTAATCATAATCTATGTCTTAAGGGATACTTCTCCACAACACATAAACAGCAAAATTGTGAATATTGATGTACATTTTTCATCTTCCACAATATGACAATTGCATGGAAGAATATCCAGAAAAAAAAGGAATTCTTAAAAGCAGGGACAGGATAAACCAAGAGGAGGAAAAGTATTCCTGTAACAAGATAATTTCCCTGTGTGCCAAAACCAAACTTAGAGTCATGTAAACATCAAGAAGCGTCAGGCCTAATGGAAACACTTGAATGCAGGCATATCTGCCATAGCTAAAAACATATTAAAGAGCAGAAGTGTTAAGCTGTGAAGGAGGAGATTGTTGGACATTACTGGATCCACTTTTGCACAGTATGGCCTGTGCGTAGGTGATGAAGTCTATAGCTGTAGAACCAACAGGAATAAGTAAAACCATGGGTGAGGTTTGCTCAAAGATTAGCTGGAAGAAAGTAGGGCTGCTTTTAGAGAACATCACTAAGAATAGCCAACAAAAATTCTGGAATGTAGAAAGGAATTATTTTTTCTTCTTCCCACCCCCACCCTCCCCAGTCAGGATACAAGTTATCCCTGAAGAGAAAGTATTAATGTTCTGTGATTAAGAGACTCTAAAAAGGCTCCATTTGGAATTGTCTATGTAGAATTGCATGTGTATAATTTGTTAAACCAATGTCATTTTATCTACTAGGAATATGCATAAATTACATATGTAAAACATCACAATAGTAAACACTATAATTTAGAGAAAAACAATCTGCAAGTGTGTGTCCTTTTTAAAAACTTCTTACAAATACATAGTTTGATCAATATGGAAATTATAATTCAGCTATAATATTTTAAACATTCGGATAGAATGTGTTTATGAATTCAGACATGTGTTTATGTCCAAGTTCTTTTTCCCAAATTTGTTACAAAATTTAAAAATTCACTTTTTAAAAATCAGATATGTAGACTTAGTTGGGTGTTAACATTAATAGATCAAAATGATATGGATAGTTAAATCAAAATCTTTTCAGAGTGGACATTAAAAGTTTAAAAGGTTTTCTATGTTAAACTGCAAATTGTGTTTTTTATCATTTCTATTGTGGGAGTTGGGTAACTGGGCACATATAAGTAAGTACTGCTAAAATGTGATTATATGTTCAAAGCTCTGATACTTATTTTTCAGTTGCAGACAAACCAATGGCCTTTTTGTATTTTTAATAAAAAGCAGCGGTTTTAATCTGTAAATGGTAATAGGTCATCCATGGGCATAACTCATAACAATCAACTTACACTCTATTTTTCTATCATTAATATTAAAGGTCCAAGAGGTTAATTGAGAAAGGAATTATCTGTAGAACAGTCTACGATTGCTTCCAGTTTAGCATTGTATGATTATCTGACAATGTTAGTTCAAACTTAACACTCTAAAAATATATTTAAAACAAATACTTCAAACTCAAGAGTTTCATCTCTATATTTAATTGTAAAATTACTTTAATTTTAACTTGGGGGGGGGAATAGCAAATTTAAATTTTCTTTTTGGATATTTGATCAAAACTGCCAGATCTGCCATCACCCTATTTCAGCTCTGCTTTGCTATGATGGCATCCTGTTATAAAAGGAGGGAGGAGAAAGTAGGGTAATGTTAGGAGTGGACATTAAAGGTTTTTAAAAGTTTTCTGTGTTAAACTACAAATTGTGTTTTTTATCATCTCTATTGTGGGAGTTGGGCAAATGGGCATATATAAGGAATCAGAGGTGCCAACCCGAGATAAGAGACAATGGTTGAAAGATCCAATGACTTAGGCGTGAGAATGGAATGCAAATGGCCTCCAAAGAGGGACCAAATTTTAGAACTCTTATCAAAACACCTATTATTGGAACATTAATGAAATGATCAAGAGGGGAGGGCCCAGGAGAATCACTGGGTATACGCAGGAATATTCAGCTCTGGCTTTGGTTATGCTGTAACCACTTTGCTTTAGTAAAAGTATACCTGTCGCTACAAATGGAGTCAAGGGTCTTTCTTTCCTAAAAGCCCAAGTTGGGACAGGCCTGACATAAGCCCAGTTGCATCTTGCTTTTAGATTCTCCCATCTTCACCAAAGATTTCAAAACTTATGCTGCAAGAGTGGACTAGTAGAGATAGCAAGCTTTCTTATTTTAGCATGGCATCTTATCTGGCTAGGGAGAAAATGCAAGTCACAATGAAAAGAGTTATTTTCCATCAGCTATTTCTGCCACAATGAACACACTGTGGTCCACTTTTGAGTATTCTTTTAAGAATCCTATTCCAAACACTTCTCTCATTATTTTTACATGTACTTTTCACTATTCCTCTGAAAATAATAATAGGCACATGAATGTCTTTGACATTCAACTGTTTTTGTGTTTATGTCAATTGTTAACAAACTAAATACCAATCAGAATGTAATTAAACATTTAATTTAATTTTAAAAACACACCAGATGCAATACTGATTTGGTATACATTATTACATTACCTCAGAGGCTTAATCAAGCAAATTAAGCTCCTATGTATCCTTAGAAAATATTAAGAAATAACAAAGTGATATTTATAACTTTACCATGTTAACTAATTTGGACATAAGCATATATTTCATAGTATATACACTATATAGATGAACACTTTAAAAGCTTTTTGGCAGATCCTTTCCTTTAAGGGTTCTCCTATAAAATGTACATACAGTAAGTCAGATTGTATCTACTGACAACCCGTCTTTCTATTAGGATTTCTGAACCCATTTAGTAACAATTTCTCCCTCCTGGAAAAACAGAAGAGAAAATACTTTAGATCTTTCTATCTCAGTAATACAGACCATAGTAAAGTTCGGCCAATTTTTTTTTAAAAAAAGAGATAATTATGCAATCACAGTCTTGCATGTGGGTGAGATTTAATGGGAACTATCCTTGTGAACATGGCACTACATTCTTAGATAAAAAGAGTTTATTAGAGTTTATCTTAGTTTGCCATGGAACCTACCTAGGACGCAAGCATATAATAACAAGGATGGACAGACACATCAGTGAATCTTAATTTTCAGTAGTTAGGCATAAGAGATCAATAATCAGAAAAAGCAAATAATTATACTCATTAATGTATAACAATTTGAAGATGATCGCTTAAATTTTTAAAATCTCTGGACAACCCCCCCAAATTTATAAATAACTATTTGCAACATATTTCATACTAAAATCTTTTGATGTTCTTTGCCCTAACTGCAAATTCTTCTTTTCCTGTTATAATTAGTTATAATTTCTACTTCATGGTAAGCATAAATTAGCTAGGGCTGAACCATGAATTCCATCAGTAATCCAACACCTGCAGAGAAAAGAAATTATTGAATGCAACATATTAATGTAAGGCGTCTATAGCAGCAGGAGAGACAAAATCTAAATTTTGTTTTATAATACTATTCAGTGGCAAACAACACTTTACACATCAATGCAGTACAGCCCCTGTGATGATTTATATGAGTGTGTGTTAGACAGAGTTAATGTGAATTTTAAATAAAAAAGAGCTGGGAAGGCTTAACCTTTTCTTTACTCACAGCTTTTATCTTCTAAATTCTGACTGTAATTCTTCTCTACTTTGCAATATTCCAGAAACAGACATCTAGAATAAATAATGTGGGATATAGTAATTAGAAAATTATATGAGGGGGATAACTGGTTCAGAAAATCTCAAGTTCCTCTTCCCATAAAGATGGGCTACATCAATCTATTTTTCACCACGGTAATTGAAATGTTATCCCATTCTGGAACTAAGCAAGGAAGATCCGAATATCTTATTATAGTAATAGATAGAACTATGAAATAAAATAAGCAGGACTCAGTTCGGGAATATACTTTCTACTAAAAAAGGTAGACTAAATACTGGAAACAAGTCTATATTTTAGACATAGGCCAGTTGTTTCAACTTAATAATTTAAGTTGTATGGTCTTCAACTTCCAGAATTCCCCAACTATCATGCTGGCTGGCTAATTCTGGGAGCCGAGTCTACGGTTAAAATTTCCAAGGTTGATAAACACTGCTTTAAACTGATTTTAATTACTGAAAATCTTAGGTGGTTTATAAAGAACAAACATCTGCCAGAGGATTGAACTACCTTGAAGTTTGGGTAATTCCTATGTATATAGCTATACTGCAGTTTAAAGCTGTTATGAGGATATGGGGAAAATATTCCCACTTTTGAGTTTAACAGGACTGCTGGATGGCTAGACTGGAAAGTCAATATTTTGTCCATCCCTATCGTAACAGAATTTCTACCCAACTGATGGATAAATCCAAGTGTGGATATATCTGATGAGTATTCTGTCCAAGAGAAACCTGATCCATGAATCACAGGAGACAAAAGCCAGAAGCATCAGATGGGATCTGTACAAAATGGTTGCATTTGAAAGGGCTGACTCAGAGTGGGACACACTGGTTATGGGCATGTTGGACAGGATTTTATTTCAAAGCCGGCAGTCTGAAAATTAAAAACAAAATTTAGCCTTAGATCGAGAGATGTATAGGTAATGTCTTGACAATGATCTTTCAATTATGATAGTGATGAAAAAGGTGCACATATACAAGCTATGCAGCATCTCTTTCTCTCTCTGCTCACCCTTGCAGTCAGTTTAGTACAGGGGTGTCAAGCTGCCGGCCTGTGGCAGGATGCGTCACGCCAAAACTGCGCCCACCCCACTGCTGGCAATGGGAAAAAGGTCACGATACGTTGCGACACATCACGTGACGTCGCAAGTTTGACACCCGTGGTTTAGAATATGTTCTGTTTGACCTGTTTCCCCACCCCTTGCAGAGGGTAAGGCTTAAGCAAGCCATCTCTTTCTGAGCTGCTTTCTTGGCAGTGTAGCACATTCCTAAAAGGTTCTAACCATAAGTTAACAAGCTCAGGTCTGTGACGTTAAGTAATTGATTAGAACCCTAGGGCTGGCTCATAATGCTGCCTGACAATGACAAGACCCTAATCAGTTCCACACCAAAGGCTTTTGCTTGCATCCTAAAAGGCTTCCAGGAAACACACTAGGCAAACAGTGGCCATTTGCACATTCTTCCTTGTATACCCTTTGTATATTCCCTATTGTATACCCACTTATTCTCTTGTAATCCTTTCCCATCCAATGAATGTAAATACAAACATCAATTATCTTCTCGTTAATTATCTCAGCACCAGGGTGAGCATTCCAAAGGAGTGATGAAAAAGGGCTGCAGGATTTGCCCTTTTACCTGGATTCCTCACAAGTAAAGTTCTGGAAATTTTCCCTGCCATTTTGGTTCATGTGGTTGTTTGGGATATTTTTTTTATTAATAGATATATATTTGTACATGTAAACCAGGAAAAAATTCAAGTTAACTGCTATTCAACTTAATACAATCAATTTGAATTTGTAAACATTCTTCACTCCGTATATCAAGATTTAACTGTAAGCCAGATACATTTTCTTTGATTGGTGTTTCTCTTGTATGTAGTCTATCCACTGCTTCCAGTCCAACATATATTTTTCATTTGAACGATCCTTCAAATATGCCGATATTTTAGCCATTTCTGCCAAATTTATAACTTTCAAAGTCCATTCTTCCATAGATGGTATTTCTGGCTTCTTCCAGTATTGTCCCACCAACAGTCTCGCTGCTGTGATCAAGTTCAGAATTAAGTTCGTCTCTGTGGTGGTACAGTCTTTTATGATCCCTAACAAAAACAACTGAGGTAGAAATTCAATACGCTTTTTCAAAATGGTTTGGAGTGTCCACCATATTTTTCTCCAGAAGGCTTTAATTTTTCTACATGTCCACCATACATGAAAATATGTAGCCTCCATACTATCACATCTCCAACATTTAGGTTGGATGTCAGGGTAGATATATGATAGTTTTTTCGGATCTAGATGCCACCTATAAAACATTTTATAAAAGTTCTCTCTTAAATGTTGCGCTTGCGTAAATTTTACATTTTTCACCCAAATTCCCTCCCACGTTTCCATCGTGATAGGTTGCCCAAAATCTGTTTCCCACTTTACCATACAATCCTTGACTAGTACAGTTTCAGAGTCAATTTCTATCAATACACTGTACACTCTTTTAATATGCATGGGCCCTTTTTCTCTAACCTGTTTGATTAGACTCTCATCTGTTAGTGATAAACCCCTCTTCTGGTCTTTTTGCCATCTAGACTGCAGTTGTAAATATGAAAGCCAGGTACACACTATTCCTTTATCTGCTAGCGTATTTGATGGTTTTAGCGATAACACATTTCCTTCTTCCACTATGAGTTTACTATAGGGCACCACATCTTGACCTTGTATTACGTTTATGTCCCCCATTGCGTGTCTGGGGATCGTCCAGATGGGAATCTTTTCGTGTAGTAAGTACTGATACTTCTTCCAGACCCGCAACAGCGGGATTCTCAGTGGATGCTCCTTGAAGCTCTTGTCGACCTTCTTGTCATACACTAGGTATGCGTGCCAGCCATATATTAAACCATGTCCTTCAGCATTCAGTCATTCATTATATTAATCCAGTCACTCAACGCCACCAGCACCGCAGCATAATAATATAACTTCAAATTGGGCATTTTTAAACCACCTCTTCTCCTTGTATCCTGGATGATTTTTAATTTAACCCTCGGTTTCTTGCCATCTTTGGGATATTAAAGCAAAGGAAAGCTGAAATAAAATCATAAGCACTTTGTGGTCATGTGATTTTTCACTTAGTGACCACTTTTCTGATTGAATTACCATGATCCCTAAACAAGGACAACCTGTAGATGATAAGAAACTCTAAAATGATTCAGAAACATGACAAAGGAATCTTCCTGGGACTACAGGGAATCTATATAAATTCCTAACAATACAAAAAACCTTTGCAAAGGATGCAGAAGAAAGCCACATCAAAAATTGCTTCAGAACCATGACAATTTACACCAATACATAAAACTGGATACAAATGCACCTGCTCTCCAAAGACATGCAAAGAAGAAACAATGTCTTGATTAAACAAATGTATAAAAATAAGTCATTTTGCAACTATGTGTTATTAAGTATATTGAAAAACATTTAGTATTTTTTTGGGACTAACTATATGTTGTGAAGATTCTTCCAAATATGGGAAATATCTTTGCAAGTTAACAATAGTTAAGGCAAATATGGGCTCATATACAGTATATCTCAATGAAAAATGAGCCAGTTTGATTCAGTGGTTAAGCCACCAACCTAGAAATCAGGAGATTATGAGTTCTAGTCCTGCCTTAGACATGACGGACAGCTGAGTGATTTGGAGCTGATCACTCTCTAGTCAACCCACATCACAGGGTTGTTGTCGTGGAGCAAACAGGAGGAAGGGGTGTTATATATGTTCACTGCCTTAATTTATTTATAAAAATAATAAATATGGGATAAAAAGTTCTTAAATAATAATGATTATGGAAGAATAAAATCTGGTCTGCATACCTTTGCTCTGCACTTTCCAAATTTTGCTCATCCCCATCTATTATATCCTTTCATCAAAAATTCCCATGCTGGCATTAACAAGCTAACCCACCGTTTAGTTCTTGCATTCACATGTTATCTAAGAGACTGGTCTGAACAAAACTCAGCAGCACTTTTTCGTGCAGCTGCTAATAAAAACAGGATCGCCAACATCCGATAATGGATATGGCACAAAAAGAAGATTAACATGTTACCTTCTCTTTAGAATGGAATAGAAATAGAATTATTCCAGTTATCAAGGCCAGATGCAGAATCCACACATGAGTTAAACAAAACATATTGTCCCATCAATTTTTAACATTTTCTGAGTCACACCATGTAAACTTGCAGCTTTGCCATTTTTTAAATAATCTATTTCCTGTTATTTAATTATTATTCATTCATTCATTAAAAAGCTCAATATATAGCATGTACTCTTCTACATCTCCCCTCAACAGTAAAGTAGGTTGGCCTGAGAAAGAAAGTGTGGCTCAAAAGTCACCCAATATAAAGAAGATTATTGTAAATCTGTCTGAATGTCAGCAAAAATAGAATAGGTATTGGGTGAGAAGCCAACTAAATAAAGGTTAAATTTGAAAATGAATCAGATATGGCTGAATCAGATGGGTAAAACATTCCAGAAAAAAAATTCCCAATATATTTCTATGGAAGAAATATACCTCAGGATGTCTCCCCTATGTTTCCCAGTGTACACAAAGCAGTAGACACAAGGTATTATTTTATACAGAAGAAAATACAGCTGCCTCTTATAGCCACTGCTAGTAAGGGGATTGGAGAAAAAAAATCTAAATTCATGCTCTTTCCGTTTTCTCTACTTTGCTGTTCTTTCCAACTCAATGGAATGTTAGAATTAAATCATAAAGATTGCCCATAGTCTGTACATACTACTATTTATCTGTCCATCAGCAGAATGTCTCTCACAACAGAAAAGAATGAGAGTAAATTTGGTGAAGTGGCAAATAAATGGAGTTGAACACAGGCCAGATATAGCTAGAGATTGCATTAAAAATAACAACAAAACCCAGGAAAAATTATCCCAATACATCTCTATGGAAGAAAAAGCTGGGTAGCAGCTTGAACTGTTCTCAAGTATTCCATTTTTCAGTTTCCCTCCCTTATTCCTTCCGCCATATGAAGTCCGAAGCACTGCAATTAAGGGATTGGGGGGAAAACCCCTCCAAAAACTGCATTTTATGCATTTCTCCTTTTTGAATATTTGAAACCTAAGTCAAGCAGGGAAATCACCATTTCTCTTGGTATGTTAAATAAATGAATTGGAAATCCTTGAGCTATCTATATTATGTTTTTGCACAAGAGATAGCATACCTTCAGATACTTCCAGTACTTTTCCATCACCACAAAAGAAAAGCAGTTGAAGCTAATGTTACTAACAAAATGGCTTTTTTTTCATATCTTATATCTCTGGTACAACAAACATAACATGGCAACCAGCCAAGAGTGCCATTATATAAAATTAATGATATAAAAACCCATGGTATGTTAAAAGAATTCAGATAGTTTAGAAATAATGCATATTATAATTACTTATTTTGCAGGTTAAAATGATAGTGATTTTTCAGCATGTACAACAATAATATTACATGGAATGCAAGAAAACTTACGATCAATGGATCTGTAGCTTTTAGCTAAGGGTTGTAATTCTGATATTATCAATATTTAGTACTGTAGAAGCAATATTTTCTTTACCACCAAGTCAAAATTCTCAGTGATGAAGTATTATTTTACATTCCTAATGCACTTTTATCTTCATGGTAAACCAGTTTAGCAGGCAGAATAGATGAGAATCACTAGTAGAATGGCCCTAATATTCTTAATAAATGCCAGAGTGTCTACTTCTATGTCAGATTAAATTAAGTAAAAAATCCAGGTTTTGCATGGAGGACTGACAGACAGATATGTTTGTATTCTGACTGGTATGAGCAGGATCAATTAAATGAATAGGAAGAGAAGCATTTTCAGTAACTAAAGCATTTTCAATAACTAAAGATTGTATTTTAAAATACTAAATAATTTTCAATTTCCTTTTAAAAAAGGCTTGGTGCAGAAAAGGATTCAGATCATTTTATGCATTTAAATATTTGTTCCCACTTTCAAAAGTGATAAGGCTAACTTTCAGTCTACATTTTTATCCTCCATACAGAAATACTCTTTTTTTTTTTAGCCTTTCTAGAATCACTGGGTTAAGATTTTAAGAACTAAGGTGTTTCCTTTTCTGCAGTATCAAACTACATCTACAAACTCTTTTAATTCTGCACAAACATAAATTCTAGAGCTCAAGATTTTATAAAAATTTCAGTAGCTTAAACATGGAAAGAGCTAGCAGATATCTTTAAGACATAATTTGTATAAAACATTTATATTTCATTCTTTCCTGTTTTTATTTTAGTGAAAACCCTACAGGTAGCATATGCTGCACAGAATGGATGATATTAATTCAATAGATAATATTTCAATGACTTATAAATGTAAACATGTGTAAAACAATATAGAAGCTTGGTTAACATCACAGATAGCATTTAGAAATTAAATAACTTCAATAATGACCATCTCCACCTTGCTTTGTATTTTGTACTAAAGCTTGGTACTAACAATCTGCAGTAAGGTCTTGTGTGCACAGATATCAAAAATATGTAATTAAAAATCAGTTAAAATAAACAGCAAATGTGTTATCAGCTTGAATCGACTGGGCTCTAAATTTTAAATGAATTCACCTCTCTTATCCTTGAGAAGTCCTTGTAAAAGTCATTAATCCAGATGAGAAAAGCCATTTTTTAAAATCACAGTGGCGTATTATGGCCACTGAAGTGCCAGGCCCTTTAACAGCCATTAGCCCCAAAGCTTTATGCAAGCGTTTCTTCTTCAGATTGCGTCTTAATCCCAGAAGTCAGCAAAGTTGTTCATTTTAAATGTTCTCTGTTTGGTCTAAACTGAAACCCTGTCACTTTCTCAGGCTGCCTCTGACCTAAAGGGAGAGAGCTTTAAGTTTAAAAGGTCAAGTGGAAATCCAAGCCCGTGCGGGCCCTCAGGATTAGGGAAAAAGGCTTGTCCCTGATGCTGAACGGTTTATTTTCACTTTTGAAGAACAGCCCTTCCTAGCCGGTCCGCTTACATAACGCAGGGAAAGCACGATCAGAAAGCCGCTTTCCGAACCCTCCTTGCGACGAATATCCCGCCCCCTTCGACACCGCACCCTGCATCGCCCAAGCGGGAAATAAGGTTTGAACTTGTCCTCCCTTACCAGCCAGCGTCAACGTCTCTAACCTCCGCCGAGCCTTTTCACCTTCCCGAACTTGAACATAGTTCTGCCCCTCGAGGGGTGGTGCTGCTCCCGGACAGGCAAGGCGGGGTGGAGTTTGCGTGAGGCGAGCCAGAGAGCAGAATTTTTGAACGTAAACAAACATAAACTTAATTGGGTCTTACGCATGGTTAACATAACCTATTTTCGTCGCTTCTGATTTCTGCGTTCAGCACGGAGTGCAAAAATTGTTTCTAAATTCTGTAGTACGCGCTGATTCCGCTGAACCCAGTACTTTTTTCCAAACAAGAGAAATATAACAGAGCACAAAAGAGTCAAGGTTGCCTACCCCTGGTTTATACAGTCAGGATGTTCTTCCTGATGTCTAACCTGAACTTATTTTCTTATACGTCTTAATCCAATGGTTTTGGTTCTGCTCTCTGAGGCAATACAGGTTAGGTCTACTCCATCTTCAGGGTCAAATATATTTGCACATTACTATATTATCTCCCCTCAGTCAGTCTTCTGAAAGCTAAACATACTCAAATCGTTTAGCTGTTTTATTTGGTAGTCCGCTTCTGAACTCAATTTTGACTTTCTTCAACATCTTGCTCCAATTTGTTATTGCCTTTTTTAAACTGGGGTATTCAAGAGCTGCATACTCCTAATGGGGTATGAACAGCAGAGTGGAGTGAACTAATTCTTGTAATTGGATTCTCGGTTCCTGTTGATGAAGGCAAGATAGTATTTGACTTTTTAGTGCCTAAATCATAGGACTGGTTTAACTTTCACACATACTATTTCCCAGTTAGGTTTCTCCCTCCCTGTATTTTTCCCTTTCATTTTTCCTACCATTACATTTCTCCTTGTTAAATTCTATCCTATTCATTTCAGCTCATTGCTCAAAGTTATCTAGATCTCCTTTAACATAATAGCATTAGATCTTCAGTCAATTTAGTGTCATCTGCAATTTGATAAGTAATTTCTCATCCAAATTATTGATAAAAGTATTGAATAATGTGAAACCTGGGAGAAGCCCTGTAGCAATATCCCTGATACTTTCCTCCAAGCTGAATGAGTATGGAAACTAATCAAGGAGAGAAGCAACCTAGAACTAAGGAGAAACTTCATGACAGTTAGAACAATTAACCAGTGGAACAACCTGCCTCCAGAAGTGGTGAATTCTCCAACACTGGAAGTTTTTAAGAAGAGACTGGACAGCCATTTTTCCGAAATGGTATAGGGCAGTGTTTCTCAACCTTGACAATTTTAAGGCATGTGGACTTCAACTCCCAGAATTCCACAGCCAGCAATGCTGGCTGTGGAATTCTGGGAGTTGAAGTCCACATGCCTTAAAATTGTCAAGGTTGAGAAACACTGGTATAGGGTTTCATGCCTGAGTAGGGGGTTGGACTAGATGACCTCCAAGGTCCCTTCCAACTTTATTATTATTATTATTATTATTATTATTATTATTATTATTATTCTTTTTAAAGACCATTCAGCCAACTATGAATCCAACTAATAGTTATATCCCTAGCTTATACTTTCCTATTTTATTAAAAAGAATCTGGACATATAGAATACAAAATAAAGCCATTGGTAGGGACCTATTCAAGCAGGAAACCTTATACCATTCCAGACAAATGGCTGTCCAACAAAATGAGTGCCAGGACACAATATTCTCTCCTTGGAATGTTGTGTCTACAATAGTTTGGGCACAACATTTTAGGAAGAATGTGGATTAATTATGGTGTGGCCAAATGAGAACAATCAAAATGATAAAGGTTTACATTATCATGAAGCCATAGACTTAAATTACAAAGAAGCAGATTTTAATTCTACATAAGAATGTTCTACCAATAAATGTTCAAATGGAACAGGTTGTCTCAGGAACTGGTGAACTTACCTTTCTGAAAACATTTAAACAGAGGCTGAATAGACATCTCTTGGGGTTGCTAAAGTATTAGATTTCTACACTGAGTAGAGGACTATTTTTATTTATTTATGGAATGTATTTTTATGTTGCTGCAATCCAAAAAGACTTTTGGCAGCTTTCTCTGAACAGATACAGATTAAAATATCCATGGCAGGAATAAAGCCACTATTATAAATAGCCTAAATAGAAATAAAGATGGCAACATTCACATTAGGGAAAAGCTCTCCCAAGCAATTACGTTTTAAAAATTTCTAAAAGACCATAAGGAGGGGGCCACGCTGATCTCTTCAATGTTTTCTTGTGTCAGCCCATGAAATCTGAAAATATGGAATTTACAGCTGTTTCTCCCTGATAGATCTAAATAGTCAGGCTATGGAATGGTATGTGGGAATAACTTTGAAGGATGAGGGAAACAAATGCTTCCCAGAAAATGATTAGACAAGAGAAAGATGAGAAAGAAACTTAGAAAAGATCCACCCTAATTGACCAGGCTGTCAAAAGTGACAGTGGGAGATTTTTACTTTTAGACTTGAAAAGTTCTGTTAATGTAGCCTTAGTTATCTGGTTGCCTTTCCTGTGTTGTTAACCTGGGGAAGGTTGACAGGCCAATGTTGATGGGAAAATAACTTTTTATCACCTTAAATTGGAGCCAGAAACCAATTGGCAACAAATGTAGGGTCTGCAAAACTGGTCAAAAAGTTCCTCCTGTTGGGAGCAGGAAAGGATGCTGACCACTGCATTTTAGATCAGCTGTAGTTTCTGTATGCTCCTTAAGGATAGCCCCAAACTCTTCAAGGATAGCCCAAGAAGAGGGCACTAGTTTAACCTGGTGGTGATAACTATAACAAAGTTCTCCTTCCCCAGGTAACTCTACAGTTAATGCAACAGCTGAGGATAGACTTGGGTACCTGTGTTGCAAGAGTAGCCGTGAGTTCAGAAGCACTCTCAAGTTGCAGACTTTCTTCCTGATGGATAGTGCCTGCCTATCAAGGAATACCTCTGACAGCAACAGAGGATGCCAACACATGAACAGCATCTTTGTCTTTCTATGGTTCAACTTCAATTTGTTATCTCCTAATCAGATCATGACAGCCTCCAGACAGCATCTTATTCATGGCCTGGAATAGCAATGGGCAATATTAGCATATTGATGATAGCACATGTTGAACTATTGCATGAACTGTCTTAGTAACTTTGTATGGATATTCAAAAACAAAAAAAAAGAGTACTGTGGCACCTTTCATGACAGGGGTCACTAGGCTCACTTCTTTTACTCCACCATTGGAACTGCTCATTAAGAAAGGAGTGAAACCATTGTGAAAAAACATCTACTAATCCTTGCAGGTCGTCCAAGTGATACCGTGGTTGATGGTATTAAAAGCTGCTAATAAGACAAGGAAGTACACATGTCTCCATACAGGACATAACATAAATTATCTGGAAGAACGACCAATGCTGTCTCCTGACCAAAGCCCTGAGTATAATCTACTTTCTCTGGGTGTTGCAAGGTTGATCCATCACCACTATCTCAACAATCTTTCCCCAAAAGGGAAGATCAAGAGTGATCACTAGCTTTCTAACAACACTGGGTCCAAAAATACCCTCTTTAGGAATGGAATGTTGGAACCACAACAGCCTCTACCACCTCTTTCTAGAAACTTCCTGTCCTCCAATAAGGCAATAACAATTTTATGGAAAACACCCCTTCCAAAGTTCTCATACATGTTAGAAGAACCATGGAATCCAGTTGGCAGTTGCGAAAAGATAATTGAGATACCATTCTATCCATTTTATCAAAATATTCTCATCCCAATGAAGTTGGCCATCCCATACTATTACTGTTCCACAAGGACCTAACCATTAACTCCAATATCCCTCTCCCTCCCTCTCCCTCTTCCTCTCCCTCCTTTCCTCGCTCACTCTCCCCTTGAGCTATTCCTTCAACAAAAATATCTACGTGTGAAACCTTCTCCCCACAACTGAAACCCTCCCATTAGCCCCAGATGACAGTGAGAGCCTATCCTAGTCTGTCTTTCATGATTGATAAGGTCTTCAAACCACCCTACCTCATTTTCTATAAAAAGAGAGAAAAGGTAAACCAACTAGAATAGATGAAGCCTTTCCAATATTAACATTCTCTGGACATTACTCTGTGATATATTCCCCTCTTGCTGACTTGTTCTTTAACAGTAGCAATGCTACTGAGAAAAATCTTTTGATTTGGTTTTTGCTATCCTTGGCAGGGCTGTTAATAGGCAGAAAGACAAAATGGAAGCAATGCTCTTGAAATCCAAGATCATCAAAATCAATTAAAGTTTAGCTATTAACTTCATGGGCTCCTTGCCTTTGTTGAAAAACATATATTTTCTGTCTCTCTGTGAACAGCAGGAGACATAACATCAATTTTAATTTTGTTAATCCACAATTAAAAAGCACAAAGGGGTGGTTTAATGACATCTAAAAAAATTAGCTTCCCAGTTGGCATCTAATTTTTTTTCTTTTAATAAGTTCATTACTATTTAGCTGCCACTTAATTTCAGTTTTACTACTTTTTGAAGGGAGGTGTCTGAATACTTTATTACAGTTCTGCTACATTTCTGTTGTTAATGTGATTAATCACAGGCAATACTTCAAACCATCATGGTTTAGGAAAACATATAAATAGAAATTCTCAGAAAACAAATTAAGAGACCATATACAAGAGTCTCTAAATCAATAATAAACCCAACATTTAAGTCAGTTAGCACACCTCTGTTATGATTAAGTTGCTTTAAAAACTAATTCAAACTTTTAAAGCGCTCCAAAACAAAATGTGAATTAATACAAAGCAGATGTTATTGTAAATGAGTGCTGACCTTTTACAAAATCTTTAATAAAGATTTAATAAATCTTATACAGAAATAAAGACACACTGAAATTGTTCAAGTAACAGTTCAGATAATATTGGTTTGAAAACAAGCTATATCAATGTAATTTCATTGCTTTTTCAGGCAAGATAAATATACAATGATCTTTTTTCTAAATTATGATATTTTTTCTGATAATTTATGTTGATTTGTTTATGTTTGTAGAACAAATGGTGTTGTTGGAGGATTGTCTATTTTAATTTTCTCTAAACAAAGAAAGAACGAAATTTCAAATTTATTCTCCCAATACAGAAACTTGCGCTTACCTTTAAAACCCTTTCCAGATTCAGATAATGTTAACAAGTATTCACCATATTAAATATTCACAGCTTAAATAGAAGCTTTTATCATATGCAACCAATATAATACAATGAAAAATAAGATAGTAAATAATGATAAAAGATTGAGAATAGGATTTATGAGACAAGGAAAAAAGCAATATTTACGAAGTCAAACAAATACTTTTCCAATGACTCATCTGCAATAGTGCTTTTTAAAAATGTCTGGAAAATAAAGAATATCAATGGTATGTTATTGCTACACGAAATTTTATTTATATCAACTTCAGATTTTTATTAGCATTTTATATGTTAAGACAGTAAAATACACTATTACTGGAATACAGAATCAGGGTTCTAATGCAAATATTACTTTTCTATTGATTTTTAGAGATTAAGAGTTTATTTCATTGGATTTCTTTTTTAAAAGCGATAGCATTAAATCTTTGTCTTTTAAGCTAATCACATTTTTAAAGTATGCTTTTGTAGGATGATTTATTTATTTGTTCCATTTATATGGTCACCCATCTCAAATGTATGACTCTAGGCTAACAGAATTAAAGCAAGATGATATCATAAACAATAACAAATAAATAATTACAGGAGACAAGATGAAAACAAAATCATACAGATTCAATTAAATAGCCTGGGCCACAGGTTCTGCAACAAAACTAGTTTTTTTAAGTTCACATGAAAAGCCTAATCTCTGGGGGAAAGATATTCCAGAGGGCAAGCACCACAACAGAAAAGGTTTTCCTCCAGGGACCCACATTTCCTAAAGGATGGATCCAGCATATGCCTTCATGCTGGATCTCAAGGACAGGTAAGTTACAACTGGGGCACGGCAGTAACTACCATCTTATGAAGGTGCAATACATCCAGACTCTGTTCCTTTCAAGATTTAGAAATAATTGCCTGAACCTTTTTAATTAGATGCTTTCTTCTTCCAATAAATGTTCAGCAATCACAATTTGGTGGCACTTTCTTTTGTTTTTAATAAAACCTAGATCAGGGGTTCTCAACCTTGGCAACTTTAAGACTTGTGGACTTCAATTCCCAGAATTCCTCAGCCAGCAAAGCTGGCTGAGGAATTCTGGGAGTTGAAGTCCACAAGTCTTAAAGTTGCCAAGGTTGAGAACCCCTGACCTAGATACATATATTTTGTCATTACACTATGGCTGGTTTCATGGGGTAAGTTCATTGTGTTAAGCCACAGTGTGCTGAACAAAACATGATGGCATGGCATGGCCTGGCTTGCACATAAAGCAAGTTGTAAGTGACAGGGTTAACCCAAAGAGCTAAGTCAAAGCAACTCCCACATGTCAATATGTTTTTTCATGCCAACAGGCATCTGAGTGGAGGCAAAGAGACTTGCACAAGAGACATGAAGTGATAAGTAGATTAAGGGAGGAAAAGTTTTTTTTTAATCCTAACCATTCTATTGTATCAGTCAATTGATCCAATAGTCATAGGAAGAAGAAGTATAGCAGTGATTACACTGACAAGGAAATCTATGGCTGCATTAATTCTGGAAGCACAGCTACTATAAAATACTAATAGTGGGATATATATTGGGTATTATATCAGAGGAGGAGGAGGAGGAGGATTACATACCATGGAATTTTTATCAACTATTAATTTTTTCCATGATGATCTGTTCCTTACCCGATCCTTCAGCTATTCCAATGAGCAATATGCTCATTGCTACTATAACTGAGTATATCTACTTGCTGCTGGTTGTCCTCTTCTCTTTTCTTCCATTTTCACAGCAGTAGAGTCTTCCCTAGAGAGCTAGTTTTTTGTATAATATTAGCAGGCTAATTTGAGCCTCATTGGTAATTCTGTGTTGATTTGTTCAATGATCTATTTGTTAGTTGTCCTGGCTGTCCATTTGGAATCTTTTCTAACACTAAACTTCACAAGGATCAATACTCTTCCTATCTTCATTCTTCCATCTTTTTCCAATTTTCATTTCTATAGTGTCACAGGGAATACCCATGCTATCATGAATCTGATCTTCGCATAGACATAATATGGTATTTGAATATCTTTTTCAAGGCTTTATTGGTTGCTTTACATAGCACAAAGAAAAAACTGACAAGCCTATGGTTGGTGTATATTATTATTATTGATCACATAATCAGTCAGATGTTTAGACTGGATTTGGTATTTTTATCCACCTATTGAGTCATTCCCAAGGATCTGAAATAAGGAAATGTTGTTTGCTGGTATTAAAGGTATTGTTGCAGGATATAAGCTATTCCAAGTAAAGCTTAATTGTCTTTTGCAATTAATTGATGATTTTTATCAATACTGATAGTGTTAAGTGATGCTCCAAATGTTTTAGGATTGCACTGAAGACACATTTTACTACTGGTACTATTTTTGCTTTCTTTTGCCACAGTCATTCTATTTCAGTGGTTCTCAACCTTGGGGTCGCGACCCCATTTGGGGTCGCACAACCATTTCGCGGGGGTCGCCGGGCACCGCCGGCCGCCATTTTGTTTTTTTATTTTAATTTTTTTTAATTTTTTCTAAAAAAATTTTATTTATTTTTTATTTTTTTGGGTGCGCGCGCACCGCGCACGCACAGATCCGCCCATCGCGCCGAAAAAAAAAATAAAAAAAATAAAAAAAAATCAAAAAAATCAAAAAAACAAAAAACAAAATGGCGGCCTGCGATGGGCCGATCCGTGCATGCATGGATCCACCCATCGCGGCTGCCATTTTGTTTGTTTTTTTAAATTTTTTTTAAAAAAATTTTCCAGCGCGCGCGGGTCAAAGTCGCGGCACGCATGGGCGGGGCAAGTGGGGTCTCAACCTGAGAAAGGTTGAGAACCACTGTTCTATTTCTATTTGCAGGACTTTGTATTTTGTGGTTTTTCTCTAGTTCTTTCTCTAGTCTACTGCTACTCCCAGGTACTGCCACATCCATTATACTGACATTTTTGTCTTTCTTATCAAAGACAAAATCTGGGGAGTTATATGGCAGATGCCTGCCTGTCTGAATTCTAAAGTGCCAAAGTATTTAGTTTCTTCATTTTCTATTACTTTATCTATTTTGTAGTCCTACCAGTTCTTGCTTGCAGGCAAATGATATTTCTTGCAGATATTCCAGTGCATGACCATTGTTACTTTGTCATGCCTTTCTTTGTACGCAATTTGTGCAACCTTCTTGCAGCAGCTAGCTATATGGCTGACTAACTTCAGATTCTTTACAGAAGAGGCATTTGCTATTGCTGTTTTCTTAGTTCTGGCTTTGTATGCATTGTTCTTAAGGCTTGATCTTGTGCAGCCAGAATTAGCCCTTCTGTCTCTTTCTCAATTTTACAGCAATGAGCCATTGCCAGGTCTATTGTTTTTATTTGGTAGTTGTGCTGAGAAAAAAATGGCTGTCCCAAAACACCTACCGGTAGTTAGTTTTCATGCCTAACAGAGAACTACAAATCACAATCTCCAGGTTTCTAATCTGATATCTTAGATAGCTCTGATTTCCACAGTACTGTATTAGGATTTCCAGCACTTAATATTCACATCACCCACACACTTTTCTTATAGTGATTTACAAATATAAAATAGGGAAACACTCTTAAGAACAGGGGGAAAAACTAGAGTTGCTGGATTCTAGGTCCTAGTACATGCATTATCTACACTAAACTTGTTTATTCATCAATCAAATTCACTGATGTAAACTGCCTTTGGAGGTTAAAATATGTACACTGATGTGTACACTGATGTATATCACATTTAAACTATTTATTTACTTACTTATTACCTGAACTCAGGTGCATTTTCCTTTCTTAACTTAATGATGCCAAAAATCTTTCTCTTACCTATCAAATGGACTTCTTCTTTTCCTTCTACCCTCATCCAGCAGAATAAAATTAATCAGTTTGTCATCAATTTATGGGACTGTCTTCTGCCACATACTTCCCTACGACTGGTGAGAGCGCACAGGGTCGGCCTCCTCCGGGTCCCGTCAGCGAAACAATGTCGTCTGGCAGGCCCTAGGGGGAGGGCTTTCGCTGTTGTGGCGCCCGCCCTCTGGAACCAACTGCCTTCCACTCTCCCGGCCTTCTGAAAGAATCTTAAGACCTATCTTTGCCGGCAGGCCTGGGGATGATTATGGATTGTTGTGTGACTGATGAATATGTGTGTGGTTTTATTTTTAAATTTTTTTGCTTGGACTTAGATTGTAATTGTTGTTTTATATATATGTTGTAAGCCGCTCCGAGTCTTCGGAGAGGAGCGGCATATAAGTCCAAACAAAATAAATAAATAAATAAATAAATTTGGTAGAGAAATTATTTTTTTCCGATTTCTTTTTAAAGCAAATCTGGACAGGTACCCACAATTTAATTTGGATTCTTAAGAGCAATTGCAATTGTAGGCCCTTGCTGCTTCATTGCAAGAAGTACCTTTTTCATATTGTGTACAAAGTCCCAAAAATGTGTTGAAGTGGTTTGTGACTTTATTTTACTTACTTTGCCACCCTGCTTACCACAGACATTGTTACTTATGACTAACTAATTCTCCAACTCATTTAGTTGATTCTTTCTTTTATACATAGCTCTGGGCCAAACCCCAGAAAAATCCATTTGGATTCTCCCATGTCACATCAAAGAGATACAGCCACGCAAAAATATTTATTTCTTTGTAATGGTTTTTCTTTATAAAAGTAATGAGAACATGGAAACCTGTTCCCTTTAAAAAGTAATATCAGCTATAACAAAATTATAATAATTATTGGAATTTTATTTCTTTATAGCAGTTATCTTAATTTAGTGTAATAAAATGTAACTAGTTTTATTACATCAATTAGTCCATTTATAAAATATAAATTTCTAGGTATCGTTCATAATGCAGTAACTATAAAGTACAAGTGGAATCACAACTCATCAAATTCAAATTATATATGAACATTTTATACTTTCAGTGCTATAAAAGTGTAAAACAAAATCCCTCATTAGTACAAGTCCATTGGTCTGCTTGAAAATGGCTCATAAATAAGCAGGCATGTTAGTAAGGAATGCTGCATTAAGCTTTATCTGTCCATAATTTTATTCATCATCATGCCAGCATTTTATATTTTTAATCACAAAAAAGAAGAAGAAAGGATTAGTCAAGAGTTCTGTAGTCAGAATGCTTTGGGATGAGGTTTTTTTATATATATATAGCAGATGCCATTTAAATTGCGTTCAAACAAAAGAATTGGTTAAAATCTAAAAATTTATACACTCCAAAAATCTATGCACCTGTTATTCTGTCAGATTTTGTGTCCAAGATCCAATAATGAAGAAAAGCAATTCCTAGTAGTAACTAGTTAACCACTGTAAATTCCACTTATTTCATATAAAATCTTTGCACCAGTGAAATATCCCTACCAATTAAATGACTTTAAAAAGCTGATCTTCAAGATTAATCCCATTATGAAACTATGATCAAAATTTGGGAATACCAGGTATGGGTTTTTTTCTATTTAAGTCATTGTCTATACCTTTAAAATTTAATTATCTTGTTAATTACAATTGAGTATTGTCACTGTGCTTATTGGAAGTGTACTGGTTGTTTATGGTATAAAATTTAAGATAGTTGATGGAGATTTGCAAAACAGAAAATACAATAAAATAAAGAGAGAAAGAGATAAATGTTTTCTGGTTTAGAGTATGGAATATCTCTGCTTCAGAACAGAGGAAAACTACAAATTACAAGCAGGAGTGCCAATTACAGTCTCTCTGAAGAATGCCAAAGATCAGCAGCCTTGCCAGAAGCTCAGCATTTACTGTGATCCTGCTCAGAAGTTTTCTTGAAATCAGCTTTATTAGCATAAAACAGAAAATATTACCTTTTTTGTGGGGAGATTAAAGATTATTGGAGACACATATTGTAGCTATAATGAGGTTTCCTTAATTCAGGTTAAGTGCAAATGTAAAAACAATGAAAAGGATTAGCAAAAATAATTCCATCAAGATTATTTTATTTTACATCTCTTCAAACTGGATTATTTCCCCAGGTTATTCAAACTGGTATCTTCAAATATGTTTGTATAGGCTGATTTGGTTTACATAATTTGCTAGGCCCTGAAGATCAGTAAATTTGTGACTTTTCACAGACATAATGATTTCCTTAGTGCTGACTGATGTTATTGGAAGGCCAGCACTTGTCTTTGAAGTAGCTAATCTAAATTGAACTCTTTTTAGTAGGATTGGGATCCATGCTCCAATGCTATACTAATTGATTCCAATTAACAACACAACCTGTTCCAAAGGCTTTTACCATTTCAACATTAGTATGTTAAAATAGGTATTCTATATTTTGGGTGGAGAAATGTGCAAGCATAACAATTCTAGATAATTAATGGTTAAGCAGTGTTAATGAAATTGCATGTTAATGTGAATATAATGTACAAACAATTCCTCATTTTAACTTTAACAATTTAAAATAAACACCCATCCTTAAAATCTAGCCTGTGTTCCTTTTTTCCAAAACAACTATTTAAGCCAGGCACATTTCTAGGCTTAAGTATCAAAACTTATGCCAAAGTTTAACGATTTGTAACTTATTAGTACAGTGGTTTCCGTGAATGGGTTATATTTTCATACCTTTTGCTTATTTCTTTAATTTTGGCTTTAGTATTGCCATTTGTAGGAATCCAGCAATTGTGGTTGGTAAACCATTTTTATGTCTCAGAATTGTGTGTAATCCAAATGTTATTGCAGAGATAATAAACATTGGTTAAAGGAAAGATGTTTTAATATGGTGTGCAAACTTGGAAAGTGCTGGCTATAAAATGTTTTCAACTCTTAAGACAGCTTAATGGATGATATGATAAAGCAGTCATCAGAGTAACCGTGCCACATTGTTTTGTCTCACTTAATAAAGAGAATCTACTACAGATTGGCAAATGATTGAACAGATCATCACATTTCCTGTCTATCTTTGTCATTTTGCATTTAGACCCAGACCCTGCTCAAATGCCAGATGGCAACTCCAGCACAATTTCAAGCTGCTGTTGCAGCAAATGAGATGACCAGTGCCTCCCTCTGGAGAACTAGGAATGCCAGATTACTTCTTTCTTTCAGGAGGTAACTTATTGCCTAAATGGCTTGTCTGGATGTAGCTAATTCAAAAGCTGACAGTAGCAACTAACTGATGTTCAACTTAATTATTTCTTTAGAAATCACTGGTGAAATGAAGCCTTAAAAGAGGAGCCTTCTCTATAAAAGGACAAGAGAGTTACCTTTGTATTATCATTGGTTCAAGATGTAATGCTTGAGTTAATGCTAGGTGCAGAATGGTACAGTGTGGGAAGAATCCAGAGAAAGAAATATTTTGGGGAATATTAAAAAGGCAGAATATTATATTTTCCTAAAGGATCTTAAAGGCAGACTCACCCCAAGTCTCTCTGCCCCAAACAGAAATCAGGTCCGCAGAAATGCAGATGTGATAATCTTGTCAGAAAGATTGGAGCCAGGATGCTTGGATTAGAAAGACAAAGATCCCTAGAATCACCAATCCCTCACACCCAAAAAATCCAACACAAGACATAGCCATCAGCCACACCCTAGGGAAGCAGGATATGACCTTTGGAACATAATAGGATTAACCCACTACCATCAGAATAGCAGAAAGGCACACAGACTCAGATCAAAGTTCATGCCACAGGAACAACTCCAAAGAAAAGCTCAAGAAGATATAAAAACCCACCACTCCCTACTACATGTGGTCAGCTTTCTGTCTGGCTCTGCTCTTCAATAAACTACAATCTTCTTTCTAAAGCAGTCTCCATTTTGTTTATTCCCTACTTGGACTGGATCCTGATGAAGATTTTTCTTTCAACAACAGTCATGTGTAAAAGTACTAAAAACATCACTGGTATGAATAAATAGAATTCCATTAATAACTTTATGTTTAGGGTGGTCAGACAAATTGAATCCAATTGAATATATGGAGAATGGGAAAAAGCACATGGGAGTAAACTCTGCTAAAACATTGCATTGTTTAACAAAATCTTTTTAAATTAAAGTAGAAACAACTCTACAAAATAGATATATTCAGTATAGTATTTCTAGACCAATAAATTAGTAATACTACTGTTAATCATCATCTCAGTGCAGTAGTTTAAAGTTGAGAAACAGTTCTGCTCAGGGATTACAATGAATTCTTGAAATTTATTCTCAGAGCCAGCAATTATCAATAAGCTAGGTCAATATAGTTGATCCTGTTATTTTGGGTATTCTCATTACACTAAATCTGTTTTTTTACCAAGGGCTTGCTACTACAATTTGTGATGAGAGTTCCCAATCTATAGCTTTACCTGAATGAAGTATGTACAGACACACACACACACACACACACATATACATGTATACATATACACATATACATACATACATACACACACACACACATTGACCACTGTCCTTTTCAATGTGCTTGCAAATCTTACAGAAGTCTTTGAACACCACATTTTTCATCCTGCTATACATCTTTGTGGACAAGAGATTATCCTGCCTGATTAGAAGTTTTCTTTCAATGCATGTAACCCCTGTGGATAAACTTTAACAGCTTCCTTTACATAAGTATATTAAAATTCTCAATCCAATTAAAGAAGCAATATCATTCTCAGAAATTTAGAACTAAATAGTAGTTCCGCAGATAATATTTTCAGAGTTGCCAAGAAATATTAAAAAGGAATCAAATTAGGAATTAAAAGTATAATCTTCTCTGAGACAAACTGTCATTCTTTTTTTTTTAAACAAAATTTTATTAAGTTTATATAGATGAGGAAAAATAGGAACAATACAGGTATGGTAAAGGGAGGGGTGGAAGGAAAGGGGGAGGGGAAGGAAATAAGGAATTAGGGTAAAATAAGGATAGGTACAATCACATATTTCAACAAACAAGCTACCGTCCGGATCATAATAATGAGTGAATATCATATTCAACCATTTTTAGCAAAGCTTTGACTGTAACATATTAAAAAAATTAGTAAACAAATACGTTAACCTATTAAGTAAACACTACTAATAAAATCTCAAAAAAATAATCCTAACAATCAAAAGTAACAAATGAAAGTCAATAAATCAGGAAAAGTAATCATATCATCAAAATGTTAGTTAGAACTTGATTAAAAATCAGTTATCTATTCTAAAATATTGAATCCTTCAAGTTCTAACGTGTCTCTAACCATTGATAAAATTTTCCCAAGTTCTAAAATAAATTGAATCATCTTTTTCTTTCATTTCTAATGTTAGTCTATCCATTTCTGCACATTCTAAAATTTTGGTAATAATAGTCTGGTCAGATGGTAAATTCTCATTTTTCCAAAATTGGGCAAATACTATCCTTGCAGCAGTTAAAACATGCAATATCAAGTAATCATTCTCTTTACCATAATTAGATCTTAATATTCCTAACAAAAACAATTCCGGTTTAAATTCCATCTGTAGTTTCTTCATCTTTTCCAACCATCCATGGATCTCAGACCAATATTTCTTAGCGATAGGGCATGTCCACCAGGCATGGTAATAAGTGCCTGGCTGTTGTTTACATTTCTAACAGATATCTGAAGCATTTTTAAACATTTTCGCTAAGAGAACTGGTGTTTAATGCCATCTATAAAACATCTTATATAAGTTTTCTTTATATGCTACCGCTTTTGTAAGCTTAATATTTTTATCCCAAAGTTTTTGCCAATCTTCCAAATCTATAGAATATCCAAAGTTCTTTGCCCATACTATCATTGTTTCTTTCACTTGTTCTTCTTCCATCTTCCAGTTTAAAAGAAATTTATAGAGTTTTCTAATCAAGTATTATTTTTCATAATAATCTGCAAACAGATAAAAAATACAATGTACTGCATTCAGTCTGCATAATTAAAGCCTTTATATTTAGTTCATGTATCACCAAGGAATAAAAAGGATCAGATTCAAACTGATAATGCAATCTGCCACAGTGTGAAATCACAGTAGATCAGAAGCTGTGATCCTAGAAAATAAATGAAGTTCCTGTTAAATAAATATTAGGAGTTGTTAATCAATAGACAGGAGTGGTATTTGTCAAAAAGTAGAACAGCATGTGAAAAAATCCTGCTAATGAGACTATGCAAGGGCACGAAAGCAAGATTCACCAGCATTATGTAATAACACAATTTGAAAGCTTTTGTGCACTGATTTCTAGACCAGTGGTTTCCAACTGTTGGGCCAACCACCATGCAGTTTGAAGCAGGCTGTCTAAGGCTTTTGTTTTTTCTTTAAGAGAAGACTGTAGAATTATTCATATCATCTTCTGGATATATAAAATATATGCAAGGAGGAATGGGGGCTTCCTCTGCATGTAGCACATTGGAGTTTATTTGATTCAGAACAGTATCCAGAACTTATCATTGGTGCAGAATGCAATGATTAGGAACCAGTGGGTTACTAGCAGAGACTCTGCTTTATAGATTATGATTCTGCAGACTTCTAAAAAACTGTATTTTTAAAGCTTGGCAACTGTAAGATAAGTGGACTTCAATGGCAGCATGAATTCCACATATCTTAGAGTTACCATGAGTGGCGCAGTGGTTACAATGCAGTATTGCAGGCTAACTCTACTCACAGGCAGGAGTTTGATCCTGACCAGCTTGAGGTTAATTTAGCCTTCTATCCTTCCAAGGTTGGTAAAATGAAGACCCAGATTGTTGAAGGAAATATGCTGATTCTGTAAACCGCTTAGTGAGTTCTGCTAAGATTTTATCAAAAACTAAAGTACATATGTAAAGCTGGCATCAACAGAGCACAATATATCAAGTCTTGGTTCATTTGCCTTTGCAAATTGGATACAAATCTATTGTTCAGGGTCAGATGAGTCATGGAGGTCCCCTTAAGCTTAAGGGTTTGCCTGGCCCAAGTCTCTAACTGGCAGTCCTTTACAGATACCAAAGAGATATAGCCAGTTGTAATTGCATTAAGGCCTTAAAGATTGAGTGAGGAATGTCTGCTATTGATTTGAGAAATTTATACTGTAGTAGCTTGTATATAGAGATATTTTTATATTAACACACCTGATTAATATAAAAGAGATATTTTTATATTAACACACTTGACTAACCCAGAGCAGCATACCCAAAGGTTTGATCTTGACTAACTGAAATGTATTTTATAATTGTTAAAGATGCTATTACACCCCTTATAGCCAATTTCCTGGCTTGATTGCCCCAACAAGATAGAAGATTGGAAGTAAATCACCAAGCTGGCAGGAATAGCCAACACTCCAGAAGACAGGCTTAGGATACAGGAGGATCTGGACAGACTTGAACACTGGGCACTATCTAACAAAATGAAATTCAATGGTGAAAAAAGTAAGGTTCTACATTTAGCAAGAAAAACCAAATGTATAGTATAAGGAGTACCTTGTTCAACAGTAGTAACTGTGAGAGGGATCTCGAAGTCCTAGTGGACAATCATTTAAATATGAGCCAGCAGTATGCTGCGGTTGCCAAAAAAGCCAACACAGTGCTAGGCTGCATTAGCAGAGGGATAGATTCAAGATCATGTGAAGTATTAATACCACTTTACAATGCCTTGATAAGGCCACACTTGGAATATTGCATCCAGTTTTGGTCACCACGGTGTAAAAAAGTTGTTGAGACTCTAGAAAGAGTACAGAGAAGAGCAACAAAGATGATTAGGGGACTGGAGGCTAAAACATATAAGGAACGGTTGCTGGAATTGGGTATGTCTAGTTTAACGAAGAGAAGGACAAGGGGGTGCATGATAGCAGTATTCCAATATCTCAGGGGCTGCCACAAAGAAGAGAGAGTCAAGCTATTTTCCAAAGCGCCTGAAGGCAGGACAAGAAGCAACGGGTGGAAACTAACCAAAGAGAGAAGCAACCTAGAACTAAGGAGAAACTTCCTGACAGTAAGATCAATTAACCAGTGGAACAACCTGCCTCCAGAAGCGGTGAATGCGCCAACACTGGAAGTTTTAAATAAGAAACTGGACAGCCATTTGTCTGAAATGGTATAGGGTTTCTAGCCTGAGCAGGGGGTTGGACTAGATGACCTTCAAGGTCCTTTCCAACTTTATCATCATCATCATCATCATCATCATCATCATCATCATCATCATCATCATCATCATCATCATCATTAAATGTCTACATATTTAAAAGATTTCACCAGAACAGGTTTTGATGATGTTCTTGTTTTCTCTATACAAACTAATTTATTTTATTGTTTAAAGAATTGTGCTCTCATTCTGGATTGCTTGTTATTTCCCAAATAGAAGAATATCACTTTTTAAGATTTCCCTGCATAAGAGAGGGACGTCTTTCTATAGCATGAAAGAAGCTTTTATTCTGCATTGTTCCAATGTTATGAAATGCATTTCCCCAGATATTGTATTTGGTCTCCGCTGGAATGCTTTAGGATATCTGTAAAAATGCACTTATTTTCCTAGGATTTAAAAGGTAAAATAATTAGCATTAATTTTAACCTGCCTTTTAATATTTTATAGTCTGCTTTTTGTTTTTTCAGGTTTGTTAGCTGCCTTAATTATTCACTAAAAATAATCATAGTTACCAGCCAATGAATATTAAAAAATATAATTTTGTAAATCTTTTTTGAGAGCTCTAGAGATCACATTCAGCCTTGCACCCATAGCTTATTTATTCTTATTTTTATTATAGAGTATTGGTTATAATACTGGTATGCAGATACCATCAAAGCTTTGTTGAAGATATAAATTACCCCAATCCTTTTATCCTTTCCACATATTAGCTCATTAATATCATAAAGCATAATGGAACCTAGGAGGGACAAAGAAAAAGTGCATATTTTCCGCTGCATTACACATTGCACCTTTCTCTTATAAGCAAAGTTTTGGCTATGTGGTTGCAACTCTCCAGCCACAATGTTTTATATTATAGGAGCTGCAGTATAAGATATTTGAAGCAAGTTAGGGAAAATTGTCTTAGAAATAGCAGAGAGATTAAAAGAATGACATCTCCTTTTGTTCTCTTTTTGAAAAAGGCTTTGCTGCAAGTCTTACTGTAGAATATGAGTGGAAATAAAGTTTCTAGAAATCCATTCTAGGTGTAAAACATTGCAATGAAAACATTGCCAATTGTGTCTTTATCTATTGAATTCAAAACCACTAAAAGTAAAATTTAAGCAAGGAAAGGTACAGCAAACAGATTGTTGGGACAGGGCTGGGTGCTTTTATGCTCTTTTATTGCAAGGTTTATGGCCTTGCAAGTGATGATAAAGGTAATCAAATCTCATGCTTCGGAGCGTATATTGAAGAGTCATTTTCTTTCCTCAGTGCAAAATTTGGCACTCCACAATGAAGTGGAATGTACATTAAGTAATTGCTTTCATCAGAATTATCTGTTAGAGACCACAAATGAAGGCTGTATGATACATAGCTCCATCTTTTTTAATAACCTTAAAATCATTCTTACAAAAGGAGGATTAACCCTAAGTAAAATATTTGCTGAAAACACCCCAATCGTTGAAAATCATAGTACAAGTACTGTATGTCATCCACTATCAGAATGACAGTATGTCAGTTTTGTCTAGGGAAGGTCTGTAAAAGTATAAAGGTCTGGACTTTACCTGCCTTAGCCAATCCTTCATATCTGTTACTATTTAAGGTGGTAGTTTGTCTTATATGACATCCACTTATGTCAAACATGAATTTACATGAGGAGGTTCAGTATACAAAAGTTGTTCATATATAAGGCACCAAGTAAATAATTTTGATAAAGATATAGGTGACATAGAAGAGTGGCCTAAAGTTTTAGAAGATTAATGTGCAGGAGATACTGACCACAGCTAGTTTTTATCTGATACTATCCCTACTTTATGACAGGTTATCATTTACTTTTTTCCTGTAGAGGTTAATAGGATAATTCATTCCTTTGGGAGAGAAGAAAGGAGCTATGGTTGGAGAGACATTGCATGAAGGCTGAATGGCTGTTCACATGCTCTGATAAGCTATGATATGTTAGCCATGTTTAATAGAATAAATAACAACTGCAAGAATCTGCACATTTGGCTAAAACAGAAAATTGTGTCTTGCAAACTACAATACCTAGCTTTGTTAGCTCATAAACTAAAACCAAAATAAACTCCATTATGATTTAGTGGTCTGTGGGAATTCATCTATTGAATTTTAGGATATAAAGTAAATGAACCTGGCATTATATTAGGCAGATAATACAAGTGGCAAAGCCTGGCTCTCTTCAATAATTATCTTTAAGAACATAAGAAGAGCCATGCTGAATCAGGCCAAAGCCCATCGAGTCCCATCTTTCTTAAAGAGTCCTATAGTTTTGCCTAGTTCATACATTATAGTAAACCAAATTGTGGTATCTGTTATTTGGCTCTATGCATTATATAAACACAGTCAAAGTTTATTTTGATTTGATGTCACCAGATAACTCTGGGCATCTCACAATACATCAAAACAATGTAAAAACAATGTAACAGAGACAATAGAATTAGACTTGGGCAAAGAAAACAATGCTGATATCAGCAAAATGTCCTATCAACAAAATGAGCCTCCAATCCTTTATGGCTCTTTGACGCACAAACAGGATTCAGATCTTGGGAGGAACCTTATTCCAGAGGTTTAAACCACTGTTCATAGATTAGAGAATTGCAGAAATCCATTCAGTCATAGCTTATTCCAGCTCAAAACAAAAAAATCCTATAAACTTAGCATGCTCTGGTCTCTCACAAAATTAATGGGATTCATCATCACTATGCAGAACTTTGATACCGAAAGTTAGGAGCTTGGCCTTTCTTGCCCAAGCCATTCTCTAGTGATAATTTTATGGTAAGCAGTAATCAGCATTTGTGTGAATTTTAGTATGGGAGCTATATGACCAGATTTTTTTTATGTATCAGTGTACCTGAGACTGGGAAGAGACAGAACTCTTGGCATTACGAGCCAAGCATAACCAAGTGGCTTTTAGACCTTTTAGACTTCATGTTTATTGTTGGCAGCTCAGTTACATATGATGATCCCTATTCTCCTTTGCGGATGACTGAATTACCCCTTTGTGCAAAACTAAGATAAGCTTTTCTGTTTTGATTGGAACAAAATATGCTATATGAAGTAAGAGGTAGATTGGAGTAGTGATTAAGGTACCAGACTGGGAGATTATGAACTCTAGTCTTCCTTTAGGAACCAAAGCTATTTCAATTATTCTGTTAGTCTCTCAAGGTTGTTCTTGTGAAGGAAAAAAAAAGGCAGCTGGGTGACTTTGGGCCAGTCAACATTTTTCAGCCAAACTCACCTCAGAGGTGGTTATTATTCTCCCTTCAGAAGAGAATTTAAGACCTATCTCTTCAATCAAGCCGGACTGGCCTAGAGCTCCTCGGGTTTTTTATGTAATTTTAAATTAAGTAGTTAGGGTTTTAGTGTGGGATTTTAATTTGGTTTTAGTACGGTATAGCCTAGTTATTTAATTCTGTTTTAAATATTTATTATTGTTACGTTTTTTAATTTGGCTGTAAACCGCCCCAAGTCCTACGGGAGAGGGGCGGTATAAAAGTCTTAAATAATAAAATAATATAATATAATATAATAATAATAATAATAATAATATTGTGGGGAAAATAGGAAGAGGAGGGAATATCAGATATGTTTGCTACTTTGAGTTATTTATAAAAATAATAAAGACAGATAAAAACAAATAGATAAAATTTAGAAAAAAATGCCATTTAGATATTAATGACCACTTCATATGTTTCATGTTCAACATCTCCAAATATAAACTGTGATTTATACATTTATGGTGTTTGATATAAAAAAGATAATGGCATTTTTTTTAAAGCTGCATTCTATTGAACATATTGCTTCTGTTTTTTGTATGAAGGTAGAGTACATAAATTTCTTACAATGTATCAAATTTCTGTTTGAGGGAACATAATGTATAAACTCACTTCCTGAACATTTATGCTGGTAAATAATGTGTATTAATATATCATTGTTTGCATCTACCAGTTTTAAATTCCTATTTTCCAAGGCAGCTTGGATTCAATATAATGTACTACCTTGTATGCTATATAGAAAGATGTCTTTGATTCATTGCATGAACATGCTGATGCACAGACAAAGGTGAATTAATTTCAGACAAAAATACCTTGATGCTCTATTAAATAGTCAATTATTATACAATTAATGGCATCTTTGTGTAGCAAGACATAGTAGAGATGTGTAGTAAGTGCAAATTTTGTTCCTGAAAAGAAATACTACTGGGCAGTATATAAAACAGGCAATATATATACAGACAATGAAAACCAGGTTTAAACTTTTAAATAACTCTTATATTTTCATTATTACCTTGTAGGTTATAATGTGTTTTCTTCCATAAAAAGGACATTTTATTGCACACTGAAAAGAAATAAGGAAAAGTGCTTTGTATGGAATGCAAATATTATATTAATAAGAATCCTCTGGAAAAAAACTTTAATTGCCCATTAGAATTTAAAGTTTAATACATTTTAAGAGGTAATATATCCTTGATAACATAAAATTGTTTCTTGCTGTACTTGTTAAACTGTAATGGAATGTTAACAGTGATGAAAAAATTGGCAACAATAATAATTCCAAAAAACAGTTACAATAATCAGAAAATGCCATGTATTACATGGGATATTTATTTATTTAAAAGACTGATTTAGCTGCTCATCTTATGTACCATAATCTTAAACTCTTATAACAACATAAACATTATAAAATACAGAAAAAAGTCCAATGCTCCACAGGCAACCTCCCCATTCATATTCAAATAGATTAGGCTCCAACCTCACCTTAGCCCGATACTTATGAAGAGCCAGCTATTCAAGGCCTTCTGTGATCATGAGAACTTGCCAAATTTCACGGGGCAGCATATTCCACAGAGCAGAGGCTGCCAAAGAGAAAATGTACTTCCTAGGACTTGTAATAGTATTTAAGTGAAGGCTCCTGGAACATACACTCCCTATCAGACTTGGTGGAATGGGCAGATACCTTTCAAGAGAGGTCCCAAAGGTGCTTTTTCAGAAGGCTGCTGGACTTCATTTGTTCTTGTTAAAAGAAGTTACATTTCTCATCCACGAAGCTTCTTCTTTTCTGAACTGAAGAAGCTTCTTGGATGAGAAGCGAAAGTCTAGTTTAAAAAAGGAAAAAAAGAAAGTCCACTTGACTTTTGAAAACCACCTTTGAGACAACCATGACCTGGATGACTGAGAATCGCCATAGACACTTCCAAGATAGGTGTTCTAACAGTTAATCTTGCCCCATATCATTCAGGGCTTTAAAGGTGATGACCAACACTGGGAAAGAAACTATAGACCAGCACACTTCACATAGTAGCATTGTAATATGGACAAATCACATAATGGCCAGAATTGTGCATCCCACTGCCTTCTGGACCAATTGTAATTTCCAGATAGTCTTTAGGGGTAGCTACATGTAGAGAATGCATGCTCATAAGTATTTATTTCTTTAGTCTGAAGTATTACAGCCAGAAATGTATTATGCTATCTCCTGTTTGTAAGACCTAGGCTTTAGTCAGAGGATTTATTCTGAATGCAAGTTTATTTGAGCTTTTATACCAAAGAATGTATGTGTGTGTGTTTTGTGTGTGTGTGTGTGTGTGTGTGTGTGTGTGTGTGTGTGTGTGTAGGGGGAGAATCCAGTGATAGTAAGTGATGCAAAAAAATCTTGTTGAAGTTGCTAAATTAATAGCAAGTCTCCAACCTGTAACAAGAAGGGTTTAGACACTGATTTGCTATCCAGATTTTCATGTCTGGCTGATGTAGGAAGTTCTATTATACTGAATGTCAACATCTGAGATAGTGAAAATTTCTCGTAACGTAATAACAATGCAAAGTCTGGATATGGATGACAAATAAAAATTAGTTTGTGATTCCTTGTAACTTTTACAGTGCTATCTGTAAACTTTTCAGAATTCATATAGTTGCCAGGACAAATTTCATAAAACATAATAAAAATGGTTAGAAAACCCTACCCAAAAGAAGGATAATCTTTAGTTATGCTACTGTAGTTTATTCTGCACTTGACTCTTTTCTACAGTGATGATGTAGACCTGTCATATCTTTTTTTAGTGATTTGAATTTGAATCTATTGAGCCAAAGTCCTGAAAAAATAGTAATAGATGTTCCAGAAAAACTATAATCTCTGCTGGAACAATATATTCTGAGTCTGTTGTTCACTACAGCATTAACCTTGTGAACTCTCAAGCTTCCTCCTTCCATTATATATTCAAGATGGACAGTATTTAATATTTATTTGCTATGTATATGTAGAGGTGTAGATCTATACATATGTTGTTCATAGTATGTTTAGGTGTGTGTCATGTTTTCACTTTGAGAGCAGGCAACTAAATTTCATTTTTGATGTGTGCCGTTGTGCCCACAGTAAAAAAATGACAATAAAGGTTATCTTATCTCATCTCATCTCATCTCATCTCATCTCATCTCATCTCATCTCATCTCACCTCACCTCACCTCACCTCACCTCACCTCACCTCACCTCACCTCACCTCACCTTACCTTACCTTATCTTACCTTACCTTATCTTCATAGCAGATATCAGCCAGGGCATAGATTGAGAAAAGAATTTGAACTTCCTATTAGGCCTTAAACTATTTGTCAGGAAGGAAGGATAATGGAAGTTGTTGGAAGATAGTTCTTGTGATGCCTTCAGGTGTACTGAAGAATGATCCCATGCTAAATATGGCAATAAAATAGGCATCTTTCCTGTAAGTGAAAGGAAAATATCTTAGCCTCTGCTAGCATTCAGAAAATGTATACTGTAGCTTGAGATCAGTGTAACTCCAGTCTCTTGTACATACTTTGAGTAATACTGATTATAGCTGAAGAATCATGAAACTCATGATTTAATGGTGAAAAATATTGTAGCTAGAGATTAGCTAGCAGTGAAAAAGCCGATCTCTATGGTGAATATAGTATCTGTTTTTAAATATGGTTGTCTGAGTATATTAATACAATGCTTTCCACCAAATAGACTGCAGATCTGATAAAATAAATATTGGTCTGTTCCCAAGATAGTTTTAATAGATTTTCCATACCATATTCGTAGTTTATTGATGACAGCTTTAATGAAGGCATTTCAGACTAGAAGAAAAATAGAAAATATTGGAATATTAATGTTACTAAATTAAAGGAATAAACATATACATGACATAGTTTCTAGCAACTGTCTCTAAATAAAAGCTAATTAACTTCCAAAAAGATTTACTTCTTATTCACTTATTAATATTTAGTTTATTCTTATTTTTATTATTTATATTGCGTATTTACTTTCTTGCTTGCTTACTTACTTATAAAATTTAGGCATCGCCATCTAATTATGACATAACAGTTTTTCAGAAAGAAAATGTCAAAAGGAAGAATGCCAAACTTTATGCAAAATAGTCCTTACTGCTATCTTTTGTGCAGATTTCTCCAAAAAATCTACTAAAGCATAAATAGAAAATACATGTAGTTCTACCCCAGGAATATACTTCTTCTGGTCTCAGAGAGGAGCTTGGTCATTAGGTGAAGTGATTCTTTACAGTTCAATATATAAAAACTATTTTCAACTGTAAGATTACCATTAATTCATTTTACTGAAGCAATTCCCAAACAGAAAAAAATGATCAACGATAATACACTACATGGATTTTAGGAAATAATACTGAAATATGTATTAACTATTATAGATACTTGATTTCCATAAAATAAATAATTTTCCTGGCGAATGTTTAGTTTTCCTAGTTGACAGCCAAACGTTATTTCATTGCAATTTCAACTGCCGCCCCTTGTTCATTCACATTTTATGGAGAGTCTAAATGGAAGGGCAGACTGCCAAAGAAGTCTTTGCTGCTTGGGTTGAGCCATATCAGGATCAATGGGATTCTGACAAACCTGGCTTGTACACTAAGAAAATGAATCTTTTCTTGCTTAGAGAGAAGGCTGAAGATCATGCAACTGTCTTCCCGATTTGTAGTTATTCAAGAGTTAACATATTTTGGCCAGTCCACAGCAGAACCTTGCATTACAGGGGAAAAGACATTAGTCCTTATTTTTAATCCATCCTTTGCACCCTCCAGTTTTTAACATGAACTTTCCATAAAGGGACAAGAACTGATTGATGAATCAGTAACATTCTGGAAATTTACAAGCATTAAATGAAAACACAAATTTGTTTGTCAGAAATTGAACAAAAGACGTTTAAGAATGTTTTTTTTTAAAAAAACACAAGTTGGATTTGAACTTTGAAACAGCTTTATATATACCAGTAGAAGGTTAGTAACCATTTTTATTTTCCTAAACTTGACTTTATAAGATAAAAAGTGGTCTATACTATGTGCAACTTTGATTTATGTCAGTATGTCATTAAATAAGTGAGAAATTGATTCTTTTTGTATGTGAATATATGTATAGATGTCAGTTTGAAGAGTTCTGTATATGTAAACCCATAACCTTCCTAACTAAGGGTATTCAGGTTAGCAACTAATGAACAATATCAGTTTATCTACATAGGCAAAATGGATACCTAATGAAAAAAGATCCTCCTAGATAAAGGAGCCATAAAACAATGTTGAGTTATTTTGATACTCAAAGATTTGCCATAGCTTTCCTTCCCAGGGGATAACTGTAGCCTATAGTTATTTTTGCTTTATATCACAAATTTTATACGATAATGGAAATATAAGTTCAAAGAGAGAATTATAAATTTCAGAAAAAAAACTTTTTTGAACTATTTGGCTTACAAATATCTATTTAATTGGGACTCCAAAGCTATTTGCAGAGAAAAGAAAGGAAGAGAAAAACTCAAATTCTTGGCCATCATGGATCAGAGACATGTAGAAAGAACATATCAAGAAAAAATAAATACTTCACAGGAGGAGATATATAGTATACTGCAACTAATTCAAACAACAATGACTTTAAACGACAAAGAAATCCAAAATAACTTTGAAAATATAAATCAAGTTTCAAGTTTAATCAAATTTATATGCTGCCCTTCTCCTAAGACCCAGGGTGGCTCACAACAACAATACAATAATACAATAAAAATTTAAAAATTAATTTCATTCATACCACATACAAACACAATCAGCTGACAGTCACTGATGGCGGGACACTCCTAGGGCCCAGGGGCAGAGTCAATCAATAAATGGATATAGAATTGAGAACAAAGACTTAAAGATGGAAGTTAACAAAACAAGAAAACATGATTCGATCCTAGTGGAAAAAAATTCACAAGAATTGGAAAAAACAACTTATCCCTTAAGACTACAAAATAAATCTGAAGACAAGAAAACAGATTGGATAAAATAGACTGTAGAAATGTCAGGAACATTAGAGAGAAAGAGAAGCAGAGAGAAAGAAACAGGTTTTCAACAAACGTGGAAAGGCAGAAGCCCCATACAAAGACACTTCATCTGATTTACGGTACTTTTTATATCTACAGCAACATTTATGAACATACGGAAAAACTTTTTCATTCAGCAAAATACATTGATTAAGAAAGATACTGGGCAAAGGAAAAAGACTAAAGTGGAAACTAAGAAAATACCAGAGAGAATATTTAAAAAATAAACATTTGTTTGAATATGGTTAAAGAAATAGAAAAGTTTTGGAATATATATGTCATTCTAAGAGGGACGAATTCCCTAAATAATACAGTATGCTTTTTTCATTTTTTGTTCTCTTTCTTGATATGAGTAATATAAAAAAGTTGAAATGACTTAGATAAAGGAAATGTTTTAGATACTTAAATGTGATTGAATTTAATAAAATTATAATGGATAAAATGTTTTGAATAAGAGTTAAAGGACTAGATGACTAGATGTATTAAATGGAATGTTTAAAGATTAAAAATATTTTTAATTATGGTTAAAAAGAATAAGAAATTTAGGAAATAAATATATATTAGCTTAGGGATATATATTTTAAGTAGTATGTTATTTTTTATGTTTCTTTACTCTTGCTCTCCTTTCTTTTCTTTTTTTCATAGTTTTATCTATTCCTTAAGAAATGTAAAAGTGTGAGATGGTTCATATGGAAAAATAAAGTAAAATTTTTAAATGTAATTAATTTTTGAAAAAATCTTAACCAGCAAGAACACTTAGAATTTGGTGGGAGAAACAAATTAAAATAAGGACTGTAACAGTGTTATGTCCGGGGCTGTGATTGACACAGTAGGTGCAGGAAGCTGCAGAGTAACCAGGGAAGACTATGTGGCTGCCCGGGCCAGACAGGCTGTCTTCAGCCTATTGCGCAAGGCGGGAAAAATACATTGCATTGCATTGATTGATGCTGCTCCCTGTAAGGGGGTATAAAAGGGATCTGTGCCATTTTGTGTTGTTCTGTTGGAGATTGAATAAAGAAGCAACTGTTGTTACTCCTGCCTTGTCTCAATGCCTTACCAACGCACAGAATAGAACAAACAGGATCTATGATAAAGCAACCAGAATGATTGGATAGAAAAGAAATATCATATTGATGTGATTATTATTTTTAGGAATATTGGGAAAAATATCAAAACAATAAGAATTGTATTAACTCAATGTTTGCAAAAGAGGATATTTTGGGAAAAGAGAAAATCAACTAAAATCATTATGTGGATTATGGATTATAGATATCAATTGTTAATGATTGTTAATGTAACCCAGACAACACACTGTTCACCAATTATTAAGTGATTTATGTTTTTTTTAAAAAATCAATAAAATAAATTACAAAAAAAGATATAAGAAGTTGATTAAATAAATAACCCCCTGTAAGGTCCTTCATTGTCAGTGAAAAGACACTCCACTTCACTAGCTCACATAAAGGCAATTAAAAAGAAAATAAAGAATGCTTCATTTTGTCAAGTTTCTGCTTTTAGAAATGAAAATGTTGAGTTTCTGGAATTCTTGTTACCATATACCTTTCTTTTCAATGAATCTTGCTAAAGAGTCTTTGAGAATTGGAAAATAATCACTTTTACTTTTAGGCAACTATCAATGGCTTGACAATATCCATACAGCTGAAGCTTGGCTGGCTGATTTAAAATACAGCCAAGTGACTGATTTTTATATTGAGTAGGACCTGCAAAACATTGAAAAAGAATGTTTCATGATGTACCTTAACACAAACAAATCACTTCTATTTTAGCCTATTGCAGAACTGCCATGGCTGGTTTGAAGCTGTCCCTGATTTTCAAAATGGTAATGTCAGCAACACAAAGGCATGTGAACCTAGAGACACCTAGGGACACTTTTGAAGCAGCTACAAGACATTTGCAAAAGTTGTGATTACTTTAATGGTGCAAAAAGCAATGTATTATTTGCACTAATAAACATTGTGAAACTTCTATTTTTAATCCTTTAGACAGTGCTAATATTCAGTTATCCTCAATAGTATGACCAGTCAAAGAAGACTTTTTCTGAAGAGAAGGAAGATGCTCAAGTATTGCTATATGACCTAAGGCAGTGGTGGGATTCAAATATGTGAACAACTCTGTGTGGATGCCGCTTCCGGATGTCCATTCTGGGCAAAAAAATTAGCTACCAATTCTCCTGCACTGGTGCGAACTGGCTGAATCCCACCACTGGTCTAAGGTGAACTAAGGCTGCCTGACCTGCAAATGAACCGAAGAAATAAAGTATGAAACTTGTCTCTGAAAATGCAGGAGGATACATATAGAAAATTAGTCATACAACATTTGTTTTTAAAAGCAAGTTCAACATAAACAGATTTATTTTTGACCTCAGTTTCCATAAAAAAGCACTATGCAGAAGATTTGGGTGCCCATATTGCTTAATTTTTATATTAACTCTATGACCAGCTGTGTAGCCATGTCATCCATCCTTTATATTAGCAAGAAAAATTATCCTTATGCTCCTATATGTGGATAATGAGGCTATGATTTCTTGCACTCCATTATATCTTAAAAGAACACTGCAATCCTAACAATTTATTGGAAAAAATAGAACAATTATTAATTTTCAAAGAACTAAAGGTGATGATATTTACAAGCAGAACTAAAAAGTAACTACTTTATAATAAAGTATTTGAAATGCCAGTTTTTAGGGTTTTTTTTTTACAATAGAAAGGTTGTTTTTCTTATTTCATATGAATCTACATCCAATCCAAAGATTTGAATTTAAATCATAGATTGACTTCTTGAAAAGGGGAAAAAACTTGGAACGGAAGTTCCTAGTAGTGAAACATCTAATCAAAACACTTTCACGGAAATTATATTGTTTTAATGTAATCAGTTCATTTTAATGTTATCATGATTCTCCTGAAATTATAAGCTACTCTACATCAACTGTACCATTTGGCACATTCAACAAAAGAAACTCCCAGCTGTTTAGGATGACCAAAAGTGTAGCTTTATTGAAAGATCCATCTAGGCACAACAGAAGCAAAGTCAGCTCTAGGATTTTCCCAGAAAAACCTACATAGGTAAAACGCCCTTCCCCCCCCCCACAGTTCATAGTTCACCAATTGAGTTCAGTTATTTTGTTTTGGGGAAAAAACTGTCTGTGTGGCTCAAACATTTTTCATAACTTGACCTTGGTGGATAACATCTCACCAGCAACAGACAGCTCTCTGTATTCCATAGCCGCCCCCAGGAATTCACCAACCCTCCTCCCGTCACTGTTTGGCAAATTGGGAACAAAAGTAGGTGCAGGCAACTATGGAGATCAGCCAGGTTTGGCACTCTAATGCAGAGGTGTCAAACTGCCAGCCCATGGGCCGGATGCATCATGGCAAAACCGTACCCACCCCATTGCCAGCAATGGAAAAAAGTCACGATACGTCGCGACATGTCACGTGACGTTGTGAGTTTGACACCTCTGCTTTAAAGGCTACATTTTTATTTAGTTCAACATTGCTTTTATTTCTCCACCATTTTTCATTCAGCTTCTCTTTTTACCTGTTTTTAGTCTGAGATCTCTTGTTTTGATTTCTGAAGTGATTGAAAATTCCTGTAACTTTGAATTTGTTTCCATCTTTGTTAATTCCAGGGTGTAGCTTTGCCCTCCGTAGGCAAGCCTTCCATGGTGGGTCCTTCACGATAGCCAAATTAATGAGACACATGACAAGCACATTTCTCTCGGGGCGAAGCAACTAGTGACAAAAGGCTGCAACCCCTTTTATTAACTGTTACAGTGGGCGGTTACACAATGCATCACATGGTTACAAACAGCCAACGACAATGCCATATCTTCAGCCAATGACAAGGCTACACTGCAGGGCCACCCTGTGGCCAATGGATTCAAATCTTGGTACAACTGTCCATCCACCTATTAGCCCCCCTTATTTCCTGTTCCTAGGCCACTATGGCCTTTGTCCTTTGTTGCAAAGCACATGGCTTGTTCCTCTGATGTGGACAATGGATTCCACCTCTTGGCTCCACCTCCATTTCCTGTTGCTCCAGAACAGCACGGTAAAGTCACATGGTACAGTCTCTTTGTCCCAAGCCTCATGCATTACAACATATTACAACATATCAACTTTTTTATTTTATTTTTTAGCAGCTGTGGGTTGTTCCACCTATGCGCCGTCCAGTTCTGTATACGTTCAGCTCTGTACATGATCCTAGGCCATAGGCATCTGTCCAGTCCTCAGAGGCTGCCATCATAGAAACATCTCTGTCCAGTCATCAGAGGCAACAGTTGGTTCTTGGCTCTTTTACAGGAGATGGTTAGAAAAAGGGAGGCTTACACAGGTTCAACAGGGGAGAAATACATTTGTCAGATTGTTACACAAAATACTAGAAACATTATGATACTGAAAACCCAATTCCTTGAGCCACCCAGCATTAGGTAGCCAGGAAAATGTCTTGTGATAAGGGATTGTTTTGTACCATACTTTCCATGTGAGCAATTGTGGCAGAAATGTTGTGTGTTCAGAAATATACCAGACCAATTCTGGGGTGTTGACCAATGTGCATTTTTCCACATAAGATCTAATCTTTGTCAGATGTGAGTGCATTGTCTTTTTAGAAGTTGTACAAAGTTTCAAAGTTTTCACCAAAATCAAACAAGGGAACAGAATCAGCACATGCTTTCTTGTTGTCAGATTTGTCTCATTATCTGCAAGAGATGGTTGTTGCAAGATTGAACTGATGAAACTGTGTGATTAATGCCTAACACAAAGTAAGGAAGGATTCAGAGAGAGAGAAAGAGAGAGATTTGAACATATTAAGGAAAGAGTTTGTGAGGCAAAGCAAACTCCTAAGGCAGACCATTAAGGGATAAAACATGTTTGTTCTGTGCTGAAATGTTATCAGATCCAACAATTGGATGCATACAGCAACATAGCATGGTGAGAAACATAAAATGCAAAACAGCAATGATTTGTCACAAAAATTAAATCATTAAAGAAAAATAAGAAAGAGACAAAATAAATCATTAACACTAGGAAACATATTCAAATAGGCAAAGAGAAATGAGAAAGACACAAATTTTGCAAAGAAATCAGAAAGGCAAAAGAGAAAATAATAAGAGAGAGAAAATTAAAGGCATGGTTTATTAAGCAAGAAGACCAGAGGAAGGGGGGGTGAGAGAGAGGAGGGGGGGAACAGATTCAAAGAGGAAATTCCAATTCAAATGTAATTTGAGTCTCCGTTTACAGCCATCCGTTTCCTTGGAAACCAGGAGAGACTAGCTCATGCCATTCACAGCCATCCTTTTGTTCCTTAGAAAGCAGGAAAACTGGTTTTTCCGGGTTTTTTAAACTGGCCCATTTATGGTCTTCAGGCGACAAACAGTCTTCAAATAAACCTCTGGAAACCTGCAAAGTGAGAAAAGAAGGGGGGGAGAAAATAGACCCTGCGAGGGAGGAGATTGGCTGCAGGCTCTCAGGTTAAGAAAAGTGAACAAGCGAACAAAAGGCATTTTTACCAGGACCATTTTCCCATTTTTTTTTCAATTATAAGGAAACAGAAGCAACAGGCTTCAGATTTTTTAACAAGTTGAAAGGTAAAGACTGAATTAGCATAGTAAGATCAACAGGACAGGCAGGAGGCAGTTATTAAGCCTTTAGTAACTGCAGGGGGCTGTATGAGTCATAGAGAGAAAACGACGGCCAGAAAAGCATGCTGAGTCAGAGGGAGAAAACAGACTTAAGATTTTTTAGGAGACAGAGCTGGAGAAACAGAAAGAATCCTGCAAGTCACCACTTGAAGTCTTTAGTAGAAATGAGAGTTCCCTGGTGATGCAGAAGAGCATGTTCTGAGTCAGAAGGAGAAGTAGGAGGGGTTAAGGGAAGTAGTAAATCAGGAGAAACAGAAACCTGAGCCTTTTAAAATAGGCATGCAAACAATTCTTTCACGTAAAGAGCATTTTTGAAAGAAGCAGAAGCTCCCCACACAAGCCAATTTTAATCCAATCAGCAATTTTTAATGGTCCCTTTAAGATGTAAAAGAGACAATGCCAAACAAACAATAATAATACTTTTTAAACTCCTTACGCGAAGGCAAATTGTGAATCTTTGTTAGTTGCATAATTAAGGTTCTAACAATTAACATCAAGCCCTCCCCTTTGATCCTTGGAGAGTTCCACCCACATACTCAGGGGGGGTGATCTCTGCTGAGGAAAACACCATGAGGTTTGTTCCTCCAGTGGGGCAAATTTAGAGTCAGATCGTAACATTTTGTCTCGGCTTGCTTTGAAAGCCTGAGAATTAGCCAATTTAGCTTGCTCTGTTTTTGCATAGTGTAAAGTCAACATGGACAATACGGCCTTCCATGGGGCTAGAACATTTGGCGGAGCTTTGGGCGGCGTGTGGAGCCAAATGCCTATGCGTCTCCACGTGGCGAGGTCTAATTGCCCCTTTTCTGGGTACGTAGGGTGAAATTTTTCCAAAAAAGCCAATAAAAGATACAATTCTTTCTGAGTGACAGGGAAAACAGCCTGATTATTAAGTTTCTGAATATAATTTGCTCTCCTGACTAAGCTATTCAATTCTGTCAGGCGCTGAGCCCAATCTTTTGAAAGCCTCTGTCCCATACTCACGTAAAGACGTGCGCCCAAGGAGCCTATTCCAGGCGAAGTGAGTAGTGAGGTGTCAGAAGGACGTGACTCCGCATCACGTCAGGGGTCACCAGTTGTAGCTTTGCCCTCCGTAGGCAAGCCTTCCATGGTGGGTCCTTCATGATAGCCAAATTAATGAGACACATGACAAGCACATTTCTCTCAGGGCGAAGCAACTAGTGACAAAAGGCTGCAACCCCTTTTATTAACTGTTACAGTGGGCGGTTACACAATGCATCACATGGTTACAAACAGCCAACGACAATGCCATATCTTCAGCCAATGACAAGGCTACACTGCAGGGCCACCCTGTGGCCAATGGATTCAAATCTTGGTACAACTGTCCATCCACCTATTAGCCCCCCTTATTTCCTGTTCCTAGACCACTATGGCCTTTGTCCTTTGTTCCAAAGCACATGGCTTGTTCCTCTGATGTGGACAATGGATTCCACCTCTTGGCTCCGCCTCCATTTCCTGTTGCTCCAGAACAGCATGGTAAAGTCACATGGTACAGTCTCTTTGTCCCAAGCCTCATGCATTACAACATATTACAACACCAGGGTAGATTTTAGCTTTAGAAAGGTTGCTTATGAAAAGCAACTATGTTTTTATGTGTGTTGGTGTATGAGTGTATTGGTGTATGTGTATGTGTGTATGTATGCATATGTGTGTGTATACAAATACACCCACAGATAATATCTTGAATTAAGATAAGACTGAAGGATCTTGCAGTTTCATTCACACTCAATGGAGCATGGAAATTGGTATGTCAAGTCTCTTGCCTTAACACAACCATGACATGTAAGCACTAAATATCTTAGTCTTTCCTATTATATTCACTTACAGTTTAGACGCCAACTTCTTCATATTTCACTTCAACATTTTGAAGGGCTAAGTGCACTGTATCTAGCCAGTAATTCAACATATTCAGCACTTGCAAATATTTGCTACTGATGCACCTAATGATAGTGTTATACACATTTTAAAAAATGATTCAGACACGCTTTGGATCTTATGCAAATGGTTCACTGCTTTTTAGGAAAGCAGCCACATATTCATGTTACATATTCATGAAGAAGCCTGAAAAATGCATGGCTGTTTAAATAGCAACAGAGAGGTGCTGTGGTTTTCTCTGCTTTTTGATTGATCTTTTCCCAATTGTATTTTAAAGCAAACTCTAATAAATATCCTTATTTTTTTTAAAAAAAATACAATGAAATCTTTGGAAAAATACTAATGGCTGTGTTTTGCCTATGCCTACAAAGATCAGAATCCCTGCGATATTTTTTGGAAGTAAAAGTTGGATTTTAAGGAGCAGAATAAAATCAGTACTGATTATTTTCAATATTACAGTTGAAGATGACTCTAGAGAATACCATGACAAATACCATTTGTCAAGAAAACAAATAGATTAAAAAGCAAATTAGTCTATTACTCAAGATACAAATGATCAGGCTCAAATTATTATATTTTCAGCACATTATTCAAAGTCTCTTGAGTAGTCTGTAATGCTGGAAAAGATGAAAAAGCAGAGGTCAACTAGTAGTAAGGCAGGTGGATTTGATTATTGCAAAAATGAGTGTGCCCATTGGAAGACGTGATGGACCAAGTTGGGGATAGAACATCCTGGAAAAGGGCTACCTACATATGTACTTATCTATTCAATGCAAAATAAAATCACTGTATGCAATAAAGAAATATTTGTTACAATCAATAAGGCTTCCATGGCAAAAGAAAACACATTAAACATCATCTGGGTCATGTGACCTTCATTAGAATAAACGATAAGAATTTAGTACCTTGAGGAACTTTTCCTGCATAAATGAATGCAAGAACAATGAAGTAAATAATGAAACAAATCTTTAATTTAGATTTGGTAAGTAGACTCTTTCTACCAGTGGAAATGGAAGGCACCATCACTAATAAGAGCAAATAATCAATGAGATAAGTTAGCAAAATTAAGCTAAAGTACCAGGGCTAAAATGTATTACGATCCTAAGGAAGCATTATAAAATTAATAAACAAGTCAAAAGAAAAATACACATACAGTATACAATAAAACAGTAAAATAAAGAAAGACAGATCTTAATCAGTTTCACTTTTTCTATGGCATGGTAAGAGCATTTGTACATTCAGGAGATTTGGCATCCTAAATTCTTTGTCTTTGAATAGCAATAGTGCAGAACTTATCTCTCCTCCAGCAGTTTCTGCAGACTTTTCCAGCAAAGGGAATAATATTTTCTCTTCATCTGACCTGCCAGAACAATTTAATAACAGGCTGGCAATTAAGTCTGAGCATCAATCCGTATAAGAAGACTGGAGAGAGCATATAAGGAGTTTAGTTTTCAAAAAATAAAATAAAATTCAGATATGTTAAAGAATTTTAACAATGGCAGCATATAAAAAAATGGCAAAACAGGTAGGCAGCTTAGACTATTAGTTGGAATGTAATTTCCAGCTTCTGCAATTATCAACAATTATAATCATTAAAATTTCCTGGTTTGTTTAAAAGATATTATGATTTTATTTTCCGTTGTTATTTATCATTTTAATCATATCATTCTGAGTTCAGATGTCCTGTTAAAGTTTTGTCAGTTAAGATGTCTAAGTCACCTTTGCTCCATCTTTTCTGGTGAAAATGTTTTAAAGATGAACTTTCCCTGAATGAGCTACCCTGAGGTATTTTTAAATGGCACAGTTGCTTTCAATAATGCCACTTAATTTAATTTTTCAAAATACAAATTAGATAGTTGCTGAAAGACAAAAGTCTATAACCTGCCTTCTCATGTAATTGCAAAGTAATCTTGTTGAGATGAACTTTGACACACTCTCTGAATTTTTACAGTAACTTAAGGTCTAAAAAAGTTCTGTTCATCTACTTTCTCTGTATACCTCAAAAATGTAATTTTTAAGGGCTGCTAAGAATATTTTCCATATATACAAGGAGAATTGTCTTATCTTTTTCTTTAAAAACTTCTTTTCCAGATTCAGTCCAAAGTTCTTTAGGTGTATAAACATAAGCTATTACATGGAACAAGATGCAAAGTTTTTTCTGAGTTGATACAAAAAATTCAAGTACACTGTAAAGGAATCACCTTTAAAAATCTATTTCTCAACTGCAGCTCATAAATATTCCATAAAAAGCTATTTAGTGAGATATCTGTAACCTGACCCAATAATAAAATCACTTTTTCTTCATCATGATTAAGATAATAAGAGACCAGTTGCTGTGCAGGTTCTGAGGTTTTGCTTGATAAAAAAAAATATAGGAAACCAGAAGATGCCTTTAAGCTTTATGTTTTTATTCAGCTGAACAAAGAGAGAAGCCCCGAATGACAAGAAATCCTTGTATTTATTCTTTCTGATTACATAAGCAATCCACCCAGCAAAGCTGACACACATAAGATAAAGATTTCACCCAGTAAGTCTGGCACACTGTAGATAAGAAGCGAGAAAGTAGCTAAAAATGTTCCCTTTTGGGTGTTTCCCTAAAGACATCGTATGTTCCCAGGTAGGTTAAGACATTGGGTGTTTTCATTGCTGTCCTTTCATGACCCTGCATCCATGACTCTGCAAGTGCCCAAAGACAGCAGGGCCATCTGCACATATTCACAATTGATAATTCCTATGCTCTCTCCTAATTCCGGGTCAACATAATCCCTCCTTTCATACTTTGAGCAGTGCGCAGAAGTATGATCATCAAACTGGAGAGACACAGGATAAGCTTCTACAGTATGTTGAAGACAGGCAGAGGTGAGTAGGAGAAAGTAGTGAAAGATATATCAGAAAAAGATAACAAGGAACACCACAAAATGAAGACTAATAAATAGTTCCCTAAACCACCCCCATCCCAGAAGCCAGCCGGTAAGGAACGAGAATTTACTACTGAAGACTCCCCATACAGCATCAGTGAAAATCTCTAGATCCTGAGGGCAATTTTTGATTCCTCTTTCCATGAGATAGATGGTGTGACTAATATTAACTTGATAATCAGTGAACAAAATCTGAGTGGACCAAAGCACACACTGTTTCTTTGCTGCTAGTACCATATCTAGTTTTGGTGATTCTGTAACACTACTTCACTTATTTCTCCCTGTTCCTTATTGGATTGTGTAAATGTCTGTATGGTGTGGTTAAACATTTCCTCTGTCCAGGCACCTAATTCTATAAAAGATTTACAATTTAAACCAACCCCCATAGCTGGGATCACTGCTCATGCAATGGCATTTTCTAGGCCATCAGGTACAGGATGGTGTTCAATATGTTCTTTATGCTCAAGGTGGTCCTTGTCCCATCAATTGTGGATGCAGCAGTTCCAGTCATTATGTCAGATGATACAAACTGAGGAAAAGATCATTCCTACAGTACATGTACAGTAAGCTGGCAAAGACTTGTAGGTAAACAGACCACAAAGAAACCACCAGTCCGGATGGTTAGCCACATAAATACCTTGTTTGCCTTCTAAGCTAGAAGGCAAACACCATAGAAGCTTGAACACTAGACATACAAGCTATAAGTCCCATTGCTGCAGAGGGGTCCTTTTTGTAGTCAAGACCCAAAGTCTGATGACATTTATGCCATCCATCCCACATGCTAGTACTCACCTTCCATGTGACCATGCAAGGTGCATAAATCCCTAACTTATCTGGAAAAAGAATTAAAATGACTAAGGCAACCTGCTGCAGGGTGCTGTATAGTTGAGCAATCTGCAGCTTTTCTGCGACCAAAGTAGAAATTTATGGAGTTTTTCTGCCTGAAGATATACCATGTCATGTGAAAATGGATTTCATACTGTTTTTTTTCAGAATATTCACACCTCATGACAGAACCACCAATATGAAGATAAATTATGTCCAGTTAAGTTTATTGTGAACTATTATATATTTGGTCCAGTATTGCAGCTTGACATTTTCCAAGAAAAAATAGAAAATGATCTTCAAAGGCAAATTTGTTACAAAGAGAATTTGGGCACCAGAAAAGAATTCTACCTACTTAATTTTGCTTAAACTTTCTCATTATGTAACTCCTCCGAAAAGGTTGCAGCACCTCAGGGAGCTATCATACGCTGAAATTGTGCCAAGCTCTCTTTAGTATGATAGTTGAAACACAAATCTTCTAATATTGCCCTGTAATCAAGAAAAGAAAAGCTGGACATTAGTGCTTGAAAGTTCAAGAGCTGAAAAAAAAGTATATCATCTATTAATATTTTTTTCAGATTTAAATTGCTACAATTCCATTGGAAGAGATGACTAAACCAAATATCACAAGAAGAAACCTTATGGAAAAATGCTAACAATTGTTAACAATTCTGTTTTTTGCTAAATATGTACCAAAGATAGTCTAATATAAGACGGAGTCTAAATAACTGCAAATGCTCACTCTCAAGACCTAAATAGCCCAATGGCAAGCAAAATGTCATCCATTATTTAGACTGTCAACCAAACAACTGCCTTTAATTTAATCTATTGACTTGAGATAATTGGAAGGACTAATCTGAAAAGGTTACTAGCTTTGCTTCTTATACTGAGCAAGATTTCAGATTTAATTTTTCATAAAGAATCTTCACAGGGAATTGGCATTTGATTTTATACTAGTCACATATAATACATAGTTCAGAATTTTAAATTGTTGCAAAATGCAACTGTTAGTTGATTTTATTCGATGCATTAATTCATTTATGAACATGAAGTTGATCAATACCAATGTGATATATAGAAACTAATACATTGTATTAGGACTGGAAAAAAATCCAGGTCTGAGTCTTAAATATAAAGATAGGGATAGAAAATAGAGATATAAAGATATAATATGACCACCCATCTCATATACATGATTCTGGGCAGCTAACAATTAAAACAAAATAGAATCAGACTAAAACACAACCAGTGATTAAAAACATAATTAACCCAAGATAGTATAAAATAGCAGCTGAGAATAATAAAACACCACACAATAAATATTATCAGACAATAGAATCACCTACAGAATTGAGGTCCAATCTTGAGGGCAACGTTTTTAATGTGAAACCCTAAAGTGTTTTTCAAAAGGCAACTAGACTTTTTTGTTTTTTTTTCCTTGAAAAGGAAGAAGCTTCTTCAGTTTCAAGAAAGTTCAGTATCTTTTTGAAAGGACCTTTGGAGCAACCATGATCTGGATAATTGAAAATCTTCATAGACATTTTAATGCGAAATTAAATTAGGGTAAGCCTGATCTCAGGGAATGATATTCCAAAAGACAGGCTCTATGGCATAAAAGGCTGTCTTCCTGAATCCTGCCAGATGACATTCTCTTGAAGATGGGGCCAGAATGTGTCTCTCCAACACAATCAAACCGAACATAATAATGATCTTCTAATGGATGATTGTATATCTATCAATTTGTCTCCACCTTTATAATCTTCCAGGGCTGTTGTGGGAAGAATTTTCATTTACAGGAAATAGAAAAGGCAGCACTTAGCTACCTATGTTCTACAAGCAGAAATTTCAAAAGAGGTGTGCTTCTACTTATGTAAATGTAGGAAAGATAAAGAGCTGTCTTACTTGCCTAAGGCAGGACTAGAATTCACAGTTTCCTAGTTTCTAGGCCAGCATCTTAATCACTACACCAAACAGGCCCTTTTTATATTTATATGGTTTTTCATATATTTTTATGGCACACTGGTGAATGAAGAGACCATATAAAAATTCTTCTGAGACAGACATTCAATTTCATATACTCTACTCATGGAATTATGTAGATAAATTGGGTATATACTCCTTTGATTTCTGTAGAGGGCATTATTAATTTGATAAATAATGACGACCAATATAAGATAAACAATTTGTGTTTCTTACAGAATTTGTTTTAAAGTGGACTTTAAGACACTGGCTCCTAACTTTCCATGTTCCATTAACCAGGACATAATAGTTATTTTTTTCAGTTTTATCAGCATCTGCAACCCTACTGATTAATTTTGTTAATTATTATTTTAATATAACTGTGATCACTTTGTAAAGTAAAGTATATGGCTTTTAAAAAGAATCTTTGTTTGCACTAATATTTCTTGTTACATATGATTGTGACTAACTATTTTAAAATGCTGTACTTAATATACATACAGACTCATGGTTATGATGCTATAAATAAAGTTGCTTCTCAAATATCCAGAGACAGCATATTCTGACAGCTTCAAAAACTTCATATATGCTTTTTTTATTAAGAGTGTGCTTAATTTTATATAGAGCTATAAGTTGTTGAATGTTTAAATGTTACTCTTCTCTGAATATTGATATACCTTTGGGGTTCTAAACTGAAACAAAAGCAGGATTAGGCAAGAAAAAAAGAATATTCACAGCAAAGAAATAGGATTTAAAGTAGAATATGGGTGGATTATTTTATTCTGAAAAGAAATGTACACTACATATTATAGTAGCAAATTGTCCATTAATTTCAAGCATGTGCATCACTATCTTCAATCAATGCTTTAAAAATTCTTTTATACCACAGCCTTGAATGGGATAACTCAGAAGGAAATTCCATTAAGCATTAGAGCTTACAATCAGGTAAAAGTATAGGATTACAGGTAGGACAATGTAAATCCCTGCTTCAGATAGCTGGCTGGGACAGGAATGATAGATGGGTGAAATCCACATTTTACACATTTACAATAGTTAATAGAACCTGGCAGATCTAAAGAGTATTGATGATGGGTTCCACTAGTGGAATTCACTGATAGTAATACCCCTATTTACCCAAGATTGAAGATTACCTTTGGTTTGCTTCATCCAACCTTTCTTTCCATTCCAAACTGATATCTTCTCTTAGCCTAATATTAGTAGGGAAAGCATCAATTATACCTGTGTGATAAAAAAAAATCAGTGGATCTTATATTTTGTCTTAAGTTTCTAATCTACAGATCCAGATAAACAGATACTGCATCACTTTATTGTCTCCAAATAAACTAAGTGTAATGCAGATAACCATCTTATTAAATAGTTAAGGTAAGTACCTTCCCACAAAGTGGCCAAGTCTGACTTTGCTATGGTATTCTGGAGTTGCTTCTGCTCTACATTTCATTATTTCATTCTTTTCTTAAAGCTTCACCTCTGCTTTCTGTCAATTATTTTCAATAAAGTTCTCATAATATTACATATTTATTTAGAGTACATTGATAAGTGTGCTGTGCCTTGAGGTGCTCTTAAAATGTTACTGTTTTAGTGTTTCATTTTGAAAAGAACTATAATCCTAGGGACACATTTAAGAATTCTCAATTAGAAATTACAATATAATATTTTTAAGGCAGTATAGGGATTGGTTTCCACTGCAAGAAAACAAATCTGTGTTAAATAAAGCTCTGTAGGATAATGGATACATTAATCCTGGATTTCAAGAGGATAAAAAATGGTCAGCCATTCAGTGTAGTCCAGATAAGAAGCACAAACTAAAAATACTAATATTACCTTTATTGTAAGGTTACAGTGACAGAATTTTGCAAGTCTGAAAGCACTTCTCCCTCCCTTACATTTACTTTCCAGAAAAATAGGGAAGGTCCCTTCTGACATGCTTCCCATGCTCCTTTCCCTTTTGTGGGCTGAGATATGCAAAAGTCAGTTGTCTGGATTATGGATCTTCCTCATGTCTCCAAGTCATTTTCACATTCCATTAAAAAAAATCAACAGTTTTCCTAAATATAACTCACAGTACATTTTGTCTTATTAAACTTTTAGTGTTGAGAACATAAGCCTCCATGCCCTTCAGAAAGGACCCAGATTTGTCAAGGAATTCTTGGTTTCCATGGCAATTGTGAGCTAGTCTGAAGTCTCATATGTGGCTACACTCAGTCCAGCTAATTCAATCTCCAGTCTTCTCTTCTTTGGGGAGATTATGGAGAAAGTAGTGGGGAATCATGTATTTGTCTTTCAAAAATATATAAACTATGCTTCAAGTGTAAAGCTGAAAAGCATGAAGAAATAAGGTATATTTCTTCTGAAAGGGCTATACCTTGTTGATTATACTTTATCAATTATCTTACATTCGTCTTACATGTTAGAATTCATGGTGGACAAAAAAGAATTACCTGAAGAACTTATTGTATTTTTTTATGTTCAACTCAAAGTTCATGTTGTCTACAGGACAGCATGGATGAAAGAGTGAATTTGGAAAACAGAGCCAGCAAGCCTGGATTCATTCCTTTCTCATTTCAATTCTTAGCAATATCAAGTATTTACACAGGAGAAGATAAATGTTGATAAAAATAAGAACAGAAACAAATGTGCACAATATACATTTTTCAGGTATTCATTCAATTTTTTAAATCTAGATTTCAATAGCATTTTATAGCACAACATACAAAGTCAATAAGCAATTGCATTTGACAACCACAACATTAAAGAGATTCTTCAGATTAGTCCTTAAAAAAACCACAAAAACAAGAAAATAAAGTTTCTGAAAGAATAAAAGAAAGAAAAAAAACAACCTCTCTATATAGTAAATGCATATATGCCTAAAGACGACTTGATTAAATTCTACTCTCCTATATCTATAATTGTCTCATTTATATAACTATAAAAAGTGTAATTATTACCAGCTGTGAGCAAATTTAATGTACAGATATATAGCTATATTTATCTGGAAAATACAATCTCTCCTTTCTAAAAAGAAAATGAAATGGAACAGCTGCTAGCACTGTAAATAACAGGTAATATATCTGTTCTCCACCTAAGTGTAGGTTTTACTAGCTTAGTCATCTCTGAAGGTTTGGCTAGACTACTAGTTGATGCTGTTTATGTGATGGATGAAAAGGTGTGGGAGAGAGCTTCCATAATTGAATGGCGTTTTCTTAAACAAGCATTGTAAATGAAACAAGTAATCTTCAAAAACAGTGAACCAATTCAAGTCTGATTGACAGTGGAATTCCTACTTTTGACTGACATTTAATTTAGAGCCAATCTTCTTTTGAGATATTTCCTTTAGCAGTAAAGAGAAAGATGATTTAAACTGGAACAGACAAACAAGGCATGCATTTATTTCAGAAAATGTGTTTCCAGGGGAGTGGAGAGAAGCCTTTGTTATTATCACAAGAATATAGATTTGTCTTTGCATCTTCCATTTCTATATGGTGGGATTCTCCCTGTTCCAAAACTATGTCTCAGATAAGGCCATGTAGTTAGATTTGCACTCGAGAATAAATTATCTGCCATTTCCACAGATTTTTAGAAGAAGTCTTGAATATTTATGTATATTTTTGTGTTATTTATATATTGCCTTGCCCTACTCCAAAATTACCAAAGCAGTGCACAACAAATAAACATATATAAAGTGAAATAATGCACAGAACCAATAATGCAATGTTAAAAAAATACAATTTTAAATAGTTCTAAAAATCTACTTTAAAAGTTGGATCTTAAGTCCTTTCTGATACTTATTATCACTTTCAGAGGCATTTTTCCCATCTTAGGGAAAGACAGAATTCATTTCACACTATAGTTTTTAACACTCTTCTTGCAATACTCTTAGTTCTGAGAAAATCAACTTTTCTTTTTAGAAAGCACAGAAATCCCCAATGGCCTTTAAATGTTGCTCTCTTCCATTTATGAAGGCAAAGTTAAAAGTGTGTGGGAAATGCCTCCTGAGAACAGCAGTGGTATGAAGAAATTAGAGGATTTCCCCCCCCCAAGGGATCAGTTTGGGTGGTGGATGGCTAACTTTATAGAACACAAGCTTTTCCAAAAATTATCACAGTATAACTACTGGTTCAAAAAGTAATGATCTTACAAAAAGACAGTTTATTAAAAAAAGACAGATTTTCGTCACTATTGCAAACAGTTTATTAAATTATAACGAGATTTGTAGATGTAACACACCATGAAATGGTGGCTCTATAATTTCTTCTTTTAACTTGATTATAATAGCCTAGCTAACTAATGGATGCTTTGTGTCTAACAACATAAGAACAAATTGGACAAGCATCTCACATGTGGACTGGGAAAACAAAACTGATACTTAGTATACTGGGAAAGGTGACATTGTTAGTGAAATTTCTAACAAAGGTCCATTTCGAAAATGACAGCTGCAACCTCTATAGGAAATTCTGCTTTCTTCTTTGTCAAATGCTAGCATTGTGGCTCCCAAAGAGGATTGGAATGAAACAGGAGCAATCTGAAAAGGCCACATGCCTTTCAAACATGCAACGCAGAAAAAGATCAAAGCTTTGATCGTTGTTAGATTGCCAATTTTTGTAATATCTTACAAACCTCAAATCTAAAAACATGTTTTGTTTAATTAATTTACTCAATTTCTGTAGTAGCCCATCTCAGTCCAACTCACTTTCTATATATGTTACTTAAATAGAGAAGATGTCATATATATTGCAACATATGATGTAATTGTCCTCTTTGCTTTATGTCAAGGCAACTCTGAAGTGTTAATCCTGACATTGTTCACCATATTTTCCCTTATTCCTATCCAATAACATTCTGATACCAGCTTCACCTGCAGAAATCCTTCCTATCAGTTAACATAATTAAACAAAAGCTTGTCTAAAGGCCGTATGATCAAATGCAAGATGATGGAGACAAACAGCAGGTAGATGTTAATATTTTTTATTATTTATTTTACCACCATAAGCTTCCCAAAGATATGTACCTAGTCATTATGAAGCAGGTTGATGGACTAAGTGAAGACTAACAACTTGTCTAAGATAAATATGAGATCTGAATTCCCTAAATAACCCATGACTTTGATTCTATCTTTGCCATGTTTCCATAAGGTCTGTTATTTCCTTCTTTTTCTTTCACCAATTGCTGAGACAAAAGCTATTTTAATTACAGGTGAACCTGAAATGTTTAGCAAATATATTTTTCTAAATTCCAGCTCTTACATAATGCTTGTCAAAATGTCCAAAGATTTGGAATTATATTACAAACTCACTCAAATACTGATTATTATATCAAATGAATATAAGACAATTTGAAATTCTCGAACCTTGTTTTTTATTTATAAGCCGTAAGCATAATATGAACTTGCATTATGTATAAATATTTTTAATATGTTATCAAAAATGAAAAGAAAAATGGCCATGTACAAAAGAATGAGCTAAATTGATTTATATTTTGCATGTTTGCTGCTTGTATTCTGAGACACTTGATAAAAATCTTAGTCTTCGGATGTTCTGTAGAGATGGATAATAATGGACCATAATTTATGGCTAAATATTTTGGAGGGTTATTTTACAAACTAAGGGGGTGATTTTATTAATCATGTATGACCTATAACACTGATCTGGCATCAAAAGAAGCATCTGCTAGATCAAAGGCCTTTCTACCTGCAGACGAGCAACTAATTTAAAGTTATTTCCTTTCCTTAACCTTGTTTCCTTGTTCATATTTTTCATGCTTCTACAAAATTATTTTAGTCCAATATTTTGGAAATAATATTCCTTTTTTTCCATCCTCAAAATAAGGCTTTTGCTGAAGCTGAGACTGAAATGTGTGGAAAGTGGTATCAGACATCAGCTGAATAGAAGTATTTTTTTTGACAAATTAAATTTTCATTGGGGTTATTTATTGTTATATAAGAAAAAACCTACTATGAAATCATTGCCCTTTACCCTCCTCTTAAGGAAAACCCTAAGGGATGACTTGATTCATTTATAAAAAATATCCACTTAAAATGATTGAGTGCCTAGCAAAGCATTATTGGCTGTCACTTTAAAAAGAAACTTTAAACATACTATTCCTGTGGTTAAATGAAAAAAAGTTAACTTAAATTGCTCCTTCTGTAAATTATTATTAAGGCTAAGGAAGTACTTGCTCATGCTAAGGAAAGGATGAAAGAAATACTCATTCCATGATATGAAGGAAGATGACTTGTAACTCTAATACAATAGCATATCAGTTGAACACTTTGGAATATGTAAAACTACTCATCTACTAACAGTCTTTTATACCTACTCAATGTCTTTTGGTGATCAGTTAGAGAAGATGCCAAGCCTTCTTATAGCATTGAAATCAAATATGATATGAGGTTACAGCTGCTATTGCAATCCTTTTATCTTCAGATTACTGAACAGGAAAGAATATCAGTCATTCAGCTTGATGCTATTGACAGCTATTCTGTTATTTTCCTCTTGGTGATAGCATGTTTCTCAACTGAAAAGATTTGGTCAGCATACATTAGAATCACCAATTAATAAAAGCCAAAAGGACTGTATACATTTCATATAAAATCAACTGAACTTAAATGTATTTAACTGTCTAAATCACATTCACAGTAAAATGTTTACAGTGCCTATTAAAATAAGCTAATGTGATCATGCATAAAAAGTGGAGCATAACATACTCTTCAGTAAGAAACTATTTTGTAATTTCTCCGGTATTCAATTATATATCATGTTTCTAGACATAAAATCTTGCCTAACCCTAATCCAATTTCCAATCATTAATAACATGGCATGTTTTCAAGCTAAGCTGAAGAAAAACATAAAACAATCCAGGTTCAATTTTTTGCTTACACACGAGAGACATGATCTTGGCAGACTAAAACCTCACTACTCTTACCCTAACAAGTATATCTTGGGACATTTTAGGGAGTGACTATCCTTATTCTTTCCCTTCGTCTCCTATCCTGCTCTGGTCTATTTCACTGCAATCCATCATACCAGCTCCCCTTCTGTAAGCACTACCCCCCCACACACACATACTGTGTCCGCACACACAAACATACTGTTTTAGTAGTTCTTCTTTATAGAGGATATTCTTCGATATATGCTGTCATACTTGCCTTACATCTGATATAGTGTTTAATATTCTAATCTTACTTGTAAGATGGTGGCAGCAACAAAACTGGTAGGGAGCAATTTAGTATTTCACACATTAGCTTGGAAGCCTTCTATTACTTAGAACATGCTGCCAAATTGGGTTAAGTGGCAATCCTTTGATCCCTTACGTCTAGAAGCAACTGCTTCACTTTAACTACTTTATAGGGGCAACTCTGACAAGGCTAAAAACTGGTGTGGAAGGATGCAGCAGTTAGGCACATTGTATGTTCTTTTTAGCTGATGCTTCTGTTAGTCCTTGCTGTTTGAACATGTCATCTACCAGCAGTATTCATTTACTGGACAATTAATAGTTTCTGCCCTGGCTCCAAATGAGAGGTTGCAGTGTTGTCAGATACAAAAAGTTAAGAGATGCTCTTAGATTTGGCAAGCACCACTTGTTTTTTAGGGCAATGATTAAAACCAACATGTTCCTAGATGAGCATCAGATGAGAGTTGAATATTTTAGTGAGTGTAATATATGTTAGTGCTTGTGTGCAGATGTATGTTCAATTTGTTTCAGATTCCTGGCATCTATCTTTCTGTTAATTTATCTGTTTTTATTATGCTATAGATTATGCAAAAGCAACAAGTACTATAGATCAATAGTTTTCTGTAAGAAATAAACCAAGTAAAAGTTACTTTTTATTATTTAAGAGAGAAGGAACACAGTGTTTTACTATGGTCTTCTGTGAATTTCTGGCTTTTCCTTGAAACTCTAGCTGAAATAATGTCCTAGTATTAGTTAATTTATCAAATATAATATATAGTTCATATCACATGCTCCAAATGAGCTTGTGATTGCTAATTATTGCTTTTATTTGGTCAGAACTGGTTCCTCTTGCAGTACAAGATACCTTTAATAACTGTCTCCAGATCCATAATTCAAATATACAATACTCACTTAAAAATCTTAGGAATGAACGGACAAGAAATTGTTACTTTAGATTAGATAGATATGTAATTCAAAGCATTTCTGCCAATGATATAAATAAATAATTTTTGCTAAGTATGTTCTTAAGTATAACTAAAATATAATAATATCTATCAGAATTACTGGTTATCTAATAAATTGTTAATCAATATGCACCTATTACAAATACAAGAAAATAAGACCTAGAGAAATTCTGCAACAAATTACAAGAGATGCCATATAAAACATCAGAAAAGAATCTAATAATATAACTAATGGATAACTGGAAAGCTACAATTGGAAAAATGGATAAACTTGGAATCATAAAAGTTTTGAGCTGGGTAAATGCAATAATAAAGGTAAATAGAAATATTGTAAAAATACTTGTTTTTTTAAACAATACCTGCAATATAAATATAAGCTCTAGTTATAAACATCCAAATGATAACATCAGAATCAAAGAGTCTACATATTAAGAAACAGTGAAATCTGTTCAGCTAGGACTTTTCCAGATGTAAATTATGGAAAAAAACTATTAATTACTTGTTCAGATATATGGGTTAATGTTCAACATTAAAGAGTATGTTAGCATGGTATGATCTGAAAAGATACAGCTAAGACTATGAGATCAGTACAGGGTGCACTTTAATGCACTAAATTTATTCAAAGGAAAACCGGAAAGCTGAAGTAAGAGATAAAAGATATTGTGAAAACTGAAGCAGAAAATGTACTTCCAAGATTTCAAATAAGAAAAGTACCAAGTGATTTTTAAAAAAAAAGCTATTAGAGTGGCCAAGAAAAGATCAAGATGAAAGCCTTAGGCAATAAGAACACATGACAACAGGGCACAGACTTTCATGTCAAATAAGAAAGACAAGGAAAGATAATCAAGAATGATAATAAATGGAAAAATATTGTGAGATTTTAAAAAGAAGCTCAGAAAAATCACTGGAAAATGTAGAAAGAAATTAATTAGTGATCTTTGAGATTTTTTTCTTTATTTATAGAAGTTAAACAATGATGCAACAAAGTATTGTAAACAAAAGAGAAAGTTCTATCTGTAGAATTAGGATGAGTTAGATAACCCAAATTACCTCTAATACAGCAGATCATATACTGAGAAATTACTAAGATTACTAAGACACAAGGAGCATTTCTTGACAATATTATTTTGTTCTTAGCACAAATTGCTATTCAACGGTTCTGGATCTTTTGTGCCTAGAAAGACAAATCTACATCTGGTAAACAGTCCTCTAATAATGATTTGAAATTAAATACCTACCTGAAACATAGATAGGAAAGAAAGCTCATAAATTTTAAACAAAAATGGAAGTTAATCAATAGATGTTAATCTATATGTCCAGCAATTTTACTTCCCCCTCTCCTCAAAATTAGGAAAGGAAAGAAAAAGGAAAGAAACTTAAACTGCATAAAAATAAGACATGGTCTGCTTGTTACAGAAATTAATTAAAAAAAAATCTGCTGCTGTCAGAACCTTTTTTTTGGTGGGGGGCCTTTTCCCTTTGCTTTCCTTTTCTTTTCCTTTCTCTGGGTTCTGCCAAAATCCTGGATGGAGGGGGGAGGTTTTGGGGGGAATTGTATGTGTATTGGACTTTCGCTCTTTCAGCTTCCTCTATCTGCTTGTTCTTTGAACTATTCTCTCCTTGAGGTGAGAAAGGAATGTGCCTCCAGCTACCTGGTTTATCTGTCACTGTGGAAAGGAAGATGGGAAAATCCAACAATGTTTTCACAATCTTGGGAACGGAGTCTCATCAGCCTCATTCCCACAGCGAACTTAACACCTGGGGATTAGCCCATTTGAACTGACCCGATGAACTGTTGGGGTGGGGTTTGCTTTTTGCTCCTTTAACCTATTGATTTGAGCAGGAAACCCTCAGATCCTGCCTTCTATGCCTGCTGTAACTTCTCCTAATAAAAGTTTCTTTTGGGATTGAATCTGTTCCAAGAGTTCTCCTTTCTTGGGAAGAGGTTTTGAAGCGGGTCCTTATAGCTGCCTTTTAAAATCTGACTCATCTAACTGTCAGATAATCTACTGACTTTCACAAGAATAATATTGTAAAATAACAGATGATGATGAGCCTACATCATTAAGGAAGTGTGAGGAATTTTTGTTTTAATTTTTTATTACAGATTTTTATGTGGATAAGTTGTATTTTAAAGGATGCCCCTGGCCCAAACTCTTTGTAGGCATATTTTTATTTACATATTTATTTTTACACATTTTTAAACTGCTTATTTTCTTCAGAGAGGGACTCTGGACAATGTCCAGTAAAATATTAAAATATAAAAAATATACAAAAATTAAAATTTTAGGAGATGAGGATGAAAGCCAAAGGGAGGGCTCTCAGACCATCAGCCAGTTGCACAGCTGTTTGTTCTTCTGTGCTCTCCATGCAAGGCTGCCGACTCATATTTTGATTCCTATCTTATATCTTGAATGGGCTCTATAAAATTCAAATCCATGTGAACTTTTGTTTTGGAAAACTTTTCTTTGAGCCTCTTTGACATTTTTGTTTGATAGTTCCCTGATAACATAGTCTGAGTCCTGGATCAGTCAGTTTCACATTTGCTGGGATGTGGCTCTTGAAGGAGATGGAATAGCTTTCATGGTACATCTATATAAAGAAAGGAGCACTGTGGATTTAGAAGTGTGAAGGAACTCTAAAGATGTGTAACCATATCCATGAAGATGTTACTGAAATGTAATGATTAATGGACTGAGTAAGGAATTTGGAGACTTGGGATCAACTCTACCCCCAAACACAGAGGTTCTCTGAATAATTTTGGATCAACCATTGTTTCTCTCATCCTGCAGTTGTGGGAAAGTGGAGCAGAGATTGTTCTGTACGCTAACAATAAATTCCTTGAGGAAAAGGCAAGATATAATACTAGCAAATATATACATAAATACTTTCTAAGAAAAGTGATCACATACATAGCTGAACACATGCAGTTTTAAAAGCATATAATTGTGTCTGTATAAAATTCAATTCATACTTTCAGTTGACTTTATGGAGATCAAAGGAAGAACCAGCTGATGTAATCTGCCTTTGCCTTCAATAAAAGTGATTTGAAGTCAAGTTCCTCAATAGAGAAATATATTCTTAGAGGACTAAGTATACTAAGGAAAAATTGAAGGAGTTTTGTAAATTGAACCTAGAGAAAAGTGCATTAAAGTATGATGTGGTTGTACTATCTAAATATTTAATGGGCCATAACATAGGTGATAGAGCATTTTTATTCCATTGCTATGGGAAGTAAGAGTTGAATCCACAGTTTCAACTTACCAGAAAAATTTCAACTAAATAATAGGATTTATTTATGAAAAAAAGAAAACAGCCTCAAACATTTCCTTATAAAGTCAGAGTTAAGATAGCCATCTATTAGGAAAGTTGAAGCTATAAATTTATAGAAATTCTCCTGCATTTCTTTGTAATGATTGTTGTTAAATTTATTGCAAAGAATTTGTTTTTTATCTTTCTTTCAAAAGAGAATATTTTGATTAAATTATCATTGGCCTAGTGTAATGTTCTAGAACTAACTCAGTTACAAGGTGATCAAGAAACATGTGAAAATGTGTTGTCTTTCATTGCATAATGATTATTACAGAGATGAGCAATGTCCCTGGCTTCCCACACTTCAGTGAAATCTAAAAGGAAAATGTCATGAGGGAATTCACATTATATTTTCAGATTGTACAGCTAGGAATGTTGCAGACGGATGGAGAGATGTATTAGGTGAGATGTACAGTGTAGAAATTTGATAAATAAATAAGCAATGTCCCTGGCTTCCCACACTTCAGTGAAATCCAAAAGGAAAATGTCATGAGGGAATTCACATTATACTTTCAGACTGTACAGCTAGGAATGTTGCAGACGGATGGAGAGATGTATTAGGTGAGATGTACAATGTAGAAATTTGATAAATAAATAAGAATCATTAAAAGTGTACTTTTAAGCTACTCAATTTTGTTCCTATGCCTTTTGAAAGACATAGATTCTGATTTTGTAGAACTGTTTCAAGTTAAAGTTACAATTTTAAGTTTCAGAAAACATTAAACATTAATGTCTCATTAGTGTCTAAATTAGAAAACTGTAGCATTTCTGAATTTTTTCAGCAGTTGTCCTCCTGTTGAAATTATAGTTGACCAGTCTGTTCTAAATTCTGTTGAAATTTTGAAAAATATAACCATGTGCAACCCTCTGTAGTAAGTTTGTGTAAGTTATTTCCCCTTGTTCTTTCTTAAATTCAAAATAAGTTTAATTGAATGTGACAAGTTGAAGCTGGGGCATTCTATAAAGTTAGAATAAATTTACTGAAAATAAATTAATTTATGAATGCTACCTTTGGAATAGTTTCATCAGATAATATTAAACACTTGAAGAACAATTCTTCTAAAGAATTTTTAAAGATCTTCTTGACTTCCTTCCTTAAATTGCTTGTCTCCCATGGGAAAGCTAGCTACAAATGAACCCAAGCTTAAAAAATTTTTATCGTTCAGATTTCAATTTGTGCTTTAGCGTTGGCATTAATACCGGTCAGATATTGTGTCCACAGTGCAGTTATCTTGGCTCCTAACTGGTGGATTTCCTGGCTTCTTTACTCCTCCCACCTATATTGGAAAAGCAAGTACTATTTATTTTCTGTATGTGATTTTTCAAGTCCATTGGTTTCCATTGGTAAATTCTTGTACAAGCTTCATCCATTGACTCCTCATACGGTATTTGATCATTTTTGTTCTGCATGTTTACTATTAATTAGTATTCCATCAATTTGGGAGTAGTGGTAGGAAAATCCAGTGATTTATCAGTAATCTCTAACCAGCTATCACTTATCATAATTATTGATAAGTATATCTATTGCACGTGTAGGTAGGAATTAGAGTAAGAATGAGAAATCATAGAGCCAGGCTTGTGCAGATACAAATTTGACAAAAAATAATCATAACTTGCCCCCATGTTGGGAATAAGGCAAGCTGAAGATGATTTTTTTGCTTATTTTTTTGGTTTTTTTAGCCATCTATCCCAACCCAACTGACTCTGATCATGTTGTTGTACATTCAAATCTTTTTAATACAGCTGCAGAAGTATGTTCCACCATCTGTAGCAGGTCTTATAGAAAAACCCTTATATAGATGATTCAGAACTATAACATAGTCAGTGGTATTGAACACCTGTGACAGGTGTTAGTTTAATTAGGTTCTCATTTACAATCCAGAAAGCATTTATTACAATCATTAATTGAACAGAGCTCTTGGGTGCCTGCCAAAATCTTTGGTAGAAATCTAAGTTAGTCAACATCTAATTATCAGTCAGCATTCTGTAGTTTGCTTGGTCTACGGACCATAACAAATGCTGTTCCTGTCTGCTAATTAATTGTGGTCTCAGCAGCACACCAGAACAGGATAGGACTGCATTTAGCTTTGCCACTCTAAAGGTCAAATGTACCCAGTACTTGGTGCTTACACCAGCAGAATGCTTTTTTGCAGGATTAAAATCTTAAATTTAAGCACATTGAATGTTTTAGGGATTTGATTGCAAAACTTTAAATATTCCTGTAGTTGTTAACATAGCAGAGATTAGACAAATCACAGCAATTATAATACAAGTGGTGAAAGATTAAATAAATCCTACTTACACTGTTTGTAAAACTGCATGTCTTATGATGGCTTTCTTATAAAATGTGGTGTATTATATATTATTGTTCCTTATTTTTATTTTTAAATCCAGATGGTTTTTTTATGCAAATGTATTCTTTTTGAGGTCACACATTTTTTTCTGGAGTAATGTTGAAAATGTTTATGTTCAACTAAATTAGTGATAGAATCATAATGCCACAAAACTGGAATGAGCCAGATTACTAGGAAGAACTCCCCTCATCACTACACACACACACACACACACACACACACACACACACTCTGCAACTTTCAAAAATAAAGTAAATACACAGATATATATCAGGAAATAAAGAGGGAATAGTCATATGCCATGAAGTTTACATTAAAAATAATTAATCCTTTCTAAACCTGTCAATCTAGGTCAGGGGTGTCAAACTGCTGGCCCGCGGGCCGGTTTCATCATAACGGAGCCGCACCCATCCCATTGCCTGCAATGGCAAAAAAGGTCCGATAAGTTACGCGATGTCACATGACGTTGTGAGTTTGACATGTCTGATCTAGGTAGTGGTCAGAAACTGACAAAACCTGGAAAAACTCAGATGCCAGGGAGGAACATACACATTTAACTGTCATTAGGGAGGGGTTTAAAGAGAGAATGAGGGGAGGCAAAGATGTATCTTCTGAGAGTGGCTTTCGACAGGTAAGGAAACTCTCCCAATTGGGAGAAGTGTTACAACCTGGAAAACACATAAGGAACAGCAGAGCTAAATGCAAATTAGGATTCTTTTATTGATTTATTTTATGTATTGATCCAGTGGTGGGATTCAAATATTTGAACAATCAGTTCTCTGTGTGGATGCCACTTCCGGAAGTCCATTCTGGGCATGGGCAACAAAAAATTAGCTATTGGTTCTGCCAAATTGGTGTAAACTGGCTGAATCCCACCACTGCATTGATCTGAACCATGCTTTTATATCCTATATCCGTGGTGGCGAACCTATGGCATGCGTGCCACAGGTGGCAGGCAGAGCCCTCTCTATGGGCACGAATGCCATCGCCCCAGTCCTAGGCCTTCAGCTGGGTTTTAAAAAACCTTTTAGCTTTAGGCCTCCACCGCCATGTGCAAAAAAAAAAAGGTTCAATCAATCAATCAATTTGAACTTCTCGGGGGAAAAAAGTTGGAATTGATTGATTGAACTTTTTAGTCCTGCCCCGTCTGCCATTACCATTGCAGCAACACCCATCCAATTGGCCACATCACAAAATTGGCCCCACCCACACAATGGGCCATGCCTACCCAGCACCCGATGATACATAAGTGGGTTTTGGGTTGCAGTTTGGGCACTTGGTCTCTAAAAGGTTCGCCATCACTGTCCTATATCCTATTTGTTCTCTCTTTCTCTAATGTATGCAATTCATGCAATTTCCCATTTCTTTTTCTCCCATTGTCTCCAACTGTTACTCCTCATAATAAAACACTTTCAACTCTGGCAACTTTAATAGACTCTGGGAAGCATACAGCCTTCCCTCCAAATCCATAAAAACAGATAAAACCTAAAATCACAGAGACAGCCTGCATTGCAATGAACTAAACATGACAAAAACAAAATAAAACAATGCCCACTCTCAAAACAACAATTTATTAACTCCAGGCCCAGCATCAAAGCCAGGTTTTCAAAGCTTTCTGGACCCCAGGAGACAGAGAACCATCCTTATGATGGTGCTGTTCCAGAGGGTGGAGGCCACAGCAGAGAAGAAACATATAAGATGACCATGTTTAATGCAGGGGACCTGGAGTGCATTCACTCTGTTGCAATGTTCTGGCTGGGCAAAACCAGTTGGAGATAAGTAGCCTCAGAGATCTAGGCCCTGTGCCATATAGAGTTTTATAGGTAATAATCAGCACTGACAATTGTACTCAGAAGCCATCTAGCAACCAATGCAGATTTGTGTAGTCTGTAGACTCAGAGCAGTTGAACATGTTTTAAAAACATAAACCAATAATTCATAAATAATAATTCAACAGTTTTCTTCTATCAGAATTCAACATCCTCAAAACAGCATGCCATTCAATATAAATATGCTGTCCAGTCATTGCAATGAAAAACTGAATTAATAGCACATTAAAGAGTTTATTTTAAAATAATTTAAATAAATATGTCACTGGTGTTGAATTAAAATTTCCAGCAGACTTGATTCAAAAATAGTTAAATTGATTATTAGGTTATGGAAATACTTTAGTTATTTGTAATCCCCCCCTTTAAAAAAATCATTCTACTTTAGAACCAAACAATAGAAACAATTTCATTGCCTATCCTAATTTTTTGGAATAATTTATTTCTTTTTCCCCACCCTCTAACCTTGATATAAAATAGGTATAATCAGATGAGGCAGTTCTTTACATGGAAAATTTCCAATTGAAATAATTATTAAATATGCAAAGTCTTCCTGCTGAGATAAATGTAATTTCTACTGACTCAATTAGAGGCAAAATGTCTTTTTAGTTTGCATGTAGAACTTTTTGTTTCCAAGAATAGTCATTTGCCCAGAATTTTGGCAGCAAATTTTTCAAAAGGATGCCATTCATCTGAAAAATATAATCCAAATCCAAAGCACAGGGTTTAAACATCTTCCAAAAGTATCTGTTTGTTTATCATCTATTATCCATCTCTCTATTTTATCCATTTCCTTGCATAATATAATGAATCTCAGGTATGATGCAATGGAACAATTATGGTGGTAAAGGAAAAGACATATTTTTAGCATGAGAAATATTGAGAATATTCTGTGTTCTGAGAAACAAGAACAAGAGTCTTCTTGTGAGCTATATCAACTTTTCTCTTTATTCTTAGCCTAAAACAGGTAGAAAGATTTTTTCCAGGAAGATAACTAAGTGAGCAAAATTCAGCTAATGCATACAAACTTATCTTCCTTTGCCTTCCTCCAATGTCTGTGGAGAATGGACTGCAATCATTTTTGTTATTACCTAATTTCTCTACTACTCCAAAATTAACGGTCTCCCTGCTGACACTAAAATGATGGTGTGTTTATCTGACAGTGTAGCTGTTATTAACTTCTCCAAATAATTAATCAAGGATTCAGTTTAGCTTGGCAAATAGCAAACAGCCTTTTATTTATATAAAAACATGAATCTTTTTATTTATTTCTTTGGAACCGCTTCTCTCTCTAGACTCTAGACTTTCATTTCCATATTGCCTCTCCAACTCTACAGCTCCCTCACTCCATGTCCCAAATGATGACATGATATCTTGCTTCCACAGAGAAAGCCACAGAGATTTGGATTAAGAATTGATAATAGAAAATTATTATGAAGAACTCCAGCAAGTTCATTAAGGTTCCTTTCTACTACCGCTCCCATTGTGAACAACAAGAAGCACTGATCGTCATAGTAATCTGTCAAAAAAAGGGCAACTGGAAACAAGTTGAAATAGAAGGAAGTTTAACTGGTCTTTTCTTTCTGCACTTTTTTTTGCTTTATCTTGTGTCCCTCCTTGATGTCATCAATATGTCAACCCTCCCCCTCTTTTTTATTACTGGATATTTATTTGTTTTCAATGTGATTAATAAACTGTCCACATAGCTATAATAGATTTTATTGTAAGAAAAGTGTGAGGTTCTACCACACAATTCTTCCTGGCTACATTAAGGAGAGGCAGGGCTTTTTTTCTCATAGAACGCCCAGAACGGAGTTCCAGCACCTTTTTTGGATGGAACCTTGTAGGGTAGGCAAGGCGGGTTATATGACATGTGTGAGTTCCGGCACCTTTTTTTTTTTTAAGAAAAAAAAAGCACTGAGGAGAGGAACTCCGTTTTCCCATCTTACATGTGAGAGTGGAAAGGCTGGGAGGAGAGAAACCCAGCCACTAATCATTGCCCTTAACTTATTCTGAATTAAAATATTAAAAGCACCACTTGACTGCTTTGCTGTTAAAACAGGATAAAGATGAGCTTCTGGAACAGAAAACATTATGTTGGCATAATTTTAGTGCTACCCTCATGAACTAAAAGAATGCACATTAAGAGAGCATTCTGGATGAGCCAAGAAAGTGTTTGTAAAAAATTATGAGAGAACATCTGTTCAACGTTTGTATAGAAGTCAAGGGAGGTTGAGGAATGTTTTGCTCCTTCATTTTTACAAACAGCTCATTAAAAATTGCCCATCTTTGAGCTTCTGGCATATTTTCAAATGCAGAGATAAAGTAACAGTAAAGCTTTTATAGAAGATTATTTGGCTGTGATTAATTTCAGTACAATAAAGTGCAAATAAATAATCATAATTATAACCCAGATACTTTATATTCATTACAATGATGTTAAATTCCAAACCAAAAAAGTGTTCAGACTGAAGCTTTAATTGTAGAAATCAGAGCTTTGTAATTATTTGCCTGAGAGTGCATAAACAATAGTTGATATATCAAGGGATTTGAAAATGGGCTTTGCTTTCCCCATTTAAACGATCTTCTCTCCCCCTACCCCTATCATTCTACCTTGGATGGCTATAGTTCCTCGTATTACAAGTAGATCAGGCATAGGTAACTCTAAGAGGGTGCCTCTTATAAAACTCTTTCCAGGGACAAATTTAATCATTTGGCTAGATTCCCCATGTTTAGTTTATAACTTAGTTTTTTTTCCTTTTTAGGAAAGTCTCAGCAAAAATGTTCAAGATAATTTTGAAAATCATCCCACAAGATTACTTTGCTTGGATGAAGAATACCAGCTTCTAATCACTGAAGCGAAGAATGGAAAACAGATGAAAATTGTGTACCAATTCTTCCTGCCTCCCTCCTCTCTCTCTCTCTCTCTCTCTCTCTCTCTCTCTCTCTCTCTCTCTCTCTCTCTCTCTCTCTCTCTCTCTCTCTCTCTCTCTCTCTCTCTCTCTCTGTGTGTGTGTGTGTGTGTGTGTGTGAGAGAGAGAGAGAGAGAGAGAGAAAGAGAGAGAGAGCTTTTAGAGCAAACAGCTAGCAATAAGTTTTACAACCATTACATTACAGTATGTACACAAATTAAATAAGAAAATGATTATTAAATGCTCTATTAAAAGTAACAAGCTGAATACATATAGTGGGGGGGGACAATGTCATTGTATCCTAAAGGGGTGAGACAGTTGGGAGCCAAAGGTGATTGTAGAGAAGACCAATCTAGCTCTTCTTTGTTTAAATAAGTAATTATATCAGAAGCAGCACAATATAATTCATTTTTTTAGTAATCTCCATTGCATATATATCAACATACTTTAGTGTACAGTCATGCATACTATGCTTTAAATTATGTTTTCCAGTTGATGGTTAACCTGAGGTGGGTTGTGTTTCCATTTTTGTATGGGTCATGTTGTGTATTGTATTTTTTCTATTTGAGCCATTGAGAGATGCTTGGTTGTGGCAGCATAGAAATATGTTTAATAATGAATAGCCAAGAAAAAGATTTTAGGGTCCTACCAGACAGCTTGAGGAAAATGTACACATAATTGAAGAAGGATAACTTCCATACTTGATAATTACCTCTCAGAAAGATCTGCTGCTCTGGAGAAGCTATGGGAAAGGACAACCACGATATTTAAAGAACTTTCTTTAAGATTATATTTTATGCATTTTGATTTATAAAATTAAGATGTTTATGTCTCTTTTGAAAATAAAACATGTCTTTTGCCATGGTCTTAAAAAGTGACCCTAAACAAAAAAAATGTTTCTTTTTTTTTTTGAGTGATTGAAATCTTATTCAGTAATTCAGCAAAAAGTATCACTAAACTGGTTTCAAACAAAATATTTACTTTGTGTATGATGGACAATTTTTAATTAAATACCATAAGATTTGAATAAATATGAACACTAATAGTTTGGTATATAAATATTTACTATGAATTTGCCTATTTTTTAAAATTACTATGATTGCAATTACCATTACTTTTCATAATCCTAACATCACCTTAAAAACCTAGGATAAAAGAGACCCTTATCTAAATTATATCATCATTGTGAATATTCTTTATTTAAGTTCAAATTCCTGATTTATAGCACCATATATCCCTGATATAATCAAATTGCAGAATTTGTACTTTATTTTAAAGTTTATTTCAGCAGATAGATAAGTATGTTAATGGATCATGAATTTAAAATTCCATAGCTTTGGCCAGACATAAGCTGAATGGCCAAGAGCACATCATCATCAACGTAGCCTAAAAAAGATCACAAAAAGCAGATTCATATAAGTTTACATATCTTAAATTTTATATAGGTAAATATTAAAAACAATTCCTATATATCTCAGCTCCCATATATCCCCAAAGTAATAAAACATGTTGAATATTGATAAGCTGCTGAACAAGGGCCCTTTCTCCTCTTCATTCATGCCAGAGGTGGGATTCAACCGGTTCACGCCACTTCAGCAGAACCGGTAGCTAATTTTTTGTTGCCCAAGACCAGAATGGACTTCAGGAAGCGGCATCCACACAGAGAACCGGTTGTTCACATATTTGAATCCCACCACTGATTCATGCCCATAAACCTCAGACAAGGCTGGATAGTGCTTCAAAGTGTAAATACATGAGAATAAAGTTGGCACTTTGTTTCAGGACATTTGATTTATTTGCTTCTCTGACTAGTATTGTCTGTCTAAGAACTCCTGAGCTTGCTAGCTGAAGATGCCATGTAAGGAATCTTCGTGGCAGTTTCAAAGGTTGCATATTATTTCCAGAACCTGAGACTGTTTCTAGTGGCAGAAACACATGACAAATATAGTAAACTCACTGAAGCCAAATCTTCATTGGCTGCCACCTAAATAATTATTTCACTGTACCTAATCCCAAATGTGCCTTTCCAAAAGGCAACTGGATTTTCTTTGTTTTTGCTTGAAGATGTTTCACTTGTCTTCCAAGAAGCTTCTTCAGTTCTTCCTCAGTCTTCAAGCAAAAACAAAGAAAACCCAGTTGCCTTTTGAAAAAGCACCTTTGGGACAACCATGACCTGGATGTCTGAGAATCTCCATAGGCACTGTACCTATTGCAGGTCTTTGGGATGGTATAACCCAGGGGTAGGCAACCTTGGCTCTTTTATGACTCGTGGATTTCAAGTCCCAGAATTCTTGAACCAACCACAACTCTTCAATTGTGCACATCTCTATAGTAGCTGCCATTTAATTTACCATCTTATTACTGTCATTCTAAGAAGAACTTCAGGATGGTAGATATTTAGAGAGGTTTTTTATAAGGGAAGAAGTACAAAATTAGAGGGAGCTTCCTAAGTGATGAAAGACAGCACATCTTTCATCTTCTAGGAAATAGTTTTGATCAGTTTCTACTATTATCACTTGGCATGATATAAGTATTGGGTGATTCCAGTGTATATCTCATTCCAGTTGTATCTCATGTATCTGGTTATATATGTAAAACTTCTATTGAAGTTTTTTTCTTTAAGTTTTCCATAACTTAGGAGAACCACACAAACTGTCTTTTTTCAATAAATCATAAAAACAAAACTTTTTATAAGGGTTGGAAGAAAATAATAGTGTAGGAATAAGTACAATTCGGACATGATAAAATTGAGTTTTGCAGCTAATATATTTGATATTCATCTCTCTAGAACATGTTACTCATATAGCTAAACAGGACATTTTTGGTTTGTTTCGCAGTTCATACATACAATGATTAAAGTCAGTCTGTTTCCAATTCAAACCATTTGCCATTATCTTGCCTATGGGATACAAAATATTACATATGACAGTATTGTGTGGATGGAACAATTAAAAGGAACTGAATTTTTATTTTTTAAAGACAACAGACTTTGTTTTAAATTTGTAGTGCTTATTATTTATATAGAGGTAGTTTGAAATAATATATCACTTCAGAAGGGTCCATTGATGCATCTGGAAAAACACCTGCATCTAATTATGCACACAGTGGAACAGGTCTAAGAATCCATCTTTTCTATTTTTGACAAAGAAAGTGGCAGGTGGTACTGCTATAATAACCATAGCCTGGTTCTCTGCACCAGAGAGAAAATTTCAGAAGCTCATTATCTTATAATTGCAGGTTGCCAAAACTACTTCAAAACTATTCTTATTCATTAAATCAAGGGTGAGCAATATGTTTCCCATGGTGGCTTGTGGAGCCTCTAAAGTTGTATCTCATACATTTTTGGTGGTGCTGTCATTCATTTCTCACTATTCATTAGTTGATTTTCAACCAATATGATGCATAGTTTCAAGTAATCCAAGATGCTTGCTGTGGTAATGTTTATTTTCAAGTAGGTTGGATTAGCTTACAATTTGTAAGCCATTTGAACTGCAGCCTCATTGATTTATGACTACAGTAGCAGAGAATTATGGTAGCTTGGGGTAATGGTAATTGTAGGGTTAAATTTAAGCATTTTAAGTTAAAAAGATATCAGAAATAACATTGGGATGGGGGAAGAAAGATCCCTTTTGGAATTTATAGGATAATGCTAATCATGGGAGATATTTTTAGGTTGGATTGATTGGTGTAAGGATAATAATAATAGAAAATCAAGAAGCTAAAGGGATCTCGGGCCTTAGAATTCAAACAGACAAGCACCTGCCATATAACACTCCAGACTTAACAATTGTAGATTAAAAAAAAAAACATCTGGAGAGTGGACAAAAAGTGTTCCTGGAGATAGCAGAATAGAAGATAAAGAACTGGAGAAGATAATACAAAGATAATACAAATGATTGAGGCAAAAGTAAGCAAAGGTAGTAACAATAGTTCATGTTTGGTCAATTGCAATTGCAGCTCTGGAACAGCTTACATCAGGGGTGTCAAACTGTCAGCCCATGGGCTGGATGTGTCATATGGAAGCCATGTCCACCCCAGCTCCAGCAAGGGGAAAAAAGTTGCAATACGTCATGACACGTCATGTGATGTGGTGAGTTTGACATCCCTGGCTTACATCTTAAGATGATATATTTAACATTATCAAACAACAATGTCTGCCTATTTTAGGTCCTTGGGAAGGACTCAATAGGTGGATAAAATGCAAATCCAGTCTAAACATCTGGCTGACTGTGAAACTAACTCTAATTATCAGAATATTATGAATAGACTACTACTATATCATTCTTTTAAATGAAATAAAAGATGGATGAAATATCACTCCTGCCCTGAAGAGATTGACTTTACATCATGTAAACAGAAGAGTGACAAGAATCTGAATTTTGATTTCACCATAAATAGTTCTTCCATTTCATTATAAGTGATTTCCTGAATGCTTCTTTAGCGTTTTAATTTACAGTAAACCAATTTATCTGAGGTTTCATGGCCTTTGAATGTATTCTTGAAATTTCTTGCCGAGGTAGCTGACAGAAGTCTGACAAGTGGTCAGTCTTGGCTGGTGTATACTAGAGGTGTGCAAAGCTTCAGGAGAGTGTTTCACTTTGATGAATTTCAAATTGCCCTCTTAATAATATTTTATAAGGCAGTAGGGATCGTCTTTTTCTAAAATGGTCACATTAGTTGAGTATTTATTTATCAGATTTTTATCCTGCTTTATTACTTTATAAGTAACTCAAGGCAGAGAACATACCTAATTTTCTTTCCTTCTTCTATTTTCCTCACAAAAACAGGCCTGGGAAGTGACTTGGGCTTGAGAGGTTATGCTTTGAAAGTGTTCCCAATCTTTGTCTAATGTTTGACCTAGAAAAAAAGACTGAATGGAGACTGGTTTGATGCAATACATTTGAGAAGAGCCTTTACCAATCCAATGTCCAAGAGATCTATTAGGAAGTGCTATTCCATGCAGAAAGCTCCCCTAAACTTTTTGGTAACTATGGCTAGCATGTTTGCCACAATAGGAACCAGAGGTGTTGACTTGCCAAAGCTGTTTACTTATCTATTGCCTTCCCTAGAATTCAGGGATCATATGGTACTTTACTTTATTAACATCTTTGCCCTTTTAAATAAGAAACGAGGGATAAAAATACTTCTTCAAGTATAGTGCAATGGTAGTTTAATTATTCTTTCAACGTTATTCCCCATAAATAAAGTACATAATTCTTTCAGACATATGTGAAAAATACCTTTAACACCATCAAACAACAATGTCTGCGTATCCCAGGTCCTTAGGAAGAACTCAACTGGTAGAGAAAAATGCCAAATCCAATTTGAATTATTGTGGCTGACTGTGCAACCAACAATAATAAATGTTTTTATTTAATATAGTTGTATGGTTTCCCATATGACATCATACATGACTCTGGGTACCTAACAATTAAAAACAAAATATAACAAAAACAAAATAGTCCATCTGCATTTAAAAGACAAAAGTCACTCTTTTGAAGACAGCAAAGTCTACATTAGGGACAAAGAGGACCGCTGGTTTGAGGAGTCAAAGAGGCCATCAATGTCAAAATTGAACAGCCCTCTCTCAACAGAGGGAGAGGGATACGACATCATCTATCTCCAGTCTACAACACAGTCCTTTCAACAGTTTCAAGAAGGTTCCACATCCATTTGCACTACTCAGGTGATCCTGATGACAGATAAGCCTCCAGGGGCTTCAACAACTTGCCAAAATAATGCAAATGACCAGCTGTCTGCAAGGAGAATAAACCCTGCCATTCCCCACCATCCAGTCAGAGCTGAAGAAGGTTCTTGGATGAGAAGTGAAACGTCTTCAAAGAAAAACAAGAAAGTTCAGTTGCCTCATGAAAAAAGCATCTTTGGGACAACCATGACCTGGATGACTGAGAATCTCCATAGACAGGAGGATAAGTAGATATCACTACAGACAATCCCATATGCATCTTGGCCCCAGGCCATGAAGGGCTTTAAAGATAACCACTAGTACATTAAATTACACTCAAATCTATTCTAGTAGCCAATGCAGCTTGTGGAGCAGAAGTGTGATATTGGTGGCAGGCATAATTCCCTGCACCTCTGTACTTTGCATCAGCTGTACCAACATAGAGAACATTGTTAATGTGATAAAATTTACAGCTATACTAATATGCTTTTTGTGACCTAATTTATACTATATTTTCTGCCTGAAATTAAAAGAAATGAGCAAGTCATGATTTCTTCGTTCAGTGGAGATATCACCAAACCATTTTCCCATCTTCCTCTGATAAATCCAGTCCAAAACTCTGATCACTGGCATTGTTCCATTTTTCTCCACTGTCCTCCCAAAGCTCTTGTCACTCAAAGTGACATGCCATCTCAACAATTTTTTTGATAATGACCAGCCAAATATTTATATTCAGAATAACTAATTCCCTCCATTTTAATTTCTCCATTTGTGTAAACAGCACCATTAAACTCAGAGTTATAAAGAACATAGTTTGCTTTAGCATTTTTATCAAAAATTGATAAAATATGTTGTAAACTTATTGATGCAAAAATATGTTGTAAATTGATGCAAAAATATGTTGTAAACTGTGAGAATTAGTTATCACACAGTGAAAACAGCACAACAGGAAATGTAATTATTACAGAAACAAAAAAAAATATTTAGGTAAGCCAATCTGTCCAAAGACTATTAATGGGACTTGCTCTTTAATCATAGCAGCAGCTGTTTTTTTTAAATGACTTCAAATATTTGTTCAATAATGTCTCAATTTCTTGTGAGTTCAACAGAGTCATTGTACCTGAGAGGTGAAACCTGAGAGATATGATGAATTTCAGAGAATTCCAGAATTCAGAACAGAAATTAGTGTGTTGCTCACAAAGTAAAAAAATGCAGAATATAGTTAGTAGGATCATATCTATTGTTTTCTCCATACATCGTTAAAGTTTTTCTTCCTAACTAAAAAGAACTGTTCAGTGATGAATACCTTTCAAAGATATAGATATCTTGGGTAGGGTCCTTGTATGGCAGGTGACAAAAGGTTAATCACACATTTCTGCTGATGATTACTGATTTGCAAAATCTTCCCATTTCAGTCTGAACATTATAATAAAAGATGTGTACTTGTAAACTGGGATAGAAGTGCTAAAAGAATACTGTGCTGACTAGATTATCTGAAAATAAGAGCTTATTGTTCTCTCATGTTCCAGCATCTATATGTCCCTTTGAGGTTTCCACAGAAAAAAAATTGGTTCATTTAGATAAACGGAGAAAAATCTGTTTGGTTGCTATATTTCACTAATATTATCTTTTCAGTCTATATTGAGCCTGTGCCATGCCGGATATTTTCTAAAGCATTTAATTAAAATCAAATTGACAAGGCTCTTGGAAGAACCAGGCATCTATAAATAGACAAGATCAGTACATTTTTTTTCTTATTTTATTGACTAGAAAGCCACTGTATGACATCCTTATAACTAAAAAGGTGGTGAGGTCATTTAAGAGGTGGCAATATCAGATTTCAGTATTAGTAATTATACATTTGCTTTGTTGATAGTGAAAGCATTTATAAATAGTTTGCTGAAACTTGCTGAGGACCATCAAAATTAGGTGAGTATAATGTATAACAGTTGTTACTATCCTATTAAATAAGACAGGGATTTTTCAGCTATTTTATAAGGATAATTTCCATATTTGCTTTTATTTAGGAATTCACTTAGTTTATGTTTATGTTTATTCGCACTTATATGCCGCCCCTCTCCGAAGACCCGGGGCGGCTCACAACAAAAACACAACAACAATTTAAAATCAACCACATTCATACCCCACACAAACACAATCAATTCACAAGCACTGATGGCGGGACACTCTTAGGGCCGAGGGGCAGAGCTCTGCTCATATGCCCCAAGCCTGTTGGCATAGATGTGTCTTCAGCCCTTTCCGGAAAGCTAGGAGGGAGGAAGCAGTACGAACCTCCGAGGGAAGCTGGTTCCAGAGGGCAGGGGCAGCAACGGAGAAGGTCCTTGCCCTAGGTCCCGCCAGATGGCATTGTTTAGCAGACGGGACTCGTAGCAGGCCAACTCTATGCGCCCTAACCAGTCTCTGGGATTACCCCAAGATATGCTTTTCAGAATTCCTAAATAAGTTCAGTTAACTTCTTCTATGATCAGGGCCTTGACAAGGTGAAGGGGCTTGTGTGGGTAAATGAAATTGAGGGTTATGACTTCAGACATATATATGTCCAGAAGGCTGTCCCAAGGTGAACAGGCATGATGGATACCCCAGATTAACACTAATACACTGCCAACCTGTATAGGACATGGCAGAATATGGTCTATTCCTTCCACAATGCAAGTAAAACCTTGAAACATACAGAAGAGGCCTTCATCCTGCAGTTGATAGACATTGGCTAAAATGATGGTGACATTCAGTCAAAGACTGCACTGTCTTTTAAATATACTGTAGTTGTATAAACAGGGATGGGAAGAGAGAGGCAAATGACAAAATGTGTGTCATGACATATGTCTTATGTATATGCTATCAGGATTCAAGAACACTAATTTTTTTTTATAATTGTGGCTAGTAGCCGATGCCTATGTCCATGTCCAGTTTTGTCTGGTACACCTCAAAGACTTATATGTATGTTATCTACGTTATCTATGTTCTGGTTAGTTTGCTTCTCTTTCTTATCTCTATGCTTACAAAGCCCCCTTCCTATGAAGATTATTGTTGTGGGAATGGCACATAATCAAAAGCCAATCTTTTCGGGGACATGGGAAGTTTTCTGTCTTGAGTATTAAGGCCTGCCTGCAAGTTGGAGACAGATTTGCATGCAGCTGTGTGACTGGAAACCTGTTGCATAAAACTTTAAACATAGGATGTTTGAAAGCATGTGCATCAATATAGTTTTATAATCACCTTGTGTAAAGGATATGGAAACATACTGAGCAATATAACAAGATCAGGATGACTTGATCTGCAAGTATACGTCTTTAGCTCTACCATGCTTTTTACTCTAATGTTTTTATAAAGCCAAAAGCCTTCCAATTATTTATCAGGCTTATCTGTCACCTACATAACTTTCTAGTTTTTGCTCCTTGACAACCTTTTCCAAGTCTTCTTAGAGAGATTCCTTAGTCTGAAATTGCTTCTATCTCAGAAATGATTGTGCCATGCCACATTTATGCAGACTTCTGTCAAGGCTCTCATCATTCTGATAGAACATTCAATCTCAGCTCCTGTCTCAGTTCTGCTGATACTTGAATTTTTGTTATTTGAGTAGTTTATTCTGTGCAATTGAGTATGGCAAAGTACAACCATTTGTGCACTGAGCTGCCATTTAAATTTCCCAGATTGCTTAGATTGTTTCCTGTTTTTGTTGTAGACATTGCATAATGTTGCTTAACACAAAGAAAATAGTGTGATCGGTATGTATGGACATAGGCTTCTGAAATATACAGTATCTTGGGAGTAGTTGGATAACTTAAAAGATAGGTGATCTGAAATCTCACTGCTACCACAGGTAACCTCACCATGATAAAGCAACACAGGAAAAGATTCCTTAAGAGAAATAATAGCATTTGGATTTTATTGTTAATAAATTCAAATTTATATGTATTCAGAATGTATGTAAGCTCAAATAAGTCCATTATATTCACAGTAGATGTCAAAAATCTTCCATTCAAGTTCTGCAAGCTTAATTTATAAAATGATGTAATTTATATTATATCCCATCTACTCAGATGTCCTTTGGAGAAATATAATTTGAGAAAGCACAAATAAAAGAGCAAAGCCCTACCCTTCCACTGTATATAATATCCCCATTGCTGTAAGTCTTTTACTGGATAGCTCCCTCCCTTTTACAGTTTTGTAGGTTTTGGGTTACTGTGTGTGTTAATAATGTTGTCATCTTCCTTGCTGGTCCAATGATAAAAGCAAATATTTTCAGTAACACCCCATTGCCCTAACCTATATCTGTCATCAAAATATGGGTCATTTGGTGTTCACTTGGCCAAGAGATCATACTCACCTGTGTTTCTCCTCCCATCAGTTACTAAAGCATTTCTTTTCTCTCAAAAAAAAAATTAAGTGCATTGGACTTTTAAGAGGCATTTTAAACATCTCTTTCCTCCAGCAGCCTGGATCATAATTTTCTTCCTGCAGCTGGGGGAACATGTCAAAGCTTTCCCCAGCAGCTTGTCAGTGTTGATCATTATCTCATTCCAGATGGGTCTCAATTCTAGCAGAAGTGGAAAGCACTTGCTTCCAATAGATTTGCAGATGTTGCCTTTCCAACAAAAATCAGATGTATCCCATTCATAACTATATATATACAGCAACTGCACTTTGCTTCCTTTGGTATTATTTTTTCTGTCAAACATTCACTTTCATTTCTTTCCATTTTCCAGAAAAAAATGAAATTCATTACTTAAATCATAGTTTCCTAACATAATAAATATAAATATACTGGGTTTTTTTTTAAAAAAAAGTTTCCATACTGTTTCTCTAAGAATGCTTTGGCTTAGAGAGACAAAACTTCCATGGATAAATGTGTTCTATCATACAATACAGGAAATATTATAATAACTGCATATCCTGCAGAGATCTTAGAATTATATGATTGAACAGTCTATGATATAGCTTACCTATTCTGCTTAACACAGGAATCTTTTTTGAAGGGATGTAAGCCCTGTCCGCTTAGAAATATTATCACCTGAGCAAGCAGACAGAAAGATAGACTGGTTCACACATCCCATCCAGATTTTGCTTTAATTGTCATTTGAAGTATTAAGTTATAGTGGCTTCCTTTATCGATAAGTCATTCTCTATGATATGCAAACCATAGTGATTAGTTCACAGAGAGTAATAAGCTAAAGGCAAATGAAATATATAAGTATGGGCTATGAGTATAACTATAGTTATGTGATCACATTTCTTCCACCAATAACAAAATTATATAAACTGTCTCCAGTTACTGCCATGTCTACTATCCAGACATTTTTGTCTTTCTTATCAACAGTTGTTAAGTCTGGGGTGTTATGTGGCAAATGCTTGTCTGTTTGATTTCTGAAGTTGCAGAGCACTTTAGCTTCTTGATTTTCTATCACATTGTCTGCTTTGTGAGCCTACCAGTTCTTGCTTGCAAACAAATGGTATTTAATGCTACTTCATCATGTCATTGTTTTTAGTCAGTCTATGTCAGGGGTTCTCAACCTTGGCAACTTTAAGACTTGTGGACTTCAACTCCCAGAATTCCTCAGCCAGCTGGCTGAGGAATTCTGGGAGTTAAAGTCCACAAGTCTTAAAGTTGCCAAGGTTGAGAACCCCTGGTCTATGTGATGTTGCAGCAGCTAATTAGGTGGTCCATTGTTTCTTCAGCTTCTTTGCAAATCTGTTTGCTATCTGTTGATGCCTTCTCAATTCTATCTTTGTAGGCATTTTTTTTTAAAGGCTTGATCTTCTGCAGCTTGATCTTATACTAGGCTCTCTGTCTCTTTTTTCTGGTCTCACCATTTCCAGAACTTGTAATATGCCTGATTTAATACTTTTAAGGTACTGGCCACATAATATTTTGTCTTGCCATATCTCTTTTCTATTCTTTATTTGATCTTCCTTGTGGGACAGTTTGTTCTCTGTGAACTGGTACTCAGTAAGCCTTCATGGTATACTAGATTCAGTGTATTTTCTTCACTGTCTTCAGATATTCTTCTAAAGCCCTCTTCATTTCCCCAACTGGCTGGTATACTTGCACATTTTATACCAACCTATTTTCCTTGTTAAATAGAAACTTACAAATTTGCTACATGGATGAAGGACAAGGTTCATTGTCATTTTTTTTCCTTTCCAGGGCTTTTAGTTTTGCATGAGTCCAGTCCAATATTCCAGCTGTGTATCTAGTGACTGGAATTGCCCAGGTTTTAATTGTCTCAATGGTATTTCTTCCACTGAGTTTGGATGTTAAAATATTCTTCACTCTCATGATATATTCACTTCTAACCTTTTTGTTGACTTCAAGATGCTTGATGTTGTCAACTTGAAGGATGGTATTTGTAGGAACTTCTGCATTCAGACTCCTAACATTATTTCCATAGGACATCTTGATTCTTTTAGCTTTCATTATTGATATTCACTATTCCCCTGTTGATGGTGAGGGTAATATTTGTACTGACCAGCCTCTATGGCAATATCTTCATTGTAAATATAGACAGTGTTGATCAGTGATTCTATTTCAGATAGTGCTTTTCAATACAGCTTTGTCCATGTTACGGAGATCGGATAGCCTGGCAGGTGTTTTTGATGTTTTACCTTGAAAGATTACTCTCTTGATATTAATCTGTTCCAGTCAATCATGATTGAGTGACGACTGTATCTTCCATTGTGTCATTGATCTTTGAACAAAGCTTCTGATGTTTCTCATGACTCCTGTTATGTCTAGGTATTTGCTTATCCAGTCATACGGCAGGGCATTAAGACCATTCTTGTAATAAATCTATTCTACATTCAAGTTGGTCTTCCTTCTCTTGCAGTTTTCCAGAATCATCTTCTCAATTAGGATCTTTTGTTCCTTTGCTGTTTGGCCAGTTTCCTTTCTGCTCGGGCAGAAAGAACTTGTTTTCAACTAGATGCTGTTGTACTGCATCAGCTATCGTACCAATTAGCAATTTGAAAGTTGTTGGTAAACAGGTAATTGCTTAGTGCTGCCTTTTTTTCCTGGATCTTTTATTATCAGGTAATTTTTACCAAATGTTAATCAATCTTCAGTTTCATTTCCATGAAGTCTGTTGTTAACCTGCTTGACAATGAATGGGTATAGACTAGTCAGATGTTTCAGCCAAAAACTGTACAGTTCATCTTCACCAGGTACTGACCAATTCTTCATTTTTTTTGCTCCTTTCTTCACCATTTCTGCTGTAAAAAAGTTCTATTTCAGATATCATAAAAAAGCTGAAAAAACAAAATTCAAGATATAACATCAGAAGTCACTTTTATGACTGCAATACACTGAAAACAAGCACTCTCATGAGCACATCACCAAAAGTTATAGCATTGTGAATTTGTTTTTTTTATATGATATATATTTTATTAATTTTTTAACATGGTCACCTTAATATTCTGTAAACAGTGTGTTGTCTGGGTTTACATTTAAAAAACATTCACTAACAACTGGTTTCTATGATCTATAATCCATATAATAGTTTTACTTGATTTCTTCTTCTTCCCATAATGTTCTCTTTTACCAACCTTAAATTAATACAATTCTTATTGTTTTGATAGATAACAATTGAATATAAATTTTTTCTAATATTTTCGCAAATAATAATCACATCAATACAATATTTCTTTTCTATCTAGTCATTCCGGTTGCCTCATCATAGATCCTGTTTACAATTCTTGTTTACATTTGTTTTTCCCACAATATTTAAGACATTCTTACTGGATAAGATTTTCTCTAAGTTAATTACATTTAGATATTTTTTTCTCATGTAAACCATCCCATAACTTTTACCTTACTTAAGGAATAAATAAGATTTAAAAAAGAGATAAAAAGAACAAGAGTAAAGAGGGACAAAAAGATAGTATACTACTGAAAGTCCAGGTTTCCCTAAGCTAATACATATTTATTTCCAAAATCTTTCCATTCTTTTTTACCATAAGAATATATTTAATCTTTAAATATTCCATTTAATAAATCTAGTCATATGGTCTTTTAACTCTTATTCAAAACATTTTTTTCAATCCATTGTAATTTTCTTAAAATCAATCACATTTAAATATCTAAAATATGTCCTTATATATAAGCCATTCTAACTCTTTTATATTACTCATATCAAGAAATAAGAGAATAAAAGAGAAGAAAGAGAGAGTACTATGTTATTTGAGGGACTCCTCCTTCTTAAAGTAAAATTCATATCCAAAATCTTTCTATTACTTTAACCATATTCAAACAGATGTTTTTTAAAAAATATTTTCTCTGATAAGTCCATCATCTATTTTCTTAATTTTCACTTTGGTCTTCTTCTTTTGCCCAATATCTGTAATCAATATATTCTGCTGAATCAAAGAGTCTTTCCATATTCTTGTAAGTGTGACTGTAGATATAAAAAATAAGTCAAGTACAATATCTTTGTAAGAGGCATTTGCTCTTTCATGTTTGTTTAAAATATTTTTCTTTCTTTTTCTATCTGTATCTCTTATCATTTTTTGTGTCTCCAGTTCTAGTGGTGTTCCTGATGTCTCTGCATCCATTTTGACCAGTCTTTTTTCTTATCCTCAAATTTGTCTTGTAGTCTTAAAGTATAAGCTGCCTTTTCCAAAACAAATATTTCTTGTAAAAATTTTTCCACTTGGGTTAAATCATACTTCTTTGTTATATTAAGTTCCATCTTTGAGTTTCTACCTTGAATTTGTGTTCAGTTATCTGTTTTATCTGCTCCTTCTCTATTGTTATTTCCTGGGATTTGTTTTTGTTGTAAAGTTAAATTGGAGATGAATTGGTTTATGTTTTCAAAGTTATTTTGGATTTCTTTGTGGCTTGAAGTAATTGTTGTTTGAATTAATTGCAGCATCTCATATGTCTCCTCTTGAAAGGTATTTATTTTTTCTTGGTAAGTTCTTTCTGCAAGTCTCTGATTTTCCATAGTGGTCAAGAATCAAAGTTTTGTTTTCTCTGCAAATAGCTTTAGAGTCACAGTTTAGTAATATTTATAATCCAGAAAGGTTCCAAAAGGTTTCCTGAAGTTTATAATCTTCTCTTTGTCTGCAACCCAAATTGTTTTCTTTTTTTGTCACAACTGTTCTCTATTGTTATAGCTTTGAAGGTCACAAGCACAGATTAGTTTTTTCCAGATTTTGCCAAGTCCTGTATAAAAGCCATAGCTGTCATAGTCTTTATCCACCACTAAGAAGGAAGGAAGGAAGGAAGGAAGTCCCGTGAACCACGGAGAGATGGTAGTCAATCTGATCAGTCCAGAAGAAGCTTTCCAGAAACCAAGAGGAGAAAGGCTAGCCCAAGCTACAAGCAACCAAAATCAAAAAGCACTATTTTAAGCTGATTGTAAACAGCACTTTTGAATCTGGGTAATATTATCAATTTTCTCTATCCTACTTATTAACTTTCCTGGAAAAAAAATTCCCAAGAAGCAAAAAACTTCTGAACGTGAAGGCAGGGAATTCTTGCCCCACCCTTTTACTAATGGAAGCAGTGAATTAAACCTTTTATTGAGGACCAAAACATACAGAAATGAAATGAAATGAATATAAAACCTAAATCTGGATAAGTTTGGAATTGTTGAATGGTTAAGATTCTCATTTTAAAGGCAATTTTCTATTTTCTATAATTTGAAAAATAAACTGGTGCTGACATCTAGTGGTGGATAAAGCATTGTGAATTTCTATTGCACTTCAGTTGTCTCTTGTGAATGATGGCATTTCAAAGTATCAGAATGATATGATTATCATTCTACATCTAGTGGAATGGCAATAACAGAACTAAATCTTCAAACAAAAGCCATTTTCCACTACTCTGTCTGACATTTGTACTGCATTATTTGGTTTGTAGTATGTGAAACCCAATAATATTCTAGAATAAAAAAGGTACAGGTTACAACAGTTAAGTGTATTCCTTCTATTAAAACATAATATTTCACCCCAAAGGGAAGTGTTTACTCATATAACAATACAATTTAGTTTATGTGTACTATGAATGATAGAGACCAGCAGGATTGCTAATAATTCAGTTCCATGCATTCCTATGCCAAAGTTTTGTGGACTTCAGAAGGACTCTGAACTGTATTTCAGCTTCACGCAGAAACCCCATGAGAAAATTAAAGTATTTTCTGATATCATCCAGCTTTTGTTGAGACGAAATAAAACATTCCTTATTACAGTTATATCAACATAATAATGTTTGGAAGCCCAGAATTAGTCTGTTGCTTTCCAGTATGGATATTGCTTGACTGAGACAGTGATTCAAAATCTATTCCAAATAATATTATCTTATCCCATCTAAATAACTTGATAGAGATGCTGCTTTAATTCGCAGATTGCAGCTTGAATTTAAACTACTAAAATGCTTTCATTTAGTATCGTCTTATAAACTATTGTGCTCTGTTTTCCCAGTAACCACATTTTCCAGATACTGTTTCTTTTTGTTTATGACTGTTAAATTCATAGAATCATATGGTTGGAAGAAACTTTGAAGGTCTTCTAGTTCAACCCTCTGCCGAAGGCAGGAGACCTTATTCCATCCTCCTTATTTCCTGGTTGAATCTCCCTCTGTCAAGCTTCTACCTATTGCTTCTTGTTCTGTTCTCAAGTGCGTTGAAAAATTAATTGATGCCCTTTTCCTTGTGACATTCTTTCAAGTATTGGAAAATTGCCATCACGTCTCCCCTGAGCCTTCTCTTCATTAGGCTAAATATACCTAGTTCCCTTAGCCATTCATCTTATGATTTATGCTTGAGATCCTGTATCATCTTTGTTGCTCTTCTCTGCTCTCTCTCTAGGGTGTTAGCATCTTTAATGAATTCTGGTGACTAGAACTGCACACAGTATTCCAAGTGTGGTCTCATCAATTCAGTATAAAGTGGTACTATTACTTCCCTTTATCTTGATGCTCCCTAGAACTGCATTGGTGGCAGTTGCAGTACACTGCTGACTCATATTTAACTGGCAATCCACTAGGACACTTTGTCACTCTCACAGTTCCTTCTGTTGAGTCAAGTACTTCCTATTTTATACTTATGCATTTGGTTTTTCCTTCCTAAATGCAGGACCTTTTCTCACCATTGAATTGCATCTTGTTGGAGAGGATTCAGTGGTCAAGTCTGACATGATCTGTTTTTAACAAAACCATGCTGGCTTTCAGTAATCACCTTGTTCATTTCTAGATGTTCACAAATCCTCTGCTTGATTATCTTTGTAAATTGTAAAGAAATTTATATCTGACCTTGAGAAAGATATGAGAGAACCATTAAAAGAGAAAGGAAGAAGGAAGTCATTATATCTTCTCGAAGGCCCCATCTAATGGCTCACTCCTACCTTCTTCTATTAATGGTTCTTTCAAACCTTTTCTAAGATTAGATCTAAGACCTATCTTGGAGAAGTCATTGAGTTGGGTATATTAACAGAGTTTCAAGACTCTGTTAATATATCCTGTGATTCAGTAGAGTTCTGGGAATCCTTGTGGCATCAGTTTTTTTATCTATCTTCAAAAGGCTGACATCACTCTTGAAAGCCTGATTCTTAACAGCTCTTTCATACCTTTCCCAAGATCAGCTTCCAGTCTCCATCATTTCTCTGTCCGGGCAAAAAGTGTTTGGGTGCCTATGGGGTGTATGAAAATGGAGCAATTTTCTCCATTCCAAGTGCCCCATAGGTATCCAAACACTTTTTGCCCATGTCTGGAAGGTTTGTCTGATTGCAAATGGGGTGCTTTGAAATGGAGTGATTCGCTCTGTTTCAAAGTGCTCCATTTGCAAGCAGATGAAGCTTCCACTCTCCCTCTAGGCAAAAAATGCATGGCGGAGCCAGGCAGAGGCAGAGCATGGGGAGGGGGGGGAGAGGCAGGCAATCAGGATGTGCTGCGCGGCTGCCTGGCTTGTGAGAGGCTTATGCAGCAGTACTAGCAGCAGGCGGCGGCAGAGGCACAGAGATAAGCAGGTGATCCCGACGGACACTGTCAGCCCCCACCCGCTCACCACCTCTTGTGCTGGCCATGCTCATCCCCTGGCTTATTTTTGGGGTAGGGCTTATATTAGGCACACCCCATAAAATCAGGCTTATTTTCTGGGTTGGTCTTATTTTCAGGAAGACATGGTAAATGAAAAATAAAGTCTTGAAAATTCTTCTATGCCATGTTACCGTATTTATTTCATATCTGAGCATTTTTCGTCAATATAAGCACTTTGGGTATTGATGCAAAATATTTTTGGTGATATCAGTGCTTAAGTAGTGATGCAGTGGACTGTCTGTATAGTCCATTCCAGCTGCTCAGATGATAATCTGTAAAAGCTTATTATACTATGCAAATCTTTAATAGTACAAGCAAATGCTGTTTAATTCCCATGATTGTAGAATTTCAGTGACTTTAAAGTAGGTGATTACTTTTTAAGTAATTTAAGGTAAACAAGTTAAGTAATTCTGAAGTAATATTTTCAAAAAGTATTTGGTGGAGATTCTGGCAGGAATATGTTTACATAAAACATACTGCGATTCGTACTCTGTTTCAGTATGCTTTGCTTTATGATTTCAAGATATAAATGGTGATAAAGGAATGTATTGGCAGTACATATATGGTAGACAAAAGCTATTTGTTTGCTTCATGACTGAAGTAATAAACAGGAACTCTCAAGAGGGATTCCCATAAAACACATAAATCCAGGATCTAAAATCTCCTTTCTGTATTACTCTAGCTGTGTATATATGTGTTGCATCAAATTAAAAAGGCAATAAAGGATAGCATAAGGCTAGAGTGGGAAGAGAATGAGTGTGAATAGAATATTTTCTTCAAGATTAGACAGAAACTACAATTGTGTTCTATATGCTCTTTTATTTGAGCTCCTTCATCCAATAAACAGTTCTTACTTTGCAGGAAGTATAGAAATATCTATATAAAGCCATGATTTTCTATATCCAACTATTGAATTTCCCATGAACATTTTGCATAAGCTATGATCTTCTAATTATAGATGCTTCCTTTACAACAAAGTCAGTTATTCAGAGTTTGCTTAAATTGGTTTAATTTCTTAGACTATATTAAATAGCTAAGTTTCAGTATGATATTTAGCCTATAATATGAACATTATGCCTGTATTTATTAAATTGCTTAGTATGGATGTAGAATAATATGATTTTTAGTGAATATGCCTTGAAATAGATTTTTATCTCTTAAAACAGGGAAAAAGAACTCCTATTTTTTTACTTTAATATGAAGGCTTTAGTATGTGAAATGGTGATGAAAACAGATGATAAGGGATTTTTCATCTGAAAGCAGCATAGCAGAAACAATTTTTATGAGTGAAGCATATACTTTCTCTGTCATCACTTTCATACTTCAAAAACCTCTGATATTTAATTTAACTAGTTGGTGCTATTGAACAATCCACACAGTATATTAAAGCATTAAGTTTTGACTTTAAAGTCTGAAAATTGAAATTGAAAGATGAAGTATTGACTACTTACTCTTCCAGTTGGCAATTTGATTTTCAGTTGTTTCTTTTCTATATTCAGCATTCACCATGATTTTTTGGGATGGGATCCATTGTGTTGATAACCACTGGGTCCACTATCTTATCTTTCAATTTTGATTTTCACATATTTGTCTTCTATTGAATCTATTCTATTATCCCCCGGTATTACTTTGCATTACTTTGCATTGTTTCAAATAGCTTGTTCTTGCATAACTAAAATTAAGCCTTTTGTTTCTTTTTTAATGTAATGTTGTAAGCCATTACCAGGTTTTATCATTATCCAGTTTCCCCTCAACCTTTTTTTGAATTAGCCAGGTAATGCTTTTCCTTGCCAGCATTTTGTTCATGTTTTATTACATTATTTTGATATTCACTTTTTTCATTGATTCTTTTTATTTTTCAGTCCAAACTGTCTAGTTTAGCTGGTGTCCAGTTAATGATTTTTGTGATTGTAGTAGTGATGGCTTTTATGGTATTTCCACCATTCAGTTTGGCAATTTTCTCACGTATTTGTATGTATTCTTTATTAATCCCACATTGACCCTGTCTATAATTAATATTATCTAACTGTAGATAATTGCCTGAATACTAGGAGGCTTCGTCCTGATGGCTCCTGATGGTTTGGCCTATCAACATTCAACACTTCAATTCCATTACTGTTCCTGATTTAACACACTTTGTTGCTACTACACACAATTCTCTATGCCAAATTCCATTGTAATATCTGTGCTAAACGTTGTTACAGTGTTTGTAATGATTGGATTTTGATTTATGATTTTCCATAAAGTTTCAGATCATCTACCTAAAGCAAATATAAGATTTTATTATCATTTCTGCTGTTTGATAGGGCAATAGAAGAATGGGACGACAGAGAATGAGGTGGCTGGATGGAGTCACTGAAGCAGTAGGCATGAGATTAAATGGACTCCAGAAGATGGTAGAGGACAGGAAGACCTGGAGGAATGTTGTCCATGGGGTCGCGATGGATCGGACATGACTTTGCAACTAACAACAACAACAAAATTGTTTTCTTCAAAATCACTCACAGTGGGATCATGACAGTGACAAATAATGAATTAATGGAAGATACCTCTCCTAATGTTGACAGTCTGATATTTTTATTTCCAATCACCCATTCCTTCTTCCACTGCTGTAGGAGAAGGACTGACAGAACCCGTGAAAAGAGGGATCAATTTAGAGTCCTTACATAGCCACAAATGAACTAAATCCAACCCTCTTTGAATGCTGTTGACACTCATCTAACATTACCAAGTGCTGACCATTAGTAGAAGGTTTTTATGAATAAGCCCTTACAATCAACATGGAGTGGAGAAAATGTTGGTGCTGACTTGCTTTCCTATACGAAAAGTCTATACTACTGCATCCTTCAAATAATTTTAAAAGGTATTTAATAGTATCATGCAGGATGGAACTCTGGAGAGTTCACTCAATATTTCCCTCCAGATAATGCAAAACCATTTATGAGCAATTTTTGACAAGGTAATTGAATGTGTTACAAATCTATTGGATTATACCACTGTCTAGCATTTATTTTATCCAGGTTGTCAAGCCTACTATGCGAAAAACTTGAGAAGAATCCGATTGTAATACTATTTTTCCTTGTTTGGCCAGGTTTTTTCTATCATGCTCCGCTTGGTTTTAGTAGAAAACTATGTTTTATTGAAAATGCTTATTTATTATAATTTAAAATTATTTTATTAAAAGTTGTTTTATATCTTAATTCATGTAAGCTATTATAGGTATCACATATTTATTAGACAGATATTAATGCTAGGTAGACAATGAAATAACAGTAATTATAATTCAGTCAGATTTTTCTGATGCTTGCTAGAGAAAGCATGAAAGACAGGACACAAAGGTAAACTTATCTAAAATGCTATATTGACAATCAGACTGAAAACCATTTTATCCTTGTGAAAAATATAACAAATATTTTGCACTGATTGAAAGAACTACAATATAATTGAAATGTCAATAGTTCTGCTTTAGTGAAGTTGCAAAACTGTCTCAGCATTTCATTGATCTAGATGTGAAAAGAACTACTATATGGAGAAACAAAAAGCTCAGTTAACTGGAAGAAGTAATGGGAAGAAAATTGCATCTACATACAAACACATTCATATATTTTCCTTTTATATGCCTGTAATAAACTTCCAGTTTTTGCAATGCCTCTATCTGCCAGGCACAATTACCTTTCTCCTGCTATGTTGCTCATGAAAAATATATTTATCCCAGGCTAGAACAAGCAATTTGCTATCGAAGATAATCTGAGAAAACACAACCTGGATTTGAATAATTCTGTTCAGGATTTTTTAAAAATGGATTCCGAAGTATAATGGGATGATTGTTCTGGATCCCATTCAAGAAGATGGTCATATGCAAACTATAATTTAGTTTTTGACATGACTATATGGTTTACAATTTTTCATTCAAGGAAGTGCAATGACTCACTTACATATACAGTAATGAGAAGAGTTATTTCAACATTTCATGTTGTCTTCATAAAGTCCTGTTAAGGGGGGGAGAGTATTCCCAATAGAGAAAATAATTATGTTGACATAGGACATAGTGAGAAGAAAATGCCCATGGAGTGTCTAGAAGTCTTAAGAAGGTTCTACTCAAATGTATTTGTCAAAGTAATATAGATAATGATGCTGGTTTAATAGGATTCAGGCTGGGAACAGGAATGTATATAATAAAAGGCACACCATATACTGGTTACAGTACTCATAAGCTTAGATTATAATGCATGGACTCCAAGAATATAATAGAACAGAGACAGAATCCTGCATCATTGCTAGTTCATTGCAAGTCTTATGGCTAAAGTTATGATTGGTTCAATTGTCTTTGAACCAATTGACCAGGATTTCCCCCCCTGAAAATTAAGTTTGCTCTTATTTCACTTCCTTTCCCACAAATATTGCATTGCTTTGTGGCTGTTGAAGTGTATGTTTCTCCATCATTATAAAAATAACTTCCTGCACCTTTATATAGCTTCCAGATAAAATATTATTAATTATTTAAGCCTTCTTTTGTTTCTTTTAATTTATATTCCACTTTTCTACCAGGAGAAATTTCAATTACATCTGTGAAACATCTTGGTATTTCTGTCCAAAAGTTCAACAGGATGCAAAGCTTTTGTGATTTTTTGGTTGGATGTGTTAAGCTAATTCTGGCTTATTTGACAGTCACAGATAAGGAAACCATAGTTTGGAATGATGAATAAACCCAGCCTTTACCTTAGAAGAATAGTGATTAAGAATATTCAAGTAGAGCTGTACAAAATTATGATATGTACAAATTTGATAGTGATACTTACTGAAGATGGGAAATACTAATCTATACCACTTTTTCTGGCTGCCATCCAGGGCAACTTCTAGGCCAGGCAAAGTAGGCAGTTTCATTTTGTGCCAAATTTACAAGTTGCCAAAATTGAAAACACCTCTGAAATGCACAGCATGAGTATAACCTTTCCTCATTGATTTAGACATTTTTCTTTCTATTCTTTTTAGAATGCTTACAAAACTGGCTCAACAAAGTCAGTTGAATGATAATGTACAGACATTACTAGTCACAAAAAAGAAATTATTACCATATTATAGCTATGGACTTCAGTAAATTGATAATATAACCAAAGGAAGACAAAGATTTATATAAAATTATTGAGTGATTGAATCACATGACTATTAGCTTAGCAAAGTTATACCTGGAAAGGCAGTGGTATTGTAGTCTGTGTACCAGCATGCCCGCAGAGAGTTAAATATAATCTTGGGGAAGTCACAATATGACTGCCTAGTGTGCCAAAATATCTAATTCTCATCCTGCTACTACATAAATGGAAATGTAGAGTAGTTATGTTATTTCTTTCTTATCTTACCTATGTTAGCTTCAGATTGAACTGAAGCTGCATTGTAAGGTCTGTACTCTGTATAGCAGTTAGAAGAAGATCTATTCATAATTACATTCTTGAGGCTTTCAAGACATTTCTGACATTAAAGGATGTGTGAATACATTGTGGGAAGAGTGTCAATAGGGGAATGAAAATATTCTCAGGAACAAATATTGGTGAAAGGTAACCAACATTAGCCATACGCATAGTATATAGAAAATAGAAAAATGTTTTTTTAAAATGTAGATTGATATATATATATATATATATTAAAAAGTGGCACTAAGCATAAACTTTTCCTAAAGTACTTGGAATCCAATTGTATCCTACAGCCTTTTAGGACCTGTTCCTGCTATAGGTCCACTATCGCAATAGAAGTGAGCAGAGATGAAGTCAGAAATCTAATCAGCTGGTAGGCTGAGGCATTCCCACCTATGAAATATCCCTCAGAACAAAAGATCAAATCAACTGTGTAATCTGAAATATGAGACATACTGTAATAGATCCATAATTGCTATTGCTCTATGAACTCCTGGGCTACTCCAGTCTAACTATTATTAAATTGGAAATTGAGCACTATGAGCCTGTGATTTCAACCCCACTCCTCTCTGATACCAACTTGTCATTTCAGCTAGTAATTCTGTTTGACAAGAAACTGTAAACTAATAGAGTAAACTGTACATTTACAGTATCCCAAATATCTCTTTGGTTCCAAGACTGAGCCACCTGCACTTTGTTGTTGTTCTTAATTGCGAAGTTGTGTCCGACCCATCGCGACCCCATGGACAACGTTCCTCCAGGTCTTCCTGTCCTCTACCATCTTCTGGAGTCCATTTAAGTTCACGCCTACTGCTTCAGTGACTCCATCCAGCCACCTCATTCTCTGTCGTCCCATTCTTCTATTGCCCTCAATCTTTCCCAGCATTAGGCTCTTCTCCAGTGAGTCCTTCCTTCTCATTAGGTGGCCAAAGTACTTAGCATTAGTCAATTCTATATTAAACCTATCTTGGTAAATTAGATATTGTTCTTCTGGATCACTACATTTCCCTGTCTACTAACCTTTTTTTACTACAGAATGCCCAGCTGGGACAAGCTGAAACCACACCAGCCCTCTTACCGCTCATTTTCAAGTCTCTTTTATTCAGGCAATCTGGCTTCTTTGTCTGCAATTAAAGTACACAAGAGCTTGTTTTATTTGGAATCACCATGGCATTTCAAAGTAGCAAAATCAGGTTTTATATATTCAGGTTAGTTTTGTTTGCACTGCAGTAACCACTCTTTACCCAGCTGCTAATGCAAATGCAAATGCAAATGCATTTCTTCATATGTCTTTTATTTTCTTATCCTATTTTTTATTTTGTTTCTAAGTAAAGGATAGGAGACAATTTCATATATAATCCACCTCCCTATTTTCTCCTTTACAATGACAGAACCAGATATTTTAATTATCTCCCACAGGACACAGCAAATCATTTAAATTAATATTGTAATCAAATAAATTAATAATAATAAATTGAGAGCCAGTTTGTCTGATTAAGACACCAGACTAGAAATCAGGGAACTGCAGGTTCTAATTTGGCCATAAAGCATAAAAGCGGGCTGGGTGACCTTGGGCCAATCACATGCTTTTTGGCCAATTTACCTCACAAGGCTGGTGTTGTAGGGAAAATTGGAGGAAGAAGGAACATTCTAATTGTTGTTTATAAAAATAATAAAGGGGGGATTTAAAAACTAGCAAAAAAAGGATAAGTGTATAGTGGCATATTAGTTCAAAATTATGATAAATTTGTGGAATTTGGACTATGATTATGAAAACAAGCAAAAATGTATTGTGTATTTGTCATGCTTTTTGAGGTTTAATTTTTGAAATGTTGAACTAATACAGGCCACTTCTGCTGAGAAGCATAAAGGTCTTTGCAAATGTTCAAGAAATGCTTTAGTTTTAAAGATTGAGTATCTAATTGCATTGATCATAGAATGTAAAAGCTTCAGTTTGAATTCTTTTGAATGTTAAACTTAGAATAAGTAGAATGAGCTCCATACAGATTATATCTTCATGAAATGTGAGAATATTGGCTAAAGTATCCCAGAAAAATATACTGTAGAGAAAATGATTTGTTATTGATTGGCATGCTGATCAAATGTATTTTTTATCGAAGGTGGAAATTTATTCTGCTTGATATATGACCTTTTTTAAAAAAAAAATAAAGCACCACCTTCTCACTTTTACTTTGCACATAGAAGAGGGAGTCAAGCTATTCTCCAAAGCACCTGAAGGCAGGACAAGAAGCAATGGATGGAAACTAATCAAAGACATAAACAACCTAGAACTAAGGAGAAATTTCCTGCAGTTAGAACAATCAGTGGAACAACCTGCCTCCAGAAGTTGTGAATGCTCCAACACTGGAAGTTTTTAAGAAGAGACTGGACATCCATTTGTCTGAAATGGTATTGGGGTTTCTTGCCTGAGCAGGGAGTTGGACTAGAAGATCTACAAGGTCCCATCCAACTTTATTACTATTATTATTATTATTATTATTATTATTATTATTATTATTATTATTATTATTATTATTATTATTATTCACATTTTGAGAAGTATGCAGGATATTCAAGAAAGATTTTGTATGTCACAGATTTTGTATGTACCTGCATAGCTTCTATTAGGAAAAAAAAAGTTTCTATGGCCTTTCTTTTCACACTTGTTGTATTTATCTGTAAAGCTGTTGATGTGAAATCCAATAATAGAGTCAGAAAGAAAACTATAGAGGAGAGCACGGATTCCATATATTAGTTGCATATAAAAACAGCTTGTGAAGTAATTACTATTAGAGTCTACAGATAATAATTATATTTTGTTCTCAACTATATTAAAACATAAATAAGGGTTACTTGCAATTTTTATACTTAAACACACAATTGACTACATTTGGCCAAGACTAAGATTGCAGTGCTTTAGCCCCTAGGTAACTTCAACCATAGATTTCCCCTTGGTAATGGAAATCTCACATTTTCTCTCCTTTCTCCTTGCCAGTCTTTAAAGTTATCTATTTCTTATATTGGAAAACTTCATAATGGGAGCATGGAGGGATATGGATTAGATAATCCAAGACCTCTGTAAAATAAGACACATTGCAATCCTACTGAGAAAGCTGTTATATTTATTCATTAATTTGTTTTTTATTTTATTTATTTATTAAATTTATATGCTGCTCATCTCACTATCAAAAGAAACAAATATCCAGATTACATTTGATTCTACCTACCATCCTTGCCCACTGGACATACTTAATGATGTTGGTCCTCTTGGGAGTATTAATACAATGCTTAAGGTGCTGGCCTGGAAAACAAGGAACTGAATTCCAGGTCTACTTAGGCGTGAAAGCTGGCTGGCTGACTTTGGACCAATCACTCACTCAATCCAAGCCACCATACATGGTTGCTGTTGAGACACAAAAAGGAGATGGAAATATTAGGTATGTTCACTGCTTTGAGTTGACATATATATGCATATATAAAGCAGGATGAAATATCATCATCATCATCATCAAGAAATGAGTAACAGGAAAAATTGGGGAGAATCTAGCATCTAGCAAAAACTAACACAAATGAGGCAATGCTTCTTAATCTTTCAAGATTAATTGCTTCTGGTTTCAGACAAAGATAGAAGCAATCAAGGTAATAGCTACAAATATCTCAGGAGCAAAGATGATAATTATGCAAGATACCCTAACCATAGAGATCTTTCTTCCAATAACAATACTTCATTCTGTATGTCTTCATGATATCTGTACTCATTACTTTTCTGAATCTCAGACTTCAATTTCCAAACATTTTGAAACTCATTTGCTGATGAGTTGAAAAACTGTTTTTAAAAAATCCCATCTTTCCTAACCCTAAGTAAGGGATAAGCAGACCTTCAGATGAATAATTGATTGGTGACATTAAAATTCATATTTGTGATGTTACATGAAACAATGGAACATAGATCAATTTAACTTTGATTTGTTGCATGTCCTGAACAGTAGCTGTAAATCAGAAAGTCTTTTAGTCACTTTCATTGCTGTGCTGGCAGTTCTGGAGTGTACAGAAAACCTTCTATAAGCTCACCTTCTAAAGCCTGAAAGATTCATGAGGCTTAAAGGACCCATGGAAAGGTTTTGGATGCTTCAACAAACCCTATAATCCACCTGCCCCAGAAAGGTTTGACAACCTGGTCTGTGTTGTAGAAAAAAAGGAGAATTATTTTATGAATAGGCTAAGATCGTAGATTAATTTCTGCAAACTATTTGCTTTGGAGAAGTTGATAATATTTCAAGTGAAATGTTTTAACATTTCAGCTTTAACATTTGAAATCTTTAAAGGCTTTTGTAGATATTATGACTTTATTATCTGCAAAGTCTCAAATATTGCATATCTGAAAAAAGCAATAGATATTGCTATATTACATAGACTTTTTGTGTAATAGTCTATAATTTTAATCAAGTCATTATTTATTTATTTATTTATTTATTTATTCGGATTTATATGCCGCTCCTCTCCGAGGACTCGGAGCGGCTCACAGCATATATATAAAACAATTTCGACTAAATCCGAACAAAAAACATTAAAAATAAAACCCCATACATACTCATCAGTCACACCACAATCAGCAATCATCCCCAGGCCTGCCGGCAGAGGTAGGTTTTTAAATTCTTTCAGAAGGCCGGGAGAGTCGGGGAAACGCGGACTTCAGGAGGCAGTTGGTTCCAGAGGGCGGGCGTCACAACAGAGAAAGCCCTCCCCCTAGGGCCCGCCAGACGACATTGTTTCGCTGACGGAACCCGGAGGAGGCCGACCCTGTGCGCTCTCACCGGTCGTAGAGAAGTATGTGGCAGAAGGCGGTCCCGTAAATATCCTGGTCCTATGCCATGAAGGGCTTTATAGGTAATAACCAACACCTTGAATTGGGCTCGGAGACCAATAGGCAACCAATGCAGCATGCGGAGAGTTGATGAAATGTGGGCACAACGAGGAAGACCCACAACTGCTCACGCAGCTGCATTTTGCACTAGTTGTAGTCTCCGAACACTCTTCAAGGGTAGCCCCTTGTAGAGAGCGTTGCAGTAGTCGATCCTCAAGGTGACAAGGGCATGTGTGACTGTAAGGAGAGACTCCCGATCCAAGTAAGGACGCAACTGGTACACCAGGAGAACCTGGGCAAATGCCCCCCTCGCCACTGCCAACAAATGATGATCCAATGTCAGCTGTGGATCGAGGAGGACTCCCAAGTTGCGAACCTTCTCTGAGGGGTTTATAGATTCACCCCCCAGGGGAATCGAGGGACAGATAGAAGTGTCCTTGGGAGGCATCACCCACAGCCACTCTGTCTTATCGGGGTTGAGCCTTAATCTGTTAACACCCATCCAAACCCTCACAGCCTCCAGACACCGGCACATCACCTCAACCGCTTCACTGATATGGCCAGGAGTGGAAATGTACATCTGAGTATCATCAGCGTACTGATGGTATCTCACTCCATGGCAGTAGATGATCTCACCCAGTGGCTTCATGTAAATGTTAGAAAGTAGGGGGGGGAGAACCGACCCCTGAGGCACCCCACATGGGAGTAACCTAGAGGTGGACCCCTGGCCTCCCACAAACACCGACTGCGACCGACCAGTGAGATAGGAGGAGAACCACTGCAATACGGTGTCCCCCACTCCCAATCCCTCCCAGCCAGCGCAGAAGGATACCATGGTCAATGGTATCGAACGCTGCTGAGAGGTCAAGAAGCACCAGGGCAGAGGACTGGCCACTATCCCGGGCTCACCAGAGATCATCCATCAGAGCGATCAAAGCAGTTTTGGTGGAGTGGCCGGGCCTGAACCCCGACTGCAGAGGGCCCAGATAATCGGCTTCCTCCAGAGACCGCTGGAGCTGATGCGCCACCACCTTCTCGACAACCTTCCCCACAAAGGGAAGGTTGGAGACCGGATGATAGTTGGTCAGAATTACTGGATCCAGGGAAGGCTTCTTGAGGAGGGGGCGCACAAGTGGCTCCTTTAAGGGAGCCGGAAAGGACCCTCCCTCAAAGAAGCGTTGACAATCTCCTGGATCCAGGTACGTGTCACCACCCTACTGGCGGAAACCAACAAACAAGTGGCGGAACTCACAGCTCCAATGGCCCTGTCCACTTCATCAGGTGTAACAGCCTCAAACTCTCCCCAGATGACCGGACAAGAACATGCCCCTGTCTGAATCTGAATCTGAATCAGAAAAATGAATATTCTGCAAGACTGTGAAATGTATATTTTATTTTGATAAAAAAAGATCAGGGATATTGTACTTACTCTGCATTAGGTGGTTGTGGCAACACAGATTCTCACAGAATAACTTCCAGTGGCCTTGTCTGAGAGGAAAGCCAATTTTGATTAGAAGCAAAGGCCTATTTAATGAGCATTTCCCGTTTCTTATAACTCATTATTTCCTTCTACCTTTCTATTGATAAGATAAGATAAGAGAACCTTTATTGTCATTTTTTTATTGTGGGCATAATGGCACACATTAAAAATGAAATTTAGTTGCCCGCTCTCAAAGTGAAACACATATAGAGTATATGTCAGTTCTGATGAAGCAATCAAACTCTACTCTTGCTGCCATCTTTTATAAAATTATTCCTTTTATCCCAAGATCCAAATCTCTTCCACTGATTATGCTTCCTCCCTGACTTTGATCTCTTCCTAAAATATCCCAAACACTGCACTATGTAGGACTGTAAAAAAAAAGAAAAGAAAAAATGGTAGCTTTTAAAGCATTGATGTTTGTTTATTTCCACGCCCCTTTGATGTTATGTTCATCAGCATTTTTTTCCCTCAGCATTCACCATGGGAAATGTTGTACCAAATAGAATTTTGTTTGGTACAAATATAACTTTCCATCTTTTTTTTCAGATCTAGTTATTTTTATTTATTTTTATTTATGAATGCCTTTATAATGCTTGAATCATTCTGAAAAGTGAAAAGAAAGAGAGTTTTTAATACATTTCCACATACATTGGAACATTAAATCTATAGATCAAACATTTTTCAATTAAATATGTAAGGTCTCAATAGTATTTGTTAATTGAAGAGCTTCCAGTTGCTCTACTTACAGTACACAAATGGCTCATCTGTTTTATAAACTACTAACCATTAGAAAATATATGATATTTATACAACTAGCTTCTCTTCTTACATTTCAGTTCTGTGAATTTCTAAAACAATATTTTAAAATGTATATGTAAAATAACTTTAAATATGTTAATATTTAAATGAAAGATATTTTTAAACAGTTCTATATGCATTATTTATGAAAATGGGTACAAGGCTTTGAAAGAAAAATGAAAGAATAAAAAAAATAAGCCAATATGAATGTTCTGTTTCTAGTATCTCCAAAAATATTGGCCTTGGTCCAAGTTAGTTGACATAAACTTTAAATAAAATCGACAGGACTAACCATTTTGGTTATTATTTTTCTGTTCTTTCGGGGGAAAGTTAAGGAAGAAACCTAATATTTTTTCTCATTTTAGTATAGGGAAAGAAGAAAGGAGAAATAACATGCAGCTGATGCCATATTCTCCTGTTCATGGCTTGAGTTTATATCAAATTGATAAGTTGCAAGTCATACTGATGATGTTACATACTTGGATAATGAAATATTCACAAGCAAAACAATCAGGCTCAGAGAGCAGCACAGCTGCTGAGCTACAAATATTGTCTTTTTTAAAAACTGATATATTTATATAGATTGTAGTAACAGAATTTGACAGTCTGTGTTTCCCTTTGTGTCATTTTACCACAGGAAGTTTGAATAGTGACAGTTTTAATTTTTTTGTTATGCTCTCTTCCTTTCTTGAACTTAAAGCATGTTTTGCAACTCTCACTGCATCTTTTTCCCAAGGTCATCTCTAGAGCAAATCATGAGTCATAGTAAATTTCAGATAGATACTTTAAAGCAATTTCTGCAACAAACACTTTACAAATTTTTAGGTAGTTACCAAAAAAAAAATCACCATTCCTTTATCAAAAAGCATGCCTACGAGGGAAACTAGCAGGAATTTTGATTTAGTTAGGATATCTCAAAACATAACTTATATATGGCAAGAATTTTGGAGGTATTCAATTTATTTTATAATTTCTATGTCCTCTTTTTTTGTTTGATCTAACTATTGGAGACAAAGGATTCACCCACAAAACTGATTGGAAAGCTCTTGAACCATTTGCTGTATTTTTTTAAAAACTTGTAAGACACTTCACTATTCTCCTGTTCCATCCCTGGCATATTAGAGAGAAAAGGAACAATGCAGTAATTTTTGTCAATACAGTATCTGCCTTTGTGCATTGCTACAAAGCACCAAGCTGTTATAAAGTTTCTCCATTTTTAATTGCTTTGTAAGGATGCCTCTTGCTTATATAGCTACCAAAATTCACATTGACGCACTCTGTTTCTCTAAGAATTCAAGGTTTAACTCAATCCATATTCCTAATTAATATTGTTGTCAGTATCAATAGGTAAAGAAAAGTGAAGGAGAAAAGACAGCCTAGAGTAGATCTATGAAAACTCTACTTAGTTAAATCAGCAGAAAATAAAAAGAATTTATAGTTTTGGAAAGTACCTTGGAGCTTCATGAAATTTCATAGATTTACATTTCTAGTTTCTATCACTTCCTAATAAATTGGGTTCTGTATGAAAATAAAAATTTAGATATACTGGGTCAAACTTTATGGCATAATGTTCTGTTTTTTAAAAAATCAGATGTTTTATTAATTAGAAATAGATGTGTCTGAATGATGCTGTTTTAACTATATAGAGTTTGAAGAATTTTATGGTTTTAAATATGTATTTAAACATTTTATTCAGATTTATTTAATTGTTTTTGATACAGTGTTTTTAACTAAACAATTTAATCGTAAATTAATTCTAAGGCTACTTTGCGATGGTTAAGAAATAAAAATACTATTTAAAAAATCTTTTCTCACCCCAATGGGTGGTATGTATCATTGTCAATCTGAGACCTTGAGAGCTCTGTATGATATTTTAACAATTCCTAGCCCTGCACTCTTCTGAACAGAGTTCTGCTGATGTTCCTGGCAGCTATCAGATTCACCCTCCCAGCTGAGAAGTTATAGCCTCAAGTGCTCCTACCATCACTATGACTCTTACTTTCCACATCCTCTCTAGTTTCTCTTTCAGACTGTGATACTTGTCCAGATTCTCATATTCCTTCTTCCTGATGTTTCATAACTTGGCACTGCTACACATATCACTTCCGCTGTTTTCTGGTCTATGCCTATTATCTGGTTGATTGGTCAGTACCTTCATGTCCCACAGGATTTGGAAGTCCCACAGAATCTATTATTCTCCATGATCTTTTACAGAAAATCCAATCTGTACATGAGAGGGTCTAGCCCATACTGTGCAATCTCAACTACTTGATTGTGCCATTCAGTTTATGCTGTTCCTGCCTACATCTTACACCTTGCCACTATGAGTTGGACTGTCTCTGACATCTCTCTATACAGTCTTCACACTAGTTCTGTCTAGTACATCCCATGCAGGTCTTGTCTTGCCATGGCGCTTCCTCTGCTTGACCTTCCTCCCATGTCTGCTGATGCCTCAGGCATTCTCTCATCTATTCATTTTTGGGTGTTACTGATGTACTCTGAGATTTGTCCAAGACAGTGGCTTTTAAACTCACAAGACTTTACCTCTTTCTGAGTGTTATAAATTTTCTGAATGTTAGACTATGAGTGGAAACCTTTGTACATTGTTAGAATCTTCCTGTCTTCACATTGGCAGACTCCACAACTTTCTTTGGCCAACTCATTATATCAGAAGAGTATCTAATGATTGATAGGGCATGTGTGCTGATGGCATGAATGTTGTTCTTCCCATTGAGCTACCTCTTCAGCACCTGACCTATCCTTTGGTGCTCCTAGAATGTTGTTGTCTTCCTTATCTTTTCATTGTGGTTCCTATGTAGCAGTGGGATACTAAGGCACTTGTAGCTTGCCTGGTTGTCTGCTATGTGGCCTGCTGGTAGTACCACCTAATCAGTCTAACTATTTTACTTCTCTTTTCTATTGTATGGGTACACTTCTCCAGTCCAATTGGCATCCCAATATTGTCACTCTAGATCAGTCAGGTGTTTCAGTGAGTTGATGTCTCATTCACTCTTGGAATATAGCTTGATGTCAGCCATATACTGCATCCAGTCGTTGTGATTATTTGGCTCACAAGATTCAAAACTATGTAGAATAACAGCAAAGACAATACATCACATTGGTGTATACTGCATTTAATGGCTACTTGTGTGAGCTATCTTGAGTTTACCTCTATTGTTGTTTTCCATAGTCTAATTGAGTTCTTGAGGATGTTCTTCTTTAGTGTCTTGTTGACTTTGTTGACCAATACACACATGAATACACACTCATGCATGCTAATAAATGATATGATATCATAGTCTTCCAATTTCCTTTATCAGAATCCCAATAATGTTCTCCTAGCACAGCGGTTCTCAACCTCTGGGTTGCGACCCCTTTGGGGGTCGAACGACCATTTCACGGGGGTCTCCAAAGAACGCAGTCCACCATTTTTTCCCCTTTTCCTTAGCTGTGCTACTCCCTCTTATACTATTGGCTTTTGAAAGCCAATAGAATAGACTCTCTTGAATAGAGTCTAATTCTATTGGCTTTCAAAAGCCAATAGGAATTGTCCAGGTTGTCTCTGCCCTGCTGAGCCTGCCTAAAGTCCCAGTTTGCAAACGGTGCTGCAAGTTGTCTGCAGCGAAGGCGAGCTTTCTTGAAGTTTCCACCCCTCCCTGCTGAGCAACTACTAAATGTAAGTAAAAGAGGGCTAGGGGTGGGAGGTGGGAGGCCGGCAGGTGCAGGGAGGGTTGCTGGCGCGCGTGGGGCCTGGCGGGTGGCTTACCTCCCTTGGGCTGGGCCAGCTGGTGGCCCAGCCGGGGGTCGGCCTGCACCATCGCTGCTGCTTGCCATGGCCACCCAGGAGCGCCTGGGCCTGCCTGCCCCACCCCGAATGGGCAGTGGCCAAGGTAAGGCTAGTGGGGAAGTGGCGGGTGCTGGGAGGGCAGCTTGCGCGCGTGGGGCCAACTCTCAGCTGGCTGTCGGGAGCCGGGCTATGTGTAGCAGCCCTGCCGGTTCCCACTGATGTCCGGACTCCGACCCAACTCCCAGCTGACTGTTGGGAGTCAGGCTGTGTTCCTGGGGGCCATGCGGACATCGGCCGGTTGCTGACTGCGTCCTTACCATCTCCCAGCTCATGGCAAGCCCTGAAACGTGCCACCGACACTGCCCCGGGCTGACTCAGCCGTGTGGGCGGCCGGTCCGAGCTGAGCCAGATCTGGGCCACTGCCTCCACACCGCGCGGGAGCTTCCCCCTGCACTGCCCGGCCCACCTCCCTCACCATCAGAGGCTGCTTTGGCCCTCTGGCGCCCGGCGTGACCCTGGGGCTGGCAGCAGGAGCGGCTCCTTCCCGGCTTGCCGGGCTCCAGGCCTCGGAAGCGGCCAGGTGGTGGGGAAGAGGGCGATGCCCGCATGTGCGTCGGAGGCCAGCCGGACAGGCCAGGAGGGGAGAAGCGGCGCCTTCCGAGCGGTAGCTGGCGCTCTGGCCATGCCCCTCTCATGTGTGACGAGTTGGGGAAGGGTTTGGTGGTGAAGGGCTGCACAGCGTGGAAAGGGGCTCCCATGATCCTGCCGCTGCGATAGCGCTCAGGAGGCTGGAGGGGCGGATAGGTCCCGGGGGGGCAGCTGGGAGAGGGCAAGAGGTGCCGGGATGAGGATGGGAGGCTCCAGAATACCATCCCCAGCAGCTGTAAAAAGCACTGTGGAAGAGTGGAGAATGCTGGGAGTTGCAGTTCATCACCATTTGGGAAAAAATCCTTCCATCCATCCATCCATCCATCCATCCATCTCCTTCCCTTCCCCTTCAATCTCTCCTTCCTCTCCTTCCTTCTTCAAAGTGGAAGGTGAAGGGGGCAGGTGGGTGGGAGGGGGTCGACCAGAAGGGTCTGATAAGGGTGAAAATTGAGTGAGGTTTTCACCCTCACCTCTCTCTCTGCCTCCCTTTGTGCAGTGGTGTCTCTGGCTGCTGCCTTCCCAGTCGCCGAGAAATGGAAAAAAAGCTGTGAGCGAGTTCCCCTTTCTCCTCATTGCTGAAAGCTTTTTTTTTTTTAAAACGACCGCTTGTTGAGAACTCCTTGGGGCTTGTTTGCACGAGCTTGTGACAGATCAGTAAATAAAGGGGTGGGGGAGCCAAACCGTCCAAGGCGTTTGCACCCTGAATGTGTGGACACTGCTTTCATGACTTGCCACCACCCCCCCTCTCTTCCCGCCCTGCTCGGGCAACACGCTGCTGCTGCTGCTGGCTGAGCTGAGCTGGGACGCCGAGCCGATCCCCACGCCTCCTGGTTGCCTGGCCGTGCTCCGCCCCCAGCAGCCCTAAAAAGCACTGTGGGAGAGTGGGGAATGCTGGGAGTTGCAGTTCATCACCATCTGGAAAAAAATCCTTCCTTCCTTTCTTCCATCCATCCATCCATTTCCTTCCCTTCCCCTTCAATCTCTCCTTCCTTCCTTCCTTCCTTCCTTCCTTCCTTCCTTCCTTCCTTCCTTCCTTCCTTCCTTCCCCCTTCAATCTTCCTTCTCCATCTCCTTGCTTTCCCCTTCAATCTTCCTTCCTTCCTTCCATCTCCAACTCCATCCCTTCCCTTTCAATCTCCCTCTCCTTCCTTCCTTCCTTCCTTCCTTCCTTCCTTCCCCCTTCAATCTCCTTCCTTCTTCATCTCCTTCCTTTCCCCTTCAACCTTCCTTCCTTTCTTCCATCTCCATCTCCATCTCCATCCCTTCCTCTTCAATCTCTCTCCTTCCTTCCTTCCTTTCCTTCCTTCCCCCTTCAATCTTCTTCCTTCTCCATCTCCTTCCTTTCCCCTTCCTTCCTTCCTTCCTTCCATCTCCATCTCCATCTCCATCCCTTCCTCTTCAATCTCTCTCCTTCCTTCCTTCCTTCCTTTCCCCTTCAATCTCCTTCCTTCTCCATCTCCTTCCTTTCCCCTTCAATCTTTCTTTCTTTCTTCCTTCCTTCCTTCCTTCCTTCCTTCCTTCCTTCCTTCCTTCCTTCCTTCCTTCCTTTCCCCTTCAATCTCCTTCCTTCTCCATCTCCTTCCTTTCCCCTTCAATCTTCCTTCCTTCCTTCCTTCCTTCCTTCCTTCCTTCCTTCCTTCCTTCAATCTCCATCACGTCCACTTCAATCTCTTTCTCCTTCCTTCCTTCCTTCCTTCCTTTCCCCTTCAATCTCCTTCCTTCTCCATCTCCTTTCTTTCCCTTCAATCTTCCTTCCTTCCTTCCCCTTCCCTCCCTCCCAACATTTTTGAGCAAGGAAGAGTAAGCTTCTCCAGTGAGCACTGCTATATTGTTTTTGTAATTCATTACTATGCTTTAAAATTATGTTCAATTCGTAACAATGAAAATACACCCTGCATATCAGATATTTACATTGCGATTCCAAACAGTAGCAAAATTACAGTTATGAAGTAGCAACGAAAATAATTTTATGGTTGGGGGTCACCACAACATGTGGAACTGTATTAAGGGGTCGCGGCATTAGAAAGGTTGAGAACCACTGTCCTAGCATCAAAATATCAGAGAAATAATAGAAACAGTAATATAGCCACAATTTACAAAGTAAATGTCAACAAGTAGTCTAAATATTGTTGATACTACCAGTATTTAGACTTCCTTCCTTCCTTCTTTCCCCTCCCCCCTCCCCTCCTTTATTCGTGCATAAATAATAAATATATATTATCCACAATTATCATATAAGACATATATGAGGGAGTTTTTAACAATCTCCTTTGCCTTTATTTAAAGTCAGAATCACAATTAGAATTATGTTATCTATAATGTTTACAGTATAGGCTTTTTCATTGACCTGTGCTAAGATTCTGGCTTTTATGCAATACTACTTAACCAAAGCCTATTCAAGGAGAAACAGTGACAGATTGCCAGGGGCAAATTCTGTAAATTGGTGTTGTTATGAGAACATATTATAAATATTCTGCTTCCTTAAGCAGCAATAACAAAAGCTGTGTTATAATGCCAGATAATCTGCTCCTGTGTAACATAAAAATGTGTAATTTGTATTCAAAGGACATTTTCTCTTCTCTTTTGATATGATTGTGCTAATGTGATAGATTGCAAGAAGGGTTTCTGATTAACTTGTTGTTGAGTTTCCTTTAGTAAACAGCAGATATTTTCATTCATATCAAGATGAGAAACAATTGAAGTAGAATATTCTAATGGAATTTTAGTAACAAAAATGCAATGCTTTTCCCCTTCTGTGAGTGAACATGACTTTCAGTATTCTATTGAATGATCAGTAGAAACAGATCAATCTATATCAAGGACTGATAGTTAAAATAAAATGTTTGAATATTTATAAACTAGATATTGATCATTAATATAAATATATACTTAAAATGAGGCAAGCAAAACTTGGCACCCAAGGTTTATTTAGAGTCTTTCGCACCCAAATCTTCAGAATAAAGTTTTGATGAACAGTTTGGTATAATAATAATGGGTATTTCTGTCAGTTCTGCTTTGTAGTGTAGCACTTTTAGCAGAGTATTCATCAACTTTTTGAAAATGTGTGTGTGTGTGTGTTTGTGTGTGTGCTGAAATTCTGGTTCATTTGTGAAGAATGTTGAAGCCAGCTTCTAGTAGGTAAGAAATGTACCATCTAAAATAGATATATTTTAAATCACCATCATTAGAAATTATAATGGATGAGTGGAAGCAGTAACTATGCATTTTCTGCAAATAGTAAAGTGGTCATGGATAGATTAAACCATTTTCGATTCTCCTTGTTATTGCTGATGGTTCCAGCTATCACACAAAAAAAAAGACAATAATAATGATATAGCACTTACAATTGTTGGTAACAAAAAACAGCAAACAATCATCTCTTTATTTATGCTGATAGGGCCAGTTTTATTCCCAAGCAATTTCCCTGTAGCTGAAATATTGAATCCATTAAAATTACATAGAAGTTGAAAATACTGCTTTTAAAATACTATTTATTACAGTTTAAAGTAGTTTCTTAAGACATTGCATGCAAAGCTAAAGGCCTAAAGCAGAAAATAGATTCCTCTTAGAAAATATTACTTTATATTCCTGCCTAATATAGATAATTGTAATTTTTTCCAATTCTCCAGTTCTTTTTGTACCTTATTCCATAAAAATTCATAATTATTCTTATATAATTTCCCATTTGAAGCTTCTATATAAATTCCTAAGTATTTAACTTTTTTAACTATCTCACAGCCCGTTATTCTTTCCAAATCTTGTTTCAATTTATGATCTAAATTTTTAACCAACATCTTTGTCTTGGATATATTTAATTTAAAACCTGATACTCTTCCATAATTTCGAATAATCTCCATCAACCTCTGTATTATCTATATTAGGCAGGATAGCCGCAATTAAAATGAACGTATTGCCGAAATTTTTATTTTTGTTTCAAATGTTGCCAATACTTAAAAAGGATGGGAATCTTGAGGAATGGCAGAAAGGTATAAACAAATTTATTTGGGATGGCAAGAAACCAAGGGTTAAATTCAAAATTATTCAAGACACAAGAGAGAGAGGTGGTTTGAAAATGCCTAATTTTAAATTATATTATTATGCAGCAGTTCTAGTGGCAATAAGTGATTGGATTAACTTAACAAATGAAAGAATACTGAATATAGAAGGATATGGGTTAGTGTATGGGTTCCACGCGTATTTAGTTTATGATAAAAAACTGGATAGGAGTTTTAAAGAGCATATATTAAGAAACTCTATGTTGCGTGTCTGGAAAAAGTATTATTATAAATTATGTGGTAAAATTCCTTTATGGACAGTTCCCAGGCATGCAATACAGAGTGTAGGTATACAACAAATTCAGGATGTGGTGCCCTATAACAAACTTTTAATTAAAGAAGGGAATAGCCTGTTGTATCTGGCCCTTCTCAGCTTAGTAAAATCCACATAAATATTTCTTTAAGAGTTTTATTTAACACATTTCAAAAGATTCACTTCAAAGCAAGCTGCTGGCAGTTTGTTGGCCGGAACGGCCAAGTCTGATTAATGTACATTTAGTTTAAACATTCTCCCACCTTCCAATTAACTCACTCTTTATCTCTCACATTGTCCAAGACTTCATTAATCTTCCGTAGATTTCAAAAAACACCAGAAAACTGAGTTCAAACGAACACGGTGATGCATCAGACTGCCTCTTGATATTAACTTTGCTCGTGACAAAGAATTAGTCCCTTCTTCCTCTTCTAATATAGTTTTCAATACGTCACTTCCTTTTTCCACTTAACTGACACCTCCGCCTATCAAATCTTCGGAATCTCGGATCAAGCCATCTATCTTCCTGTTCCAAATCTGACTCATCACTTTGAGAGTCTGACTCAGATTGCATACAAATCTCCTCATTGTCTAGCTCGGCTGCCGGGAGGGGAAAATACCCAGAGGGGCCTGGTTGTGCTTCGTCATCCTCTGATATGTCCCCAGCCGGTCTAGAGACACTCACAACATAGCCTAGAACTGAAATCATTAGATAGATTAAAGGAGGAAGGTATAGCTCACAATTGGTATCATCATGCACAACTTCAAGCTAGATGGCAAAAAGATGTTAAGATGGGCTTTTCTTTAAAGGATGATAAATTAATTATACAAATTAGAGATCAAAGAGTTATGCATATCAAAAGAATATATGATGCTTTAATTGAAATTGACTCTGGAACTGAATTACTCAAAGATTGTATGATTAAGTGGGAAGGTAATTTTGGACACACAATTATGATAGAAACTTGGAAAAGAATATGGGTGAAAAATGTTAAATTTATACAAGCTCAGCATTTAAGAGAAAATTTTTATAAAATGTTCTACAGATGGCATTTAGATCCAAAAAAATTATCGCTTATGTATCCAAATGTGCAACCCAAATGTTGGAGATGTGATTCTATGGACGCTACATATTTTCACATTTGGTGGACGTGTAAAAAAATTAAGGCTTTTTGGATAAAAATATGGTGGATTCTTCAAAACATTTTGAAAAAGCGTATTGAGTTTTTACCACAGTTATTTTTGTTGGGTATTACAAAGGACTGTTCCACCATAGAGACTAAGCTGATTTTGAACTTGATTACGGCTGCAAGATTGTTGGTGGGACAATATTGGAAGACATCTGAAATACCATCTATTGAAGAATGGACATTAAAAGTTACCCATCTTGTGGAGATGGCTAAGATATCAGCGTACCTGAAAAACCACTCAAATGAAGTATTTTTGATGGACTGGAAAAAATGGATTGATTATATGCAAAAGAAATATCAATTGAAAGAATTAGATTTGATATATAGATAAATAGTTATAAAATAGTTATAAAATAGTAGATTAGCGGGGTTTCTTGCGTTTTTACTCTGTATTCACTCTGGGAAGCCTGGGGGGAGGGGGAGGGAGATAATAAGTATTAGATTATGTTTCTCAACTGTAGTTGGGGGTATTAAGGGATTAGATAATTTTTTCAGGGCGCTCGGGAGAACTCTAGACACCGCAATGGATGGTGTGGAAGGAGGAGTGAAGGTGAGGTATGTGTAGAGGGTTAGAGGGTGGAGATAGGGAATAGAGGTGGGTGGAGGGAAGATGTACAGAAAGGCGAAAGTAAGTAGTTAGAAGGTTAGAAGAGGGGTTGAGGTTGTTGGAGGATGTGGTGGGGGGGGGGTTCCGAGCAGTTATTTGTATTGATTGTTAAATATGTTATTTGCTTGTTTTCAGTTGAGTTATTATGTTATTATGTTATAATTTTGTTAAAAGTTTCTAAAATTTAATAAAAATATAATAAAAAAAAAAGAAAATATTACTTTATATTCTATGGAGTGACTTGAAGCCACATAAATACTGTTGTCTTTGGCTACTTTCATTGATTGCTTTGTATTCTTCATTTGGGGTGGGGCATATATTTACAATATGATTTCATGCTGTTTGCTTGTTAAATCTCTCATATTTTTTCATTATGTATCACATGAGACTTGATTGTGCTCCATTAGCTAGGACTTGTCAGCAATAAAACAAGAATTGGGAAATGCATGAAACATTACAGTAAAAACTAGCCAAAGTGCACAGCAAGACAAGCTAGCAATTTATGCAAATGGTGAAAATTAGAATGCAAACAATAAATGCAGAACAAACTTTCTTAATAAAGAAGAATGCAGAATTAGAAACTGGGACATGAACCTTTCCTTATAAACTCCTCTATAATTCAATCTAAATTCAGTGTAACACACAGCAATGCATAACTAATTTTAACAAGTTTTTTTTTAATAAATAAAAGTAGCCATAATTTAGAGGGGAAATGGTTTTGAAAGATGGGGATAGAAAGCCTGTTTTTTCTCATTTACAATTCTTTCCTTTTTAAATAACATTCAAAACGACTTTGTCATATGGCTATTCTTGTATTTATTCCTTGGATCAAAAAGTGGAGATAAATTAGACTTCCCAGTCATTTCTCTGTTTATGTATGTAAACTTTTGAAATTGTTTTTATTTTATTTTATAGTAATAACAATCTGTTGAAAATTAAAATTTACTAGAAGGGTAATATTTCAATTTAGTTTGTTGGATTAAAGATTTTTTAAATGTTGTCATTTTAAATGGAACTGTAATTGAGATACTTAAATACAAATAAAACCTATATCTGTCTATCATCACTCTTTTTCTTCTCTCTCTCTCTCTGTAATTTGAAATGAAGCTCATCTATTCTGTATAAAATAATTCGTTTGAACAGGTAGTAGTCAATGCCATAATTAATGAGCCATATTCTAAATTGGTATATTTGTTAGATCTCTGATAATTTGCAATAATCCATTAGGAATCATCAAGTTAGATTCTTCAGTAAGAAGCTTTAAATTGTATTCTGTGGCATTTTATAGTTGGAAAGTGTCACTGAGTTTTGAAAGATCACACCAATCTTCTTTTGAATACTTACTGGTTGTGTAAAATGATAGAATGTTGGTTTTAGTAGTAACATTTGCAATGTAGTAAACTGTCCACTAGTCTTTTTTCCTGTGATGGAATATTTCAGTTCTGATAATTTTTGCAGAACAATTGAGGCATTGTAAATATAGCAGTACTGCCTCATCATATAGGTGGGATAATACTGTTGTACTGCCTCATCATGTAGATGGGAATGGAAAGAATGAAAGAAAGATGCTTGGACTGTATGCCAAAAATATACGTAGAGTCACCCAAGAACTGAAGGTCATAAACAAAAGAACACCTACATCAAGCAATAGTGATGCAAAAAGATGCTGAAAGAAGATGTTCACTTTGGTGGCAACAGCAAATGCATCATTTCATACTGCAGAGGAAAAGGCAGAGGGAAACAATAACTGCATTTTAGCAAGAAGCCCACCTAGATAAGCAAGGGGAGCAAACACCTCTACAGTTGCCGTCTTTGATCCTTTTGCTAGGCTGAGTCTCTGTCCAAATATATTTCGGTTTGATATATATATAAACCATGATGATAAAGTTGGCATAAAATAAACTTGACTGTATATCAGATACTGTAATTCTATTGGTTGCAGGTCATTCCTATCAATCGTTAGGAGATAAAGTAGTTCTTAAAGTTTTAAAAATTGTTTTTAACAGCCAAAGGCAATGTTAGAGAAAATCTTTTAATCTAAATGTAAAAAGAACACTTGATAATAAGAATGACATCTGCCATTTGTTACCCTCTATTTTTGCTCCAAAAGAATTCTAAGCAGTCTGTTGGCTATACTTATGGCACGGGTCAGTTTCTGCTTTGGAGAAGAGCACTGTGCTAAAAAGAAGCAGTATTTGTTTTAACAGTTGCTTGCCATTCTGTAGCATTTTAAAATATGAAAACATATGTATGCAATAAATTGTGCTGGATAACTTTGTAAGGCATACATGTCATTCTGAAGACTTCAATGTGACATATTTTTTCCTTGTTGAGTGGGAATACATTACTTATTTACACAGTGAAAATTTGTCTTTTAAAGGTGGATTAAACAAAACTGCTAAAAACTCTGTTGTACTGCTTAATTAGATCATTTATCAATTTGCTGACTTAGTCCTTATATCTGATTTTTTTTAAAAAAATCAGTAACTTCTAAAAAGTAATATTTTCTTAGAAGTCAACAATAAAATGGTATTCAGCCCAATATATCTGAACTTCTTTAAAAATGATAATGAATATAGCCCTTGCTATAAGATTTTACTTTTGCTTTATGGTGAATACTTCTTTTTTATGGTCAACATAAAGTTTACATACTTTATATATTGAGAGTTCTTATAAAATTATAATTTGGTGAAATGTAACTTTGTATTTTTTTCAACATGGATGACTGATTTAGATGTACGGAAAAAATCTTATTTTACTTTAATTTACCTCTTTACAAATCAGCAGTTATTTAAAAAAAACCATTAGGAATAGCCCGGGAAATGAATGATCATCAGGTGTGATTTTTATTTTTAGAATTTTTAAAATTTCAAACATGTACCTTTATTGTCATAAATAAGGAAACAGGACTATATGTGCAAAAAGAAAGACTGAAAAAATAATTTGGTTTCTTTATACAAAACAAAGAGCTGCAGTATACATGGCTTTGTTTAAATTTGCAGTCATATTATGTGATTCATCTTTCTTCGGTCTTCTGCTTTAACTACAGAACCTCATTGGACAACCTGCTTTAACTACAGAACCTCATTGGACAACTTTGTTTTCCTTGTCCACTATTTTTTATTTTTTATTTTTGGGGGATGTGTCTGTAAAATGTTTTACTTAATCAACATGTACTTAATGCTTGCTTGGCTGTTCGTTTCTTTTCTCCTTTCTTTTGTATCTGAATGAATTGGTTAGTCACGTGGACAGAGCAGAAAAATAAAGACTAAGGAAAATATAGACAAACCATGAATGCAGATTTTGGTATCACAGCAGAATGTCATCTAGCTATTTTGAACAGTTATATACAGAACTGTTTAGGGAGCTTTGGGTAGTGATGCAGCTTCAGAAGATTTTGCTTTCTTCATTAAAATTTGGATACAACATCTGCTTTTTCAAAGGTAAATTTTCTGGAACAGGAAGTGATTTGAGGTGCTTCAAATCCTCTAAGACACTTAGATCCTTTTGCAGGTATTGCTGCCTAGTATCTCCCTTCCTATACTCATGTTTTTTTCTACTCAAATAAAGGACTTTGCATTTCCTCTTCAAATTGGTATCATTATTTTTACCCATTATTTCAGTTATGAAGATTCTTCTGAATCTTGGTATTTATCCTCCATTTTAATGCAAGAGCCCAGGGCTATTTAATAGTAATTTTGAAACTAGTAACTTTGTGCCAAAATTTTTAAGCAAATTTTATCAGCTTCACAATTGTACAAAACATTTCAGTGGCTATATTTCAAAAATGCTTTAAGCCATTTGCTCCTTTGTCAATCTTAAGATGACTGACCACAAGGTCAAGGCCATGGTGAAAAAAAACATCATTCTATCCTTTGATGGTTTCAAGGACTGTTAGGGCAAATGTCTTTGTTTTTGTTCCTGACAAAGACACTGACAACTGGAATTCTGTTTTTCAATCTGGATCCATACAAATTCATTCAACAAAAACAGAATGTTAGTACAGTTGTCAAAAATGTACAGAATGCCAACTTCCTGTAACTGACGCAACCAGTAATTTCTAACAAGATGATGTTCTTTATATCATTCATAGGATACAAAATGTTCTAATCCTAACACTTTCCAACATTTAATATTCATCGTCACAGTAAATAATGGAACTCTTGTGTGTTGACTAAAAAAATCATTGGAAATATTTAATTATATACGTGATCATGTGAATATAAAAGAAACGTGATAGACACAGGGGAGATAAAGCATAAAAGGCATTGTTTACAGCTAAAACCATAAAGTGCTGGATATTTCTGTGATTTGTCACTTCTGCATTAGCCACTGATTCAAAACACTTATGATAAAAGCTACCGTAATAATAAGAATGCCATGAACTAAAAAAGAAGCCATTACCATTGAATAAATAATAGGCAGGAGAAAAATTGTTTTAAACTTGTGTTGTTAAGATAGAACGCTTATGCTTGTGAATAAATTGCTGAAATAACTTTCTTTTTTAATAGATGTCATTTTATCAAAGCAAAAGAGAAATTATCCTGTTTTTAAAAGTTTTTTATTTAAAAAAACTGACATATTGAATCTGATATTTGAAAAATCTAAGTGGTAGTGGCAGGGAATTAAGGCTGTTTTCAGCTTTTCTGATACTATCTTTCACTAGTGTATTAAACTTTTATTTTAGCACTAACAATGATGATATTACCTAGTTTGGGTAATGAAACATCTGCAGGAAAACAACTAAACTCAGAAGGAACCAAGGATCCCTCATTTCAACCCTGAGCTACAAATATTCTCCTTTATTGATATTTTTATTTTAATAAACTAGAGCATAAATAGTGTTCATGAATTACCAATAAACAAACTATAAACAAACATTAAAAATGAATAAGCATTTAATTTATGAAGATTTTTATTGCTGTACATGGTTTTTTAAAAGTTCATTTTAAATAAATCTGAAAGGGAAATTATAGGACATAGCAATACTTGAGACAGCAGAACAGAAGAGAAAGAACTGGAGAAAATTATAAAATATAAAGTCTGCAAATATTAGTAGAAGGCCTGTGGCAAAAGAAAGCAATAATAATAAGCATCTTGGGTGCAATCTCAAAACATCTGGAGTACCACTTGAACACCATCAACATTGACAGATTTACCATCATTCAATTGCAAAAGGCAGCTTTACTTGAGACAGCTCACATCCTACAAGGGTACTTTTAACACCATCAAACAACAAAAGTTGCCTATTCAAGATCCTTGGCAAGGACTTAATAGATGGATAAAAATTTCAAATCCAGTCAAAACATCTGGCTGAATGTATGATTAACTATAATAATCTAAATAGGCTTTATTTGCTGAAGACAACAAAAAACATGGTTATTTAGCATCTCTTTTTAAGTATTCATGGTTAGGCATAATAAACAGCCATTATCTGCTGAATTTAAAATTTTAATAAGAAATTTCACAAACAACTTGGTATAAACTTTTTTTTATTCACATGTGACAGATTCTTTTCTGTCCAGAATTTATTATGGCCCATACTGCATAGTAGGTGCCAGTTTTAACAGTTTTTTGTTTATACTGAGAGAGAGAGAGAGAGAGAGAGAGAGAGAGGGAGAGAGAGGGAGAGAGAGAGAGAGATTCAAAGTAGTTGCAGGATTAGTCTACAATGTGGACATAGTTAAAAGTGGTTGGTGACTATACACATATGGTTGGAACAACCAAGCTTTATACAGCTGAGCAAATGGGTCTCCATAAGCTAGTTTTTAAAATAGCTCTCTTTGTGGCGTTCTTCCCCTCCCCATTCTACTGCACCTCATCCTATCCTGCAAGTAAGTGGCTGTTACTGGGTGATGAAGGGAGCTGGAGATTGTGAGACTGGCTGGGAAAGTGTCATGGGATGTTGAAACTGAAAATCATGTGACCCCAGTAGCAGTCAGTACCATTGAAGAAGCTACAATTTCCTCAAATTTCATTACTTCATGAGTTATGGTCCTGGATATTGCACACATTCTGTTGTTTTCTCTAGGAGAACAATCTCCCTTATTTAGAAAAATAACTTTCAATCTAATAGAATGAAAGCCTGATGGTAAAAGTCCATGTTTGCAGCTATTTCTTGAAATGAATGAATGAATATTTGATAAAGTCATTGATTATAAAAAAAGAAAAACTTGTCACTTTTCTAATAATTCAGGTTGTCTTCATCTATTAGCACAACTGAGTTCAAAATTTCTGTTGCTAACTGAGATATTTGTTAAGTGAATTTTGCCCCATTGTACAATCTTTCTTACCACAGTTATCAAGTGAATCACTGCAGTTGTTAAGTTAGTGACATGGTTGTTAAATTAATCTGGCTTCTCCATTGACTTTGCTTGTCAGAAGGTTGCAAAAGGTGATCACATGAGCCCAGTATACTGCAACCATCATAAATATGAGTCAGTTGCCAAGCGTCCGAATTTTGATCACGTGACCACAAGGTTGCTGCAACAGTCCTAAGTGTGAAAAACAGTCATAAGTCACAAACAGTTGTAAGTCAAGGACTACCTGTAGAGAAACTTTATATATCTGTGTGCATTTTTAATGAATTTGAACAAATATTTCCTGGGAGATCTTGCATGCAACTCGCAAAGTCACGTGATGTCGTGCAACATATCGGGAAGGTTTTGCCATTGCCAGCAATGGGATGGGTGCAGCTTCTGGATGAGGCATCCGGCCTGTGGGCCAGTAGTTTGACACCCCTGATATATCTAAAACACACCTGCTAGCCCTGAATAATCTTCTAAAAAAAGAGGGCAGGTAAACTTGACTAATATCTCTATAATTGCAGTATAACAAGTGGTATACTGTTGCTTCCAAACTGCCTGCTTTATATACAGCATACATAATTTTTGTGTACCTTCCAGCAATGCTGCTTATATTACATTTAATTAGGGTAGGGTTATAACTCTGTGATCATTTGGAGTTACCCTATTTAAATTTCTTTCTGATTTCATGTTGTTTAGTTTCATCCACTTAGTCCTACTTATTGATCCACATTAAATGTTTTCTTTGTCTAATTGTTGTCCTTGCCTATTTGGAACCTATTTGTATGAGAAATGCTAAAGATATGCAACATTTTTTCAATGAGTACTTTCTGTGACGGGAAAAAAAGATCAGACAATTCTAATGTGTCTTATTCCGGGAGAACATTTCTTGGAATATATTATTTTATTTAAAGGAGACATTATCATAGCACAAGGTTGGAATAAATTTCTGAATTCCATTTTTCAGATGGGGCATGGAGGGGCTTTACCCCAGTTACCGATTTATTTAATATTCAATTTTCCAAACACCACGTATGTATCACAAGCTGAATACCTTATTTTCATAGGCAAATACTTGAGAATTCTTGATTAGTCATATATTTTCCTGGGCAGTAGCAGAGACTAAGATATGAAACATGTTTTATTGCAGTGCATTGATTAGTAGAACTGGTTCATTTAAAAAAAATATATTATTAGGAATATTTTAGGAAGGGCTGATTTATTTTACACAGTACATTACTTTCATAAAATCAAAATTTGGATGGTTAAATTTTATGAGACCATTATTTCTATAAACATACAACTGAATTAGTACCCTGTATAAGATGTAAAGCAAATTCATGTGTTAACTAAAGGGCTTAGGACTCAAGAGATAAATTTTCAAGGATCTCAGGAATCTACAGTAAGTTGTATATATTACTATTTTTATTTATGTTCCATTTAAATGTATTTATTATTGAAAAGATTTATATGGCTGCCCATCTTAAGCAACTCTGGATTCGTCACAGCAACAATAAAACCAATAAATAAAATAATAATAAAAAAGTAAATTTTTTTTAAAAAAGTCTTAACTTTAATCTTTCCTTGGATTTCACCACAGCAGGCTCAGATGTCCTCCTCCTATGCTATCTACCTATGAATTAGAAAACACTATAGTAAACTACAAAAGCTTGAACAAGCTGTAAATGTTGGTAATTTGACTCTTTCTGTAAAATATATTTCTTTTGATCAATTAGTTATTGAATTGAATTGAATTGAATACTTTATTTGGCTGTGATTAGGTACATAAGATATTGTTCTCAGGTACAGAATGAATGTGGGTAACCCAGGAACACAGGTTCCCCAAAATGTATTAGTTTCTTTCTAAAGAAGCAATCTGCAAAATATGGTTATGGATATGACAGTTGTATGATCAATTTTGTCTTATGATTCTTATTGGGATTTTTTTTGTCACTATCTTCTTAGTGGATCCTAAGAATGCTTTTTAAATCCTGTACTCATTTGCATGCTACTAGGCTTCTGTGCAGTAAGTCAGACCCCAGTTGAGGTATTCACTGCTGTTGTTGACATCTGTGAGATGAGATATTATTCTCCTCCTTTTTTCAAGGATTATCCCTCATGGGTGAAATGATTGTATTTTTGGGTTAGATACCTTAGGAAGGAAATATTGCATACTTTGTAGCTACCATTACAAGATGTCCTTCTAAATATAACTACCATTCTTTTGTTTAGCTGTAAATAGTAACGATTTAGTTGCGTATATTTAGTTGCCATGTCAAGGAAGAATAAAATTTAAAATAATAAAACCAAATTATTCATAGGTAGGCTAACTAATGAGAAAACACAGTATTGGTTCTGACTAGGAGACATGAATAAAAATATAAATAAAGAATGGAAGCTTATAGTTTGCATATATCATTGAGGTTACAAAGTATGACCCAGCTGCACCACATATTTGCACCAATTGCTATGAGTGCATGAACACGTTGTACTTCAGCATGAATATCAGTTTCTTTCTAATAGCTCAGCAGTTCTCAACCTGTGGGTCGTGACCCCATTTGGGGTCGAACGACCATTTCACGGGGGTCGCCAAACACCGCAGTCCGCCATTTTTTTTTGGTCGGCCATTTTTTTGGTCGGCCATTTTTTCCCCTTTATGATGCGGGCCGTCATGCCGCGCATACGCGATGCGGGCCCACCATTTTTTTGGGTCAGCCATTTTTTTTGGTCGGCCATTTTTTGGGGGGGTCCGCCATTTTTTCCCCTTTGCAATGCGGGCCATTGCGCCGCGCATGCGCGATGCGGGCCCACCATTTTTTGGGTCCGCCATTTTTCCCCTTTGCGATGCGCCCGTCGCGCTGCACTTGTGCGGCGCGGGCCGGGGTCGAGCCCCAGAAAAGGTTGAGAACTGCTGTAATAGCTACAGTGTCTGTTCACTATGGGGCAGGAATGGAAAGGGGAGTTATCTTACATTGTGAGAAAACAATAAGCAAATAGCTAGAGACTTCTTATGAATGTCTTCTCATCTTCACATGGACATCTCTGAATTTATAGACATGGATGTCTATAAATGACAGTGGTCAGACAAGGGGGGAAAAGGACTCATTCCTGCTATTTGCATTTTTAACCTTTATATGGTACCCATGGCAGATTTTGCCTTTTTGTTCCTTCTGTTCTCTTTTCTTGCTCACAAAAGATGAGATTCGTTTTTTTCCAGTTTCTGTCTTTTCTTAATGCAGCTTTCCATTCATTATCATCCTAATTTTTTTTCCTCTATTTCTGAGGAAGGAAGGAGGAAGTGTATGTAGTGGTTATTTGAAAGAATGGTCAATATTAGGAGGTGAGAAGTGGGTTAATGATGTAATCTGGTCAGTTATTGTAAAGCCAATTAATTTTAATCAATAGTTTTTAATTCAATTGTTTTATTTAGCCCATTTTTGCTCCTTTTTGTGGTTTATGGCTGGTATATAATATATGCATAGATACATATATGAGTTTATTCAATGAAGTGGGGAATCACTTGACTTTTTTTCACTTTGTATTGCAACCCAGGTTGTTTTATGACAGGTATAGATTTATGCATACATATATGAGCCCACAAATATAGCAAGACATTTAGAATTGGAAGCAAGGGAAGATATAGTTATTATAAAATAAAGCAAGGCAGATTCATAGCAGTGTACATGTAACATCATGAATGGAAGAAAAAGATAAAAATAGGAGAAAATCACTGGAAATTTTAGCAATACCTGAAAAGGGAAAAGTATTGAGTAGGGAAATAACAATGTGTTATCACTCAGTAGCTTACCTCATGCTTGACATAGATAAGATTCCAGACTCCATCTGTATCTTTTCAAGTTGTTGTTTTGAAGTACTCAGCTAGCAGATAATAACAAAGAAAATTCTGTGATAATCTGGAATCCTACCATCAGTCAGATATTGGCTAAATGAAGTGGCAACCTGAAGCTGCTTCATAGTTCAAGAATGGAATTAGCTCTTTCTTTACTCTTTATTCTTAAGGCTATTTTCTTGTGGTCACAATTAAGAAATAGTCTTTGATATTGAACCTCGGTCATACTTTATATTTGCTTCCACACAACTGTACTACTTTTTATCTCTCCTCTTCTGAACTATGATATTCTGGAATGTGATTTTCAAAATGCAATTTCCTAACCCAGGAAGGATGCCTTTTAAAATCAGTCTAGTTGTGATCTAATCTGGGATATATTTTCTCTTTCAAAATGCTGAAATGGAGTATACTTTATCCATTCCCTATGCCTCCTGCTTCTTGCAACATATATATTGGGACAGAAAAGGCTGCCTGTTATTTTTGAATATTTAGAACAAAGATGAACAGCTGCTCCCCTAATTTTATAGAGGCTTTTTAAAAGCCTTCACACTGACTCCTCAGACCCCCATTAACTCACATTGAGAACAGATTCTTAAGCAAAAGATTTCTCCTTTCTGAAGCATTTTTCCAGTAACCTTATAATATTTCAAAACATGTTAACTCCCATGTCAAATATCTATTCCACTATATCTAGATTTCTAGTCTTTCAGCCTGACAAGGGATTTGTGTACCAAATTCAGCACTTAGGATCTGAGGGGAAAAGGTGATTCAGAGCCTATGGGAATATTCCTTAAAGCAGCTGTGATTTTTCCTGCAGTGTGACCCTGAGAAAAGATGCATTTGGTTTAAGTACTTGCCAACAGGTGCTCAAGGCATGCCTTTGCCTATTCTGAAACATTTTTCCCTTTGATAGAAAGCCCAGCCCAGCCCACACAGAGTGCATTCCATTTAGCAGTCTCCTTCTGGGGATAAATTTCCAATCTGTATATTTTCATTCCAAGATCTTTATTTAAAAATATACAGCAAGAAAAAAAAACACCTTTTAAAACCTTGGTACATTTAAAACAGCCGTAGGCAGTTTGAAGCTCTTTTTGCAATGTCTGTAAGGCTGCTATAAAGTTTAATAGATAAGTCCCAACCACCAAGAATTAGACCTTTAAAATCAAATACTCTGTGGGATTCAGATCTCTCTCTCAGGGCTGTGATAACCGTGGATCGGCAAATCCAGTAAACTCATTCTGAGATTCATTGTTGTTTAGGTTTCAATAGAAGATATTTTTTTTAAAAAGTAGGATGTACTATAGGTAAACAAAAGGTATAAAGCATATTTCTCCTACCATTGCAGTTGAGAATCGAAAGTTCTATGTATTGTGGGAACTCCAAAGAGCATTTCTTGTTTACTACAAAACAGGGTTTCCCAAACTATGTGACGGTGCAGAGAAAGTCCAGGGGAGATATCAAGAACTTTTAGTCACATTGTTACAATAAATCCATATTTTGCAAAGTTTCATTGTATTATTTTCATTATTCATTTGTATTCATTTTAGTGTTTGAATTTTTAGTGGAAGTATATATATATATATTAAAATTTCACAAAAGAGAGGTGTGATAGCAAAAAGAGAACTCTTGCTATAAAAATTATAGTTCTTATAGTTCTTGCTATTTAAATTACCAAGGAATAAAAGAGGATTGTACATTTCATATCATCCTTCTTTCTTCATTATGAGTTTAGATCCCTAAAGAAATAACAGATATCACCATATCATATCACAATATTCTAAAACTAGTAACTTCCAAGAATATTTGAGTTCTTGCTACAGAAGCAGTCTATGATTACATTATTGAAATAATCTTTGTTGAATTCATATATTATCTGTCTGTAATAATACAAAAAATGATTTGTGGATTACAAAGTTAAATTGAAGAGCAGAGAATAAAAAATCTCTACCAGTTATCAGTCGAAAGCATATTCTTGACATCTTGAAATATGATTGTATGAGATAATATACAATTGTAATTTGAAAACATCACAATATATTTTCTCATAGCTTGCAGAGAACTTATCTGTATTATGATCATAAGACGGTCTGTTTAAAAGATTTGGAGAACCAGAAAGAACATATATATAAAACTAGTACATATTAAATAATCCCAGTTCTATTCTTACATAAATATGAGTTTGATCTTTTATTAACTGAACTATATTTTTGTTTAAAATTAGTTGAGCTCTTTGTTAGGTTGTTCTTGATACTATTCTTATATTCTTGTTTTATAAAGATTTTGGAGATTCCTTGCAATTAGACAAAGCAATATTAGACTTTGTTATTATTCAGTCTTTATATCAATTCCCAGAGAAATATTATGACTTTATGTGCTTTGTCAACATGATGCAAAATACCCACTGGGTAATTATACTTTATCCATCATTTCATTTTCATTCTACTCAATGTTTTCTCATATTTTTGCTAGGTGTCCATTTGAGCTAGCATGTGGAGGCAGCAATAAGCCAGATGAAAACTGAAAAACTGAATCTTTACCTGTACATAATAAGGTGCTTTTTTGTTGTCTGAAATAATATTTTCTTTGGTAATATTATTACAAGAGTGCACTTTACAAGATTTTCCTTAAAAATGCATTTAGTTAATTTCTAATGGGGCCCAAAACTGTTATAGGGTGTTCATGTGTAGGGTCTGTAGCCATGGAATTTTTCTACTAGATTGTAATTTTATAAGGTTATAGGTTATAATTTTGCTTTTTGATGTAATATTAAAAGCATCCTTGTCATTTGTGTAATAGGTCCTAAGTGGCACATGCCATTTTGATTGCAATAATTATCTGCAATTAGTATTGATATTTAATTAATATAAGGTTAATCATGTAAGTGCACCAAAGTGGGCAATTCTGTCCTGCAGGAGAGTCATTTGTATTTTTATTTCTGATGCTAAGTGTAAATGATGTATATTTCTTGAATTGCGATGCAATTCAAGTTTTGGTCAACACGATGTAAAAAAGATGTTGAGACTCTAGAAAGACTACGAACAGCAACAAAGATGATTAGAGGACTGGAGGCTAAAGCATATAAGGAACGGTTACTTGAATTGGGTATGACTAGTTTAATGAAGAGAAGGACGAGGGGGACATGATATCAGTGTTCCAATATCTCAGGGGCTGTTTATTATTATTATTATTATTATTATTATTATTATTATTATTATTATTATTATTATTATTATTATTATTATTATTATACATGGATAATCTCAGTTTCCTTAATTTTATGGTGCAATTTGTAAATTCTACATAATATAGAAAACTGGTGTTTAAAACAAGAAAATATATTGTAGCAAAAAGAAAAGAAATGGCATAAATCTAAATGCATGTAGTTCTTGTTCAATGACTATTCATTTGAACTTGCAATGTACTGAACAAATGATACTTACGACTAGTCCTTGAAGTTCCAAGTGTCTTAGCATCCATGAAATCACATGATCTTGATGCAGGTACTTGGTGCCCAGCTCATAATTCTGATAGCATAGTGTCCCACTGCCACATGGTCGCAATTACCCACTTTGCTGGCTTCCTACATGCAAAGTCAATGGAGAAGCCAGCAGGTGGTTGTAAATGGTGACTATGTAATTTCTTCACTTAACAGGAGTGCAGGATACTCTTAAAAACAGCAACTAGGGAGTGCAGGAATTGATGTTGCTAAGAGATGTGGTCATGTGACATCACTCTTTATGATCACATTGCTTGGTGATGAAAATTTGAGTCCAATTGCCATTACTCTGTACACATAATTGAAAGACTGAGTGAAATTGAACACGTCAAAGTCACTATATTTTTGTAGTTGGGTAAAAGCATTTCCCCCATTTTTAAAAAAAGATAATTTCAGTATTTTAAACTGTTTAAACAATCTATTGTTTTATGTGTGTTCGTGTGAGAGAGAGTTACTTCAGTTGCTTAATTATTAATGATAGCTTTATTGCTCTTCTTGTGTTGCTATTGCTATCTATTTTGAACTGTTCTAATAAGTGGAACAACAGGATATAAATTATTCACATAGGTAATAAATAAAGATGGACCAATGGACTAACTGAATGTGACAGTTTTAGATTTTCAGGCACGAATAAATTCATCTAATGGTTTTGAAGGAACCAATGCTCTATGATCCCAATCTGGATCTGAGTAGGGCAAAATTAGTCCAAACTAAATAAAATGTCATATAGTGCTAAATAAAACTGTATTGCAAATACATTTAACAATCTTCAGAAATGCTCTGGCTTTTGATTGAACTGTGGTGTATCATCAAATCAGCATAGACTTTTTATTGAGCACATAAGATATTCTCCAGGAGGACCTGCCCAACCTGGTCTTTTACATCTTGTAAAGGTACATCAATCGCCACTGTAACTAAGCCCATCTACCTCACTGCTAGTTACCTTCTTATTTTCTTTCATTCCAGCTTTCCAAAAACTGTACGCTTCTCCAGAGATATAGACATGTAGTGTCTGAGGTATCATAATTTGAATTTGGTCAAGAAATTTGGAATAATTTGCTTGATATCCATTTGCTTATTTATTTATTTGGCTACCATGCAGTCTCAGGAATCTTTTCCAATATCAAAGTTCAAAATATTCATACTCTTTCTATCCTGCATCTTTAAAGTCTATCATTGGTTTATAAATTTAAAAATGTAATATAAAGATAACAAAACCAGCTGATTAGAATATAGATTTGATGATGGCATTATAAAAGTCCTGAAAAGGAAACCACAGTCAAACAATTTCCTCAAAGACTAAAAATCATGAAATTAGAGAATTCATTTCTAACAGAACAAATGTCTCTGAAGGAAATCCTGTAACTTGAACAGACATAATCTTTTTGTGGAAATTATTCTTCACAAATAAATTAATACATTGTTTATATGTTTATTTAAGTACTAGATGCCCTACTGAATCATCAGTTCAGAGGTATTTCCTTACCTAAACAGAGAAACATAACGATTACAAGTGTAGCGAAAAAGCAGAGAAAGTGGGAATGACTTCCAACTTTCTGCTGTCTTCCCCAGTGAGTTTCTTTGTGGGAGACTGGTAGGGAGCATTAGAAATCTTTCATTTCCCTCTCCCTGTATCTTCCTCCCTCCCTCCCACACTCCCTCCCTCCCTTCGTTCCTTCCTTCCTGGAAGCTCCCTTCCCTCCCTCCATCTTTTCCTTCCTTTTTTTCTCTCCCTCTCTCAAATTTCTGCCAGCTTCCCCATTTATTTTGCTTATGGGAAGCTTGCAGGGAGAAAGTCAGTGGAGAAGCCAGTAGGAATTTGCAAGCCCAGTAAGTGACTGTTGCTGGATGGGGACAAAGAAGGTTATGCCAGGAATATGGGTCAGGAATAGCATGTGAGGGTTCATGAGTGGTGCCACAGGGATTGAGAAGGGTATGTGGGTATGCTTATGATTCTTTGGGTGAATCAATGTAGTGGGAAGTATTTGCATTAATACAAGATTTCAGTAGGTTCAGTTCCATCAAGAGGGATAGGACTAGCTCTTTTTGTGACTTCATTTGTTGAAGACAGAAGTTGGAGAAGTAATCTGGAGGGCTTATATCAGTGATATAAGATATGGCAATTTTACTGGAAATATTCTCAAAGTGAGTACCTAATAATATCTGGCTATTATCAAAACAAGCAACAGATGGAAACAAGCTTTTCTACAATAAATCCTATATCACTAAATGCCTGTTTGTCCCAATCTAGTTAACTGAGTAAAAAATTATGTGTGTATGTAGAAATAATAATTGGTTTGGAAGTGCTCAAGAGAGAAATATAACTGGGTCAATATCCAATGAAATTTTTAGATTGAAGCAATCTAAACAATATTCTCTTTCTCCATATAATTTCTGCAATACCATCTTTTCTTCTGTCCCTAATGCTCACAGCAGACTTTGATAACACATTGGCAGAGAAGAAGAAATCCCTGAAACTCTTTTTTGTTCCCTCATTTACAGCAACTGCAGAATACAGTTATTAAAATAGATAGTGTTGGATCTGTTAGGAAGACTCTTTGGTAATATATTTATCTTTATTCTTAGTGTGGAAACTAATGTGCATAATATCAGGAGTCAGGTGTACCTAATCAGCCTCTATATATGTTATTGTCATTCAAATTCATAAAAATCAATGGTCCTAAAGCAGGCTTAATGGCTATTTTTGTCCAAAGCCATATTTCCTTGGAAGTAATTTGTAATTTGCAACATGTCAGTAAAAAATTAGAAGAAATAGGAGCACAAGCAGATAGACCTACAATTCTCCCATTGTCTTTCTCCAACATTCTCTTTTTCTAACACTTTTCTTTCTTCTGTTCCCCTCCCTCTGCCTATAATAGACCATGACCAATTACTCTTTCCAGAGCTCTGAATTGCTTGTTAGGAAAGGCAGAGAAACACATGTCCACTTCTGTTTTAAGGACAGGCAGCAATTTTTATCCAGGCATGAAACAACCATGCACATCCATTCTCTTATATATCTGATTTCACTTTGAGTCTTTAAATTGAACCAATCATTAACATTTAATTTCATTGAGACTTAGCACTCTCTTTTCAGTAAACTACTTTAAAATTAGATCAATAAATTATGGGTCATAGGCTGTGGTTTTGCCAATGACAATGACTTCTACCTAGCTTTGTTCACCACTAATTTTATAGTCTATTTTTTTTATCTGTACTACTCTGCTAAATTTTCATAGGATTCAATAATATGCATACTTTATATCCAAAGAAAGTCACTGCTTTAAATTTCCTATTTCTTAATGCTGACACTAGCACAATAATTACTGTCTAAGCTATAGTGATAGGATGTCAGGTGGAAGAATGAATTCTTATATTGTTTCATCAGATAAATGCTGGGTCAGAAATTCAACTAACTGATTTATGACATTAAGTAGTGCAGGTGAAAAAAATATCATGATTCCCTCCCTCCTGATCCCACCTCTGTCATTATTGTAATGATGTACCAAACAATTGTTTAAATGAATTTTAAAAAGTGTTATTCATGTAACATTGATATAATAGTAAAATGTCACATTTCTGGAAATCTCAGGCAAACTCATATAGGGACTGTGTATCATCTCCTCAGCTTGATATATGGAACCACAGTAAAAAAAAGAGTGTATAATATAAAATCCTTTATGATGTAAAAGTATCCAATCAAGAAATCCAATGATAGGACTTCCGGTTAGGCGTCGTGGCATAACGGGGCTATATCTTCCACGTTCAATTTCACCCTACCGAGGACCCTAAAAAGGGTCAGAAGTTGTCCCAGAGAGATGATGAAGAATGAGGCGACCATCCTTGATCATGGAGGGGCAGTGGCCCTGCTGCTGGATCAGAGGAAGCCCTCCAAACTGGCAGGGGAAAGACTGGCTGCATTTGTGTGGCCAGTCAGAAGCTGCTGACAACCGAAGATAAGCACTAACTAGCAATTTTTGAGCAATGTGGATGGAACTGGGTGAGACTTTATACTCTTTTTATGACTATAACACTATTTTCCTGGAAAAAAGAATGCCCAAAGCAAAGAATCCTCCACGATGAGAGAGGGAAGGGAAGTTTTTGCCCCATTCCCTCAGGAAAAGAAAAGCAGCAAATTAATTGCTTTGGGGGAAAATAGAGGAAACTACAAGATCAATTTGGAATTAATACAGATATATTACAGCTTTGAAATTTGGGGACTAAAAGTATCTTTGAGATTTTTTTAGAAAAGATATTTGAAAGTCTGTAAAATAGGCTTGGAATTGGAAATCTGGAAGGCGGTGTCAATGACATCTAGTGGCGAATCACTGCACTACAATTTATTATGTTGAAAGGAAACTTGGCTTGAAGCCTGGATTTAGATAAGACTATTTGTTGTTCCTGGAAACTTTCACTTTTGCAGACTGCAGCTGGGAAAAACGAAAAAAAAATCTCTTGGGCTGCTTATTTGTGTTGGGGATGTTACTGTACTGTAAAGAGTAGATACAAAAACAAAATAGGTGTTTCATAATGGTAAAAAACAAATGGTAAAAAACCATCTTTAATACTTGTTTTTGAAGCCCCCAGCTTGATATAACAAAACATAAAAACTTAGCTAAAATAGTTAATTATTTTAACTATTTTAGCTAAGTTTTTATGTTTTGTTTTTGTGATGGAAAAAGTTGTAAATGATTGTACTCAGTTGAGTTGTTTTAATTTGATTTTTTTTGTTATATTTATAATTATAAAAATTAATAAAAAAAGATATTGAAAAAAAGAAAAAGAAAATGTTAATGAATCTCAGAAAGAAATTCTTTTTATGTTGAAATCAATCCAAGAGACAATTGATTTATTTCAGCATGAGACTAAAAATAACACAAATGAGATAAAAGAACAATTTTCTAACTTAAACTTACAAATTCAGACAATGGCTAGAATAGAATAGAATAGAATAGAATAGAATAGAATAGAATAGAATAGAATAGAATAGAATAGAATAGAATAGAATAGAATAGAAAGAGTTAGAAGGGACCTTGGAGGTCAACTAGTCCAACCCCCTGCTTAGGCAGGAAATCCTATACCATTTCAGACAAATGGTTGTCCAGTCTCTTCTTAAAAACTTCCAGTGTTGGAGAATTCACAACTTCTGGAGGCAGATTGTTCCACTGGTTAATTGTTCTAACTGTCAGGAAGTTTCTCCTTAGTTCCAGATTGCTTCTCTCCTTGATTAGTTTTCATCCGTTGCTTCTTGTCCTGCCTTCAGGGGCTTTGGAGAATAGCTTGACTCCTTCTTTGTGGCGGCCCCTGAGATATTGGAACACTGCTATCATGTCACCCCTGGTCTTCATTAGACTAGACTAGACATACCCAAATAATAATAATAATAATAATAATAATAATAATAATAATAATAATAATAATAATAATAATAATAATAATAATAATAGTAATAGTAATAGAGTTGGAAAGGACCTTGAGGTCATCCAGTCCAACCCCCTGCTCAGGCAGGAAACCCTATACCATTTTGGAAAAATGGCTGTCCAGTCTCTTCTTAAAAACTTCCAGTGTTGGAGCATTTACCGCCTCTGGAGGCAGGTTGTTCCACTGATTAATTGTTCTCACTGTCAGGAAGTTTCTCCTTAGTTCTAGATTACTTCTCTCTTTGATTAGTTTCCACCCGTTGCTTCTTGTCCTGCCTTCAGGTGCTTTGGAAAATAGCTTGATTCCCTCTTCTTTGTGGCAACCCCTGAGATATTGGAACACTGCTATCATGTCCCCCCCTCGTCCTTCTCTTCATTAAACTAGACATACCCAATTCCAGCAACCATTCCTTATATGTTTTAACCTCCAGTCCCCTAATCATCTTTGTTGCTCTTCTCTGTACTCTTTCTAGAGTCTCAACATCTTTTTTGCATCGTGGTGTCCAAAACTGGATGCAGTATTCCAAGTGTGGCCTTACCAAGGCATTGTAAAGTGGTATTAATGTGGCCTTACCAAGGCATTGTAAAGTGGTATTAATACTTCATGTGATCTTGATTCTATCCCTCTGTTAATGCAGCCCAGCACTGTGTTGGCCTTTTTGGCAGCTGCAGCACACTGCTGGCTCATATTTAGGCGATTGTCTACTAGGACTCCGAGGTCCCTCTCACAGTTACTACTATTGAACAAGGTGCCACCTATGCTTTATTTGTGCATTTGGTTTTTCTTGCCTAAATGTAGAACCTTGCTTTTTTCACCATTGAATTTCATTTTGTTAGATAGTGCCCAGTGTTCAAGTCTGTCCAGATCCTTCTGTATCTTAAGCCTGTCTTCTGGAGTGTTGGCTATTCCTGCCAGCTTGGTGTCGTCTGCAAATTTGATGAGTTCCCCATCTATCCCTTCATCCAAATCGTTGATAAAGATGTTGAAGAGCAGAGCCCTGGGGCACCCCACTACACACTTCCCTCCATGTAGATGCGGTTCCATTGAGGACCACATGCTGAATACGACCGGTCAGCCAGCTACGGATCCATCTGGTGGTGGTTCTGTCTACCCCACATTTTTCTATCTTATCAAGTAGTAGGTTGTGATCTACTTTATCAAATGCCTTACTGAAGTCCAAGTAAATTATGTCCACAGCATTCCTCTGATCCACTAATTTTGTCACTTGGTCAAAGAATGCAATAAGATTTGTCTGGCATGATCTATTTTTGACAAACCCATGTTGGCTTTTAGTAATGACTTCGTTTGCCTCTAGGTGTTCATTGATTCGTTATTTGATTATCTTTTCCAGAATCTTCCCAGGAATTGAGGTCAGGCTGATAGGTCTGTAATTTGCTGGGTCCATTTTTTTTCCTTTTTTGAGGATGGGAACTACATCAGCTCTTTTCCAGTTCTTTGGTAGTTCCCCTGTGCTCCAGGATCTTTGAAAAATATAGTTCAGTGGTTCTGAGATCACATCTGCCAGTTCCTTGAGAACCTTGGGGTGTAATCCATCTGGTCCTAGTGATTTGAACTCATCTAGGCTGGACAGGTGTTCACTTACCATTTTCTTGCCTATCTTAACTTGTATTTCTATTTTGTTTTTTTATGGCACTATTTTTGATAGGTTGGTCTGTTTTTCCCCTTTGTGTAAAGACAGATGTAAAAAAGGAGTTAAATAGTTCTGCTTTCTCCCTGTTGCTTGTCACCTTCTTGCCACTTTCACCCACGAATGGACCAATAGTTTCCTTCACTTTTTTCTTGTTCTTTACATGTTGAAAGAAGCTTTTTTTTTGTTATTTTTGACTTTGGTTGCAAGCCTTAGTTCATTTTGAGCCTTAGCTTTCCTCACTTTGTCTTTGCAGGCTCGGACTATTTGCTGATATTCTCAGTTATGTGCCCCTCTTTCCACTTTCTATACTTGTCCTTTTTATCTTTCAATTTGTCAGAGAGTTCTTTATGCAGCCGTGCTGGTTTCTTTCGAGAGCTGTTGTTTTTCCTCTTTGTTGGTATTGTGCTAGACTGTGCTTTTATTATCTCATTTTTCAAAATTTCCCAAGCTTCTTGAGTTGTTTTCCCCTTGAGGATTCTCATCCATGGAATCCTTCCCAAGCCCTCTCTAAGTTTATTGAAATTAGCTCTCCTGAAGTCCAAGACTCTAGTTTGACTGTGTTCTATTGCTTGTGCTTCCATAATGTTGAATTCTAATATTGCATGATCACTTCCTCCCAGGGTTCCTATGGCTTCAACACCTTCTATCATTTCATCTCTGTTAGTGAGAATTAGATCCAAAATGGCTAATCTCCTAGTTCTCTTCTCTACTTTTTGGGAGACAAAGTTGTCTGCTAGGTTTGCCAGGAACCTGTTTGATCTTCCACTTGGTGCAGAGTTTGTCTCCCAGTTGATGTCAGGGTAGTTAAAGTCCCCCATTACTATTGTGATGTGCTTCCTACATACCTTAGTTAGCTGACTAGCAAAAAGTTCATCTGTTTCCTCTGTTTGGTTGGGTGGTCTGTAGTATACACCTATTATTAGTATACACCCACACTTATTAGTTCGTTCCTACAAAGAAGGAACTAATAACCCAGAAAACAGAAGGAAAATTAGAAGAAATGAATCCAAAGGAAGGAATTAATAGACAGAGACAAATGAAAAATTAGAAGATGCAGTGATAACACAGAAAATGGAAAAGATATCTTACTTGTCCAGATCTCAGAACACATTTGAGGATAAGGAAGAAGAGCTGATTGAATGGATGATAAAGCTATTAGGAGAAATGCTGAATATTGACAAACAAGGAAAGAAAAGAAAAACTGAAGGAGAAGGATGGAGCCTCTTTAATGAATATAAATGGGTTGAGCATTGTTCGAAAAACACTTCAATCAAATTCTTTTCCTCATTCCAAATAATATATACAAAAACAGAGGAAGAATTACTTGATGATTTAAATGTACTGACTTGGAAAGTTATTTGGCAAAGGAAGAAAGTTAGAGTAAGACTGAAGAAAATAAAAGTATTATTATAATTAGAAGGACAGTATTTGTAACTAGAATATTAAACTTTGTTATGAGTAGGGAAATATGAAAATTTTAAAAGGGTTTGAATAAAGAAAGCTTTTAGTTACCCAAATATAATTTATCATGAGAAAATTATAAGCAATAGAGATATTTTGAACATTGATGGGAAATTAAAATTTTTAAAAAGAGGGGAAAACAGGATATTGATTGAACAAATGGATTTTAAGTGCAAATGCAATTGACATATGTTCTGGCTAGAAAAGATATTATAAACTGACACTATTGATATTATATATTATCAGAAAAATGTGATATTTAATTGTATATGTATTAACAGCAACAAGAATTGTATTGGCCCAGTTTGGAAAAATACATACCACCAGAAGAAGAGAGGATCAAGGAAGCACTGGATGGTGTAGTATTGGAACTAGACTGAGAAAGTTAATATATACCACTGAATTACCAATGGACCCGTACAACATGTTGCTTATTAAGTACTCATGATTGTAAAATTAGAAAATTAATAAAATATTTATATATATAAAAGAAATGCTATGATAGGAAAAAGACATAATTATCACAGAGCATTTTGCAGGTTCCCTTGGAAAATTTAATCTTTGCTATAGAATACATATAATAAAACCAGATTTTAGAAGTAATGGGTAAATAGTATTTCTTGTGATAAACCAGACAAATTGAATTAATACACAGATATAATAGAAATTGAAACCAATACTTTATTTATCCACCACTTCCAAAATAATATGCCAGTAAAATTAAATAATTGAATCCTGTTCTAAAATATATTAACAGGCTCTCTAACTCGGCTTTATTACAGAGCTTCAACAGCTAAACTGGACTGAAAACTTAGAGTTATAAAAGTAATATAATTGTAGTTTCCTCTAAGTTATTCTACACATCATGCACAGGGAAAAAGCTACATTAATAAATTAAAAATAGCAAGCCAATCAGTTGTTGGCAGCTTGCAGTGTGATAGCAATACTGGTAATTTTCGGGTTGGAGGTGTTCAGAACATGAATTTCAGGTGGTGACAGAAGATCCTTCTTGGAGGCAATATTTAGTGGTTGTGTATATATTGATTCTTTTTAAAATACCAGCAAATTTCATACAGCTGGTTGTTGTAAGGCCTATTCTAAATATATGTCTGCAACTATTTAATTAAATATGCAGATCAACATTCCTTAAAACTGATTTGACCAAAACATGATTTTTTTTGCATTATTGGAAAAAATGAAAAATCATTTTCAGCATTCTTTGTTAATTTTGTTAAAAGCATGGTGTATATACTGATTTAAATAAAATATATGTTTGCACCCTTATTCTGAAAAGAGAAAGCATGGTCTTACAAATAAGGGCTGTACGCTGGATTCTATTATAGCTGTAGAGAACCAGTTTTCTAAGGCTAATGCTATGGGAAAGATGGTATGAATGAGAAAAAAGTCCCCACAATAGACTGACTATTCAGATTATGTACATGTTGACATTTTCCCTTTTGTGATGAAGAAAAAGTCTTAAAAAACACCATTTTAAACTCAAGAAATTATTTACACTTATTGAGTGAATGCTGCCTGAACATTCCGTGTGACCCTAAGAAGATATATTAAAGTAATTGCTTTCAAGAATGGAATTAAATAGATTGTAAAGTACAGGCCTTTTCAGAATACATATCAGAGATCTAGCCCAGAGCAGTAAACTCTGAATTAAAGAGATGCATCCAATATTTATATTCGGTTCACTTGAATGTAATATTATTTCAACTAGATTTATAAAATGCACCACAGTTCTGCACCAGAGAACTGGCCATCTAATACCTATTGGCAATTCTAAACATTTGTCTTTTCAGTTTCATATTTGCCACAATATGGAATTTTCCTAACATGATCATCAGCAATCTTTTAAAAGGAAGGTGATGAAAACTGGTCAACATTTCATTTTAAAGAATATATCCAGATTGAATAAAATTGAACAAATGTGTATATGACAAACTGTTAATTGTACTAGAGTTTTACTGAATATGTAATTCTATGCTAATATTAAATATATTTTCCCAAGGAGAAAAATATTAAAGTTATATTTAAATTACATCTGCATAAAGTTATGGTCTTTAAGATACATGTTCATGGCCAAAAGGATGACATTGGAAAAAAGATACATTACAAGTCCAAAAATGCTACAGAAGCTTGACACTCTGACAAATCAACATTAATAGACATAAACAATAGCTATAGACTATGCAAAAGAGACAATCAACAAGCCAAAAAGGAAACAAAAAGACCTAAGCACCTCTCCACCACAATCAGCACTCAGATGAACAAAGATTAACTCCAAGATTTACATCACACCAACAAGCAAATAAACAATACACCAAATCAAGGAACTGCCAAACAAGTCAACAGGAAACAGCCCAACCAAAGAACCTCTAAGACCAGCCCCACCAATACTTACAGAGCCAGCCACTAGAATAAACTGACAGCAAAGCCCTACTCTTTACTAGCACTGATGATACTACCTAATTTGGGTGATGAAACAACTGCAAAAAACAACAACAACAAAAAAAAACAAGTGAGCTCAGAAAGCATCAATGACCCCACAGGTATATTACTGACATTTTATTTACTTTACTTTTATTTACTTTTATGTTATTTATCTATTAAATTTATATAGCCAATATTAGATTGAGAAGTTAAACTTGGAAAATATGCAACAATGGCAAAATTAATAGCATATTCACCACAGACATAAAACCTAATTTAAGAAAGAATGTCTTCCATATATACTATACAATATATCATGCTGGAAAGCAAATATTTATATATTCATTCATTTATATATTCATTTATGTGTATCCCGCCTTAATCATTTTTACAAATAATTTCAAGATGGCAAACATATCCAACACACCTTCCTCCTCCTATTTTTTCCACAACAACCCTGCTAAGTGAGCTGGGCTGAGAGAGAGTCACCCAGATGGCTTTCATGGCTAAGGCAGAATTAGAACTCAGATTCTTCTGCTTTTTAGCCTGGTGCTTTAAATACTAGACAAAAATGGCTCTTTTTTTTTAAGGGGAAAAATTGATTAAAGAACTGAAATCAGAAATACGTGAAAAATTTAACTGTTAATGAATGTTATGAATTAGGATACAACAAAAGAGAAATCAGAAACTTAATATCTATAATGTTATTTCTTTTCTTTCTTTCAAAAAATATGAAAATTTTGGCACTTGTCTCAGAGAATCACATTCTATCTTATATTGTTAAAAGAATTCATTATAATTTGTTTTTATGGTTTATTTCTTATTAACACTATACTGAACATTAACTGTACAATTGATAATTCCTTTGTAGAGTTAGTGATATTATATTATTACATTTCTGCATCAATTCAAAAGGTACAGTCTTAAATGGAAAGTTGGACAAATCTGCAGTTTTACAAGGTGTAAAAATATTGAATTATATCAAAGATCTTACTTGCCTATATGGTGTTGGCTTGGATTTTTTTTTTAAGGATCAGAATAAATATCCTAAATGTTCATTTGAATGAAAGTATTCAAATAAAAGTAACAAAATCTTGACTTTGGCTTCTAGATAGAGAAAAAAAACCCGTATTAATGGAAAAGAGGGATTAGAAGGGATGAAAGGAGCATGCAGATCCTTAATCTTTCATAACTCATCTGCAACATTTCTATTTCAATTTCTTTTCCGCTGTTTATTTCAAAGATCACAGTCATGTGTTTAGCAAAGTAATCAGTTCGGTACTGAGAAAAAAAAAGTGGATAAAAAGGCAATCCACCTTCCATCCCTGTCACTTTATACTTTGCTATTTTCAGGGGAAGATTATAAAAATAATCAATTTTTATTACTTTTACTAATTTCTCTATATGCTCTTCTTAGCATATAGAAACTTCATAATGATTACAATGGGGTGGATTCATTGCAAATTCCTGAGCTGTTATATTTTAATATACGCTGCATATGTAAGGAATGAGATATGCATTATATTTCCTACATTCTAGTACCATCACACATTCAGACAGGGAACTGTAATTCTTAACAAAATTAAACTATGTCAGTTCAGAATAAGAAGAATAAGGCATTTCATGACTTGGCAGTACTTCTTAAAACAGTAACTAAGGAATACAAATATGGGTGTGATGCAGTGGTGGGATTCACTTCGGCAGAACTGGTAACTAATTTTTTGTTGCCCAGGCCCAGAATGGACTTCTGGAAGTGGCATCCACACAAAGACCTAGTTGTTCACATATCTGAATCCCACCACTGGTATGATGACAGAGGTTAGGACTATATTCACCTCACTTTGTGTGAAATTTCAATAGCTCAAAGCCTGGACATAGAATGTATACAAAAAGGAAACTCACACATATTATTCCTGTGACTTTTAACAGGAGTCATTTGTATATGCTATGAATCCAATGTAAAATATATAGTATATTTTGCAAAGCTGTTTTGGGCAATCAATTTTTTATGTGGTTAATCTAGCAGGTTACTTCAATTTACTTCCTTACTTCACAATCAAGTAAGAGAGAGAAATAAAAAAGAAAAATCTGATAACATGTCTTTAAATCATTTGTTATTAGATCAAGACTTATATTGTCAGACATTTATAAAACCAAAACAAAGGATCAATTTGCAGATGGATGAAGAAAAATAATCCGTCACAAGTTGGATATTCCTATTTCTCACTAGAGATAATGTATGAATGGAAAATCATATCATTTGTTATTAGATCAAGATCTATATTGTCAGAGATTTATAAAACTAAAATGAAAAACCAATTTGCAGATAGATGAATAAAAATAATCACTCACATTGGATACTCCTATTTCTCACCAGAGATAATGTATGAATGGAAAAAGCAGAAGTGAAATAAAAAGGAATTCTGGCTGTGGATAAAATGGATTTTATTAAATGAGTACTCACATGCCTTTGATATTTCATTTTGCTATTACATTTAGTTCTCTGCTTTAGTAACCAACAGACTAATGTACTTGCTGTGCAATTGGTACATGACAGGAGTTTAGAAAAAGTTTAAATTCCTTATAAGAGGAAACGTTCAGCACACTACAGAACCTATCAGTGCTCCCTAAAGTATAACAAAACACAATTTTCCAGACCAAAACATTCTCACTGCTTATGCTCTGCAGGCAAAATAAATGTTTTAGGTTCAGACTTCAGCTTGTATTGCAAAACGTAAGTGTGAAGCTGGGAAGAAAGTCAAGTTTTAGTAAGCAATTTTTCAGCAGCAAGGTAGTGCCTTTTCCTACTGTTTCAAGTGAGTAGCAAAATCAATATGGTCATCTCCTTTGTAAATAAACCATGTATTCTAGGGTATGGATTTTGATGAACTGGATATCTACAAATTCATAACACATTGACTTATTCATTGTACTTATATAGCATTAAAAATGGAAAGGTCTAAGTAAAACTTGCACCTAGATCAGCGGTTCTCAACCTTTTTCAGGCTGAGACCCCACCTGCGCCGCCCATGCGTGGCGCAACCCTGACCTGCGCCACGCATGTGCAGTGCGTCTGCCTGCATCGCGCATGCGCAGCACGACGGCCCGAACTGCGCAAGCGCAGCGTGTGCACAACGGCCCAAACAGCGCATGCGCGGTGTGACAGGCAGAAGTGTGCATGCACGGCCAGCGCGTGACGTCCCAAACCATGCATGCGCAGCGTGACGGGCCGAACCGCACATGCACGGCGTGCGCGTGATGGCCCAAACCGCGCATGCACGGCGCGACGGCCCGAACCGCGCATGCGCGGCGTGATGGGCTGAACCACGCATGCACAGCGTGTGTGCGGTGGGCCGAATCGCGCACGCACCGGCACGCACGCGACGGGCTGAATCGCGCATGCGCGACGCGATGGCCCAAATTGCGCATGTGCGGCAGACTGCGGTGTTTGGTGACCCCCATGAAACGGTTGTTTGACCCCAAATGGGGTCGTGACCCACAGGTTGAGAACCGCTGACCTAGATTTTCTTTCCAACAGGGATTAAATGGTGATAGTTATTTTTGGTAATGTGTAATAGACACATTTGTGATTGTTTTCAATAATGTTTAATTTTTAATTGGGATTTAATTTTGATTCTTTGAAGAGAAGGACTAAAGAGAATTTGTTTAAATGGAAATGCAGACGTAATTATTTGTTACTTCTGTTAACGATTATTGGACTTCTGATGATTAAGAAGAACTGAAGATTTAGAGATGGGTTTATAGAAAAGGTGATGAGCTTTGGAATGAAAAAGTATTTAATTATACCTTGAAAATCAGTGATAAGATGTTAATGTTCATTATACTTGCTGGGAATGAAGGAAGAACTTTTTCTAATTGTTTTCTTGGGTGTGTGTTTGTGTGTTGGGTTTCGTTCTCCTGCACGTTTTGAGATATTTATTTTTAATTTATTTCTGTATTAGCTTTTTGCACTATTCTTACTTTATATAATCCCTTATAAAATTATTGCAAAAAAGTTATGTATATAGGTCATAGATTTGTATAATTGCGTAAATCCACATGTTCTGTCTCTTCAGTTAAATAGAAATTACAATTCTAAATAATTCTGCCTTTTTAATTTAACAGACAGTGGACAATTCTTGGGTGTCTAAAAGCAGCATTTAACATTTTTGGAGGGTTCAAGGCTGAAAAATAAATGGGAGGAAGTTGGATGTCTATTTTTGTTTGATCAGTTTCCTATCTTAAATTAGAGGGAAATTGTGCCCATTAGTTTTCAACAAAGTCAGAGAAGCCCTAGTGGCTGCCAAAAAAAAAAAAAAAAAAAAAAAGGCCTCATCCCCATAGGTTGCCTATCCTGGTAGAACTGTAGTTCAATATATAGACAAATGGTACATCCTAATTGTGACCAAAGGTAATTGGTTTAGGAAAATCAGCATTCCAACTGTTTTCATCCAGGAGCATTCACTATGCCATGAACTCTTGAGTCAGAAGAACATTAGTAAGGTTTTCTTCATCAGTAGTCCCTTCCTAATGGGTCAGGCAGTCAACAGCAACTATAATACTGCAGGAGCTACCGGTACATTAGGCTAGGGTAGGCAGTGAGCTCCAAGTGTTTCTTCGTCTCCAAGTTTTTTCTCTTGTAAGATTGGGTATGCAAAACAAAGCAATGGACAGAATGGTGTTATTCCCATGATTTGGACAATTAGATAGAGTGAGTTTAATTCTATGCAAATCTGTGTATGAAGCTAAATTAAACTAATTGGTTGAGAAAAATTTCCTGTTTGGTGTTTCCACAACACAATAACACATTTCCCCATTATATCATTAAAGTTTGATGTGGAAGCAGTGTTTAATAGAAAGACCAAGATAGGATACTGGACAGCAACTGCATGGTTTGGTCAACCAAAAGGCTACAAGAAGTATTTTTTCAGGTAGCACAAATTTGATTCAAAACTCACAATAAAATGAAACTAGCTACTTATTCCACAAAACTCTCTTTGCATCTTTCTTGAGAGCTATTTCCTCATTATGTATAATTGTTGTTCATTCCTTGTTAGTCACCCTCTTTTTCTATCTCTATTTCTTCAATTCTGCATTCATTGACCAAGAATCATGGTCACAAGAAAGTAACTGCAACATTGTGACCTCAGGTGGAATAGGGGAGTGATCCTCCTTACAACACAGGAAAGCCAATTTCTGAGGCAGAGTTTAGCAGAAATAACATATGGTCTTATCAGCAGTCAGTCCCAATTACTAATTTTTCTGGGTGGTAGCACTAGAAAAAGGATACTGGTAAGTGCAATTAATGTTAGATACTAAAGGTTTTTCTCTGAGTAAGCTCAGTGGTTGATTAGAGCCCAGTCACTGGGGTTACAGAAAAGAGAGCAATATCTGGACATTCTTATAAGGACAATATATTTGTTTGTATAAGTCAGACATGTCAAACTCGCAACGTCACATGACGTCATGCAACTAATGGGATGGTTTTGCCATTGCCAGCAATGGGGTGGGCATGGCTTCCAGATGATGTGGCCAGCCCACAGGCCGGCAGTTTGACACCCCTGGTATAAATAGTCCTTGACTTAGGACCCTAAGAAATTGGGTCCAATGTAAGTTGGAATTAATTTTTTGCCACAGTTATTAAGCAAATTCAGCATCCCATTGACTTTGCATGTTAGAAACCACTAAGAAGATCGTAAATGGCAATTATGTGGCTCTAGGATACTGCAACCATGTAAATACATGCATAAATTTTGATACTGTGACCATGGCGATTCTAAAATGTTTATTACTGTGAGGACTGGTCAGGTGTTACTTTTTCCAGAGCTGTTATAACTTTGAACAGTCATTAAATGAATGGTTGTAAATTGAAGTGTTCCTATAACACAAGAATCGCCCCTAAAATAATGGAAGACAAAGAAATGGTATCACATAATCAGGAATCAACAAGTTAAAATACTCCAGAGTCATACAGGGTGACAAGGATAAGGGATAAGATTTCACCGAAAAAGACTGTTTTGTGTACAATAATATACAGCATTTCCATACTATGTACTTACTGATGTCAGTGTTTAGAAAACTGCATCTCCTCACTGTGATTACTAACAGTTAATTTCTGCAGCAAAACTTTCCAGCCTTCATATAAATAAAATCAGCTGAAAATAGTTTGCATAGATTCTCACTAAAGCAAATATCCTTCTTAATGTGACTATTCATCAGTATTCTGATTGCATCTTCTTGACTATAAGGTCAAAGCTATTTATTTTGTTAACGAAATCTAATGATTCAAGTAGATGGCTTAATTCAGTTTTATAGGACAGTTATATTTCTCAAATATAACTTTGCTTAATTGGTATGTTTTTTAAATTTTAAAAAATTCAAATGTACATGTATTATACATGGACATACATATTTGGGCACACTTAAACTAATTTTATTTAATATAATGTCAACATTGTGACAAACCGAACTGAAGCCATTTTCATTTTGTCTTCGTTGCCACATTTTATTTAGAGATATTATATGAAGGAAGAGGGGTAGGGGGATGTGTAGTTCCTCAGTTAGCCAAAACACTTCATATGTGTGAGAATCAAAATCAGTGATGATAACCTTTTGGCGGGTTGGAGAGCTGGGAGGAGAGCTTGCGTTTTGTAACAATTTGTGAATGTGATTTATGACAGCAAATTGGAGTGGGAATTGCAATTGTAACTTTGTAACCAGGGGAAGGGGATTTTTAGTCTTGGGTTCACCTATGTACATGCCGATACTTTGTTTCCTAAATAAAATGTTTTCTAAGGAAGAAAGTTTTTCCTTGAAGTTCTTTTAAACGGTTTCATCTATTGGAACCATGACACATAATGTGATGTTATGTAATTTTTCTGAATGCATAGTTTTTGTTCATATTTTATCTAAAATTTAGTTTTTTATTGCTTTTCTCTTTTGTAATGGTAAATTGCATCACAAATTTTGAAAAAGTACAAATTAGATGGGATGTGTACTATACATTTTTAACGAATTTGGATGGAACAAATCTCTCATATATTCTTAGTATTGGAAATAGGACATTTTAAATAATAAAACTCTGATCCATTATATTGTTCTAGCTATAAGTAGCTAACTCTCCAGCAATTTAGTGTCCTTTATTCAATTTGTGTCTGGAATCCATATGCTATTCATTATCTATGTTATTGCTAAACTTATTGGCATAACTTGTGTGGTGCTCAGATTTTGGCAATTGATCAAGCACAGTAAATTAGCTGTTAGTGACTAAATAAAATCAAGAAACTTGCCACAGAATAATACCTGCCATAAGAAAAACTGTCAAGTAAACTAGAATTGAAAATGAAATATTCCATTGTAGCTTTTATGTTTTCCTAAAAAAAATTCTGATTTTGGTCCCCAAACAACAAAGTGGAAGAAAAGTTGGCAGGTTAAAGAGAAGAAAAGCCAGCCGTTACACCAAGGAGTTGCCATACGCTAAATAAATAAAACACCAAGGAGTATAATAGAACAATATCTAACAGCTGTTGCTTTGCAAAATTGGGGGGGAAAGGGAAGTGACATGTTTTTGAATCAGCATCAAAAATTAGAGAAAAAAACAGGCAAAAAAAGTTGGAGCAATACTTATGAAGTCTGAATATCTGGGACAAAACATAAACTATTGCAAAAGATAAATCAAGTTTTTTTTATAATATGTCCTATTTAATGCTGAGTGTTAAAATCAAGTTATTATTGCTGTTTCTCTTTTTAAAATGTTTTAAATGTTTTAATCATGGAGCTGTGGTGGTGGAGTGGTTAAAATGCAATATTGCATTTTGGAGTCAAAGTTGACTCAGCCTTCCATCCTTCCGAAGTCGGTAAAATGAAGACCCAGATTGTTGGCCGCAATATGCTGACATTTGTAAACTGCTCAGAGAGTGCTATAAAAACACTACCAAGCAGTATATACTGTAAGTCTAATTTCTATTGCTATTCTATTTTTCTTTTTAACTGTTGCTATTTCTTTAAAGGCTTGGAATTTCATTAGGGTGGGAGCCAGATGGTTATGATTTTTCAGGCAGCCAATACTTAAATACATTTTAATACTTAAAAACAAAGTGCTGTAAAAAGTAATATGCTCACATATTAATATTTCTGTTAATATTTAAGCTTCTAATTAATTATATTAATTTAATTAAAATATTTAAATAGCTGATCTTCAGGAATGGACATATGTTTACATCCTACTAGGAGTGAAATTTGCCAGTGGGAGTTTGTAATTTTATAAAATAGAAGATTTAAATGTTCTTATCTCAGTCACATAGGGTTGTTGAGGACTAATAAACATTTAAAGAATTTTTGCACTTATTTGTGAAAGCTAGTCAGCTGGCTATGAAGTCAAATATTCAAAAAACACAATTTCTAAATGTGGCCAGTGGGTACTCTGAACCTAATTAATAATTCTTCTGAACTGTTTACCATAATTAAGTTTACCAAGGAAACTTAATTATGAGGCATTAGCTTCAAAGTCTGGGAAGTAATGTATTTTAAAAAGTAATGAGACATTTGAAAGTTACAAATTCAGATTCAGATTCTGTCAACTTAAAAAGACATTGAAATGTTTTGTACAACTTCAATAGCTAAATATTCAACTTGCAACTTTGAACATTTGAAGCATTCATTGATTGTGTAAACTTTTATGTTCACATTTTACATATGGAGTCAACAGAAAAGCCTAACCTAGATGCAGCTATGTGAATATGTTGAAGTAAACTGGAAGACTTTTTCAGTAACAGGAAAGCAAAAAGCAATTGCTGAAAAGAAGCCTAATGATACAGGAGGACCAGATTCAAAAATCATAAAATATGATTATCAAATTTTCTGTTGTTTTTGTGCTGTTCTGGATATTCACTTATTCTTTGTTTCTGTTCTTTTTTTCACAAGAGGACTTTGTTCTTTCTGAGAAGACAGAGGAGAAGATGCCTGGTTTGGGAAAGAAAAAGACTGAACAGCTATGCTGGCTTCCTCTACTACCGACTACTCCGATTAGCCTCTGCAGTCTGAACTGCTTCTGACAAGGTTTCTATTTCTTTGCTGTGATTAGACCTTAGCAGTTTTTCTAATTCTATTTCTGTGGATATTTTTTTTTGCATTATAAATTAGGCATTGGTTGCCTATCGGTCTCTGAGTGCAATTCAAAGTGTTGGTTATTACCTATAAAGCCCTTCATGCATTGGACCAGGATACTTACGGGACCATCTTCTGCCACATACTTCCCTTCGACCGGTGAGAGCGCACAGGGTCGGCCTCCTCCGGGTCCCGTCAGTGAAACAATGTCGTCTGGCGGGTCCTAGGGGGAGGGCCTTCTCTGTTGTGGCGTCCACCCTCTGGAACCAACTGCCTCCTGAAGTCCGCGTTTCTCCCACTCTCCCGGCCTTCCGAAAGGATCTTAAGACCTATCTTTGCCTGCAGGGTCTGGGGATGATTGTGACTGTTGTGTGAATGATGAATGAGTGTTGGTTTTTATCTTTAAATGTTTTTTTAATTTGGATTTGAGATGAATATTGTTTGTATATGTTGTAAGCCGCTCCGAGTCCTTGGAGAGGAGCGGCATATAAGTGTAAACAATTAAATTAAATTAAATTAACGTTGACCTGCCTTTCTCTGTTATTTCTTATTCTGGATATTGCTTTTTTCAGAACTGGGTGCAAAAAGGTATCCTTTTTTTGTTGTATTTCATTTCTCAGCCAACAGTCCTGAGTCCTGTAGCACATTTGCTACCGGATGTCCAGAAAGTCCTACACCCAGCTGACCAGAGCAACAACTGATCTGGCAGGGGTTTCAGTAAATTTCATCTCACTGTAATTATTTATGGAAAAGGCACCCATCATCTGGCTCTTTTGATGAGACCAGTCTAGTATGGTTGAACTTCTTGCGTAGCTTTCATCCACCTCAGATCATGCCCCACAATCACATTAAGGTAGGGCCTCACTGGAGAATCTATTTTATTATTATATACACAAAAATGTGAAACCACACCTGCCATTTCATGGCTTTTACATGCATCAATTTTTTCCCAAGAACCTAGGAGGCCATAATGTATCAGTATAGCATATGTGCAGATCCAACAGGATGACTTTTTGAAATTTTGTCAATGCACAGATTTTCTCAGTGCCATCCAATTTTTTTTTGATATAGCACCCAGCATACTGATAACCACAGGTTTATGTCATAACTTTTAATTTTGATTTGAGACCTTGATTTCTCCAATTTTTTGTCTTCTATTCTACCCTAGTATTGTCACATCAATTATCCACACTTTCTTCTTTTCAACCACAGTTAAATCTGATGTGTTATGATCCAAATCTATATCAGTTTATATTAGAAATCCAACAATATTTTAACCTGCTCATTTTCAACACTTTTTCAGCTCTATATTCTCATAAAATTTTTGTTACTGGTATATCATAATTTTAACAGAGTTTTTGCTGTTATTATTTTTGGTCACACATTCAGCCAGATGTATTACTATAATATTTTTATCCCAACTTTTATTTATATAAAAGTGCCATATATGTTAAATAGCAGCTACATAAATTTTAATAAATAAGTAATATATGAACAAACTAGGGCATGTTGTTCAGACCTGTTCCAGAGGACATGAAGAAATACGTTTAACATCAATTTATCATCAGTAAACATTTCCTCCCAGGAAAAGTTGTTTAGCAATGAACAGGCTGCCTTGGAAGTGGTCCAGGTTGAACTCAGAAGGCAATGGAAATAGTTAAGCTGGATAGTAGCCTTTGAGAATTCCTACATGGGCCCAGAATTGGATTAGCTGATTTCTAATCATTACCTTTTATGATTCTATGAAAATTTCAGTTACTCTTGTAAAGCTTTGTGAAATAGAACACATTCAGATAACTATTTATGATATGGACTTGCCTAGCTCTATTGCTAAAGAAGCTGTAAAGATTTTGTTGCATTTAGCAACTAGAGTCTCAAACATTGAAATTTAGTTTCATTTGGATTTGAAAGTTGACAATGTCTCTTGACACACACAGAAACGTCAAAATCTATATTAATTTGACCATACTTTAAAGAAAAAGTAACATGTTTACTTGCCCCTAGAGCTCAGACAAAGATAATAATCAAATCTGACTTAGAGGTTTACTGTATGCTCCTCCAACAAAATAGAATTATTCTGCAATCTGATGACCCTATAACAGGGGTGTCAAACTGCTGGCCAATGGGCTGGATGCATCACACCGAAACTGTGCCCATTCCATTGCTGGCAATGGAAAAAAAAGTTGTATATGTCACGACACGTCACGTGACATTGCGAGTTTGACACCCCTGCCCTATAATATTAGTGTTATTAGATATTGAGAGTTACAAATTTGAGTAGGAAATAACATGAGACATGAGTATCTCTGAGACCTGCTAACTCCAAACAGAATCTGGCTGTCCAAGGTGTGCCTGTTATGAGTGTTTGATGATAGTTACCATGATATCACAAGAAGGTATTATAATGGTATGTGGGAAAGATCTTAAGAGCCAAGGCAAAGATATGCCACCTAGGGAACAGTCACTAGACCACAGTCACTAGACCACAGCTGGATAGTGGGCAGGCCAAGAGGCTCAGAAGAGACTCTCTCTAGTATCTTCAGTTGTAAAGGAGATGATGGGAAGATTATACTTTCAGACTTGCAAGATTCCATTAATGTAGCTTTACAATAAAGTAGAATTAGCTTATCTGATTGTGTTTTTTTGTTTGGCAAGGACTCAGAAGGAGGCAGTTTGGGCAGAAACTCTTGCCTACTCAATAATCTTCTGTAACATATATAAAGGTCCCAACTCTCATCAGTGTTAGGAGAGCCCTTAAGACCTGACTCTTCCTCCAGGATTAGGGGTCATTGAGTGGAAATACTCCTCCCCTGAGGTTTGCTTTGTTCTTTTTTTACTTTCAAAATTTTATTACTTTATCAAAATGTAAAATATAGAAATAAAAAGAAAAAGGATAACAATGGGAAAATAGGGGAGAGGAAGGGAAAGAGGAAAAAGTGTAGGGTAAAGGAGAAAAGGTACTGGCTTCCAGCTCTTTTTGGCACAGTAAAAAAGGTAATAACATACAATCTTAACTTTTTATTTGTACATAATAATATATACTAGCCATTTCTATAACAACAAACTTATCTAAATAGCAAAACCTAAAATCAAAGTTTTCATTATTTTCCACCTCAAGCACAAAGTTCAAAAGTAGTTTCCAAGTAGAAACAAACTTAATTGTATTCTTTTCTTTAATCCAAGCAGTTAATTTAGCCATCTTTGCTAACTTCATCAACTTTTGCAGCCATTTGTCCATTATGGGAATCAAAGAATCCTTCCATTTTTATGCATAGAATATTCTTGCTGCTCAGCATATAACATCAAAGTTGAAGGTTTTTTTTCTGAGCTTTTATATTTTATATTTTAGTTTCTAGTTTTTGTATTTATATATTGGTTATCTTTAATGATGTTAGAGAGCTTATATTACTATATATATCCTGGGTCCACTACTGGCCAATCTTATAAATTTTGAAATAAATAAATATTTCTTTTAAAAAAACATATGGTTCTTAACCTTTTTGAACGAATTGCCCCCTTGAGCCAATGAGGAAGTTGTCATCACCCCTCCCCCAACATAACCTCTCAATCACAGCATAGGAAATAATTCTTCAATTTATGCAAACACTTTTTTTTGTTTTCTTTAAAATTATCATCAGGACATATCGATGCAAATAGTTTATTTCCAGTCTTTTTCCCATATCTCAACTGTGTGAAAAAATTTGGTGCCACTCGGCACTTTATTCCCAAACTTCGTGATACATGTATTTCATTATTATCTTATTTATTCAAGACACTTAAATGTAATGACCACTGAAAACAAAATTCAACTGCAAGAAAGTGAAATGCCCAAAAAGAAAAACAGTAACATTTAATGATTGAATTACAAGTGAAATTTAAGACACACAAAAAAAATATATATAAAGGGCATAAGAACAAACCACAATGCAGGAACTAAGAATTTAAAGACGAAAACTCTGAAACTAAATTAAGATTTGAGGAAAGTATATATAGTCATGCACACTGTAAAAAGGATTAAAAAGACACAAAGAAAATATAATATCAAATTGGAGTGCATGCTAAAAAAAAGTACAATACAACGAGACACACAAAATGTTTTACAGAGCACACAAAAATTCGAAAACAAAGCTGAAAACTCAAACTGTGATGTCGACATTACAGCTGACATCACAGGGGACAGCCACTCAGCATGCGATGTTTCAAAAGAAGCGCTCCCCCCTCCATTGCTGCCCATTCTGGCCAATGGCACGCCACTGTATGGGTAGAAGCTGCTGTGCAACACGCATGAAGATAAGTGATGCCTATTCACATATGTACGGCGTTCTGTACTGAAGCTATCTGGAGGAACATTTGAAAACAATTCAATCCACTAATAGCAAGTGATCTGATGTTTTTGTACAACAGATATGCAGCGATTCACTGTACGAAAAAGTCTCAAAAGTGTCCCCAAAACTTCTTGCTCCATCGCCCCCATATCGCCCCCTTTTTGTTCCTTTGCCCCTGCATTGCCTCTTTTTGTTCCATCGCGCCCCTGAAAAATGAAATCACCCCCTGGGGGGGGCAATATCATCCAGGTTAAGAACCACTGGTATAACAGACATGTCAAACAGAAGGCCTGGGGGCCAGATGCAGCCTGCAAAGTGGTTTCATGTGGCCTGCAAAGCCATCCTGGAAACAGTGAGGGAATGGCCCCCACTGCCTTGACCCTGGCCCAGGTCGGCTGGGAGCCAATGTACAATTTTGTGATGGCCATCTATGCTGAAACGCATTCAGTCTTAGCTCCACAAGGCCGTCTGGAAACAGCGAGGAACCAGCTACTGCTGTGTTGGCCCTGCCCCCTGGGTGCATGCTGGGGAGGTGTCACCCTTTATGAAGAATCAAGAAATGCACCATTGCCTGGAAGTGGCCAGCAAATGGCCCTCGCCTACTTCACATATCCAGCTTGATGGGTTCCAGGGGAGGGGTTTCAGCAGGCAGTCAGGCTCCTACACTGGACCATGCCTTGGCACTTGCCTTGGTCCCACCCCCTTCTGCCAGAGACCCTCAGATCTGTCCCACTCCTGCCCAGCCCCCCACAGGCATCCTTGATGCAAACGATGTAGAGCTGGCCATGCCCACCCAATAGGCCACACCCACTCCATCCACATCCGCCCAGTAGACCACAACCACACCGGCTACACCCACCCACCCTCTCCGAGGGCAACTGCAATGCTGATGCCTCAATGAAATTGAGTTTGACATCCCTGCTGTATAACATCCACATTTGTTTTTGATATTAACTTTTAAAGCTATGGTGTTGCTATGTACATTTGGCAACTGAGGCACAAATAGGCCAGGAATCTGAGTGCAGGGTGGATGTTCTTGCTGACTGATGTGACATGCTATAATTTTATAATTGCAATATTATATGGATTGTATTTTATGATTACATATGGTTAATTTTTTTCTATCATTGTAATAAGAGGAATAGAGATCTGATAAGATGGTTCCATGGTGCATGATATCAAGGTCCTCTCTCCTAGTCTTCTTAAACAATATTAATGTTTTACTATGGATTTTTAAAAAATGTTTGTGTTCTTTTTGTAATTTATTTTTATAGTCTTTTTCTATTGTAATCTGCTCAGATTCACGTTTTGTGAGATTGGTGGTTATATAATTATAAATAAATAAATAAATAAATAAATATGTTGCTGCTTATGAGTTGCCTATAGTAAAAATAATTGCTATGCCATAAAATATATGTAATAAATAGATAAATATTTAGGTGAAATAATTTTACAAGTCTTTGAAACTACTTCATTTTGAGTACAATCTATTAGTGATATACTATCAAAGAATTGCAGTAATTTGAGGGCACCATAAACTTGGTGGAAAAATACATTTTCAGTTTGCAAAAAATAACGAAAAATAATCATTCAAGGAATATGTTTGTGGAATTGGGATTTCTAACATTCCAAGCTATTTTGTAATCTCAAAAAAAATGTTTTAAATCACAGGTGTATTGATATATTGAGTTGGTGCTGGTGCAGTCTATTAAAATAATTTTGGATGTATCTCTGTATGCATTAGAAGCAGCAACGCTTACAAAAATATAGAGAGCTTTGTTGAAGGTAAAAGGATTAGGTTTCAAGGGTAATATCTACTGTAAAACAGAAATTCAATATGAACAACTAGAAAAGAAGTAAGAATTTATGTTTGTAAAAAATCATATTTATAATATATGGTCAGAAGTTTTTTCCAGAAACTGATCATAAACCTCTGGTTAATTTTTTAAAAAAACAATCCTTCCATCCATCCAGCTATCTAGCTATCTTCTATCTACACACACAATATATGTATATAGCTTTGCAGTCAAGCTTATAATGGTTATGTTACTCAGTTGCAAAACTCTGGTTTCTATTTGGATTATTAGGTTGGAAATAAATTAGCCCTAGCTACCGGTAATTTGTTGAAGTCAATAAATTTCAAAGTTGCCAAGCTTGAGAAACACTTTCCAATACCTTAACATCTCCATCTATAGCTAAAAAGTATTAACAATCACAAATGATCAAAGCTGTGATTCAGCTCCATAACATGAAATTATTCTATGGCTTTATCATCCCTGCTTTATCATCCCAAGCCATTTTTAGAAGCAGAGATGGTAAAGTCATAGAATAATTTCACATTATAGTGCTGAATCACAGCTTTGATCATTTGTGGTTGTTAATAATTATTAGCTAAGAGTCTATAGATGGAGACATTAATATATTGGAAAGTGTTTCTCAAACTTGGCAACTTTAAGATTTGTTGACTTCAGCTCTAAGAATTCCTGAGTTAGCCATAGAAATTAGGAAAAGGTAGACCCAGAGTCTAGTCATTTTAAATCATTCTAGAACTGGTTTTGGCCAGTCATTATCTTTTAGACCAACCCTGCCTAAAATGTTTTCTCTGAGGAAAAAAGGAGAAGGAAATCCTATATATATATCACCTTGAGCTTCTGAATCAGAATGTAGATATAAATCTAACCCATAAAAAAAGATCCAGTAAGTCCTTGCCTGATATAATGGAATCACTGCAAGTTAACATTTATGTGACCAAAATATTACCAAATAATGCGATCAGTTACTATAAACATTTTTTTACCTTGTTACTGTAGTCCTTCAGGTTTGAAAAAGACATGGTGTTTTGCAGTTCATCTGTGGACCGTAAAATAGCTGTGCAGTCCCAGTCTGGAAGTGCAATCTAGCACAATGGGGGGCACAGAAAGTCCATTGTAGTAGTAACTATAGAAATTGTTCTTTGACAGTTTTTGGCAGTGCCTTTCTTCAAAGCTGACTTTGTATCACATGGCTCATTGGTCATCAGCCATAGTTTCTAGTTCTCTTGGCTGGATATCACAATTATGTAGAATTTCTTTCACAGTCTTTATAACACTTTTATGGTTTACCTTGAAATTTCTTCTGACTCTAATACACTAAAGAGCAACTGGCAAGGTATACTGTGATCATCCATTCTGATGAACATGTTTGATCCATTTTACCTAGAATGATAATCAGATGCACAAAACTGATGGATTCCACCTGATCCAAGATCTCCAGGTTGGAGTCAAGGTCTTGCCAAGGATTAGGCTTGATGAGGATGGAAATGAGAATGCACATGTGAAATTTCTCTAGTTGTCTGATGTGCCTTTGGTACAGAGTCCAGGATTCAAATTTATATAGGAGAAAAGGGATAATCATAGCTCTGTAGACTTTCACCTTTGTGGACATACAGATGCTGTGTTGATTGAGCACTCTAGTACATAGTTTCCCACTTGTTGGCCTTGTTGATCCTAGAACCATTTTCTTATCCAAAGACCCATTGGTCAAAAAAATGATGAATCCTAAGTATTTGAAGCTGTTTACATTTGTCAGCTGGCTGTAATCAATTGTGATATTTAGTACATTGGTTAGTATTTGGTATGGGTTAGTAACGTACATCAGTTTATTAAGCTGAAAAACATAACAGCATCTGAGAATTTAAGATATCCACAGATAAATGGGTTGGTTCAGAATGCCTAAATGATTAAAAATAAGTAACAAAAAGCTAATTCAGAATGTCTAAATGATTAAAAATAAGTAACAAAAAGCTAAGAAAACAAACAGAAGTTTAAAAACTTTGAGAAAGGCTTGTTGTCCTGTCACTTTTTAAATCACAACAACAACACTACAAAATTATATTGCCAAAACTAACTCCAGCAGCTCTTGCCAAATAATTCACAATTGCCTGATATAACATACCTTTCACCTTGAGTTTGGCAAAACCTAAAACACAACTGTTTGTGTTGACCAAATTGTTGATATCAAAGAATACTTTTTTTTTTACTGTAACTGACATCTTAAATATATAACTACAGAATTTATGATAAAAGAAGCTGTAGTAAAAATGGAGCTGTCACTAATGTCAGACTTATATAAATAACTCCAAGTAAAGGCAACAAATTATTTTGTTTTATAATTTATATTTCAAAAAAGCAATGAGTCATGCCAAATCAAAGTTAAATTGCATGCTTCCTTGCTCTGTTTAGGTATTTTAAGTCAGGTAGAAATTGATATTTTCTTTGATCCATACTGTATATAATATTGACTAAAGCAAATCTTATTTCCATGTTTTTCAATAATCTATTTTTAATCATATGGATGTATTTATTTATTTTTTAATTCCATTATTCTATTTGGGACTATTACATCTATTCCTGTATATATATTATCTTTTAAAAAATACCTAGCTAAGAGATAATGGCTGTAACATAGTTACTCAATAAGACTTCACATCTGAACAGAAATTTCAACTTATATCTCCTAACCTTTCAATAAACATCATATTGATTGTTAACATTAATGTACTGAACTGAATATAATATTGAGAACTGAATCTAATACAATATTATTATTACATTGGTAACTGTTTTAGGCCCAATACTCTTCAACATCTTCATCAATGATTTGGATGAGGTGATAGACAGAGAATTCATCAAATTTACAGACACCACCAAGCTGGCAGCAATACAACAGCTAACACTCCAAGAGATAGGCTTAAGATACAAAAGGAACATTGGACGCTGTCTAACAAAATGAAATTCAATGGTGAAAAAAGTAAGGTTCTACATTTAGACAAGAAAAACCAAATGCACAGGTACATGGAAAACCCTAGGCCCTAGTACCAGTGGTGGGAATAAAATATGTGAACAATCGGTTCTCTGTGTGGATGCTGCTTCTGGAAGTCCATTCTGGGCCTGCACAACAAAAAATTAGCAACCGGTTCTACCAAAGTGATGCGAATTGGCTGAATCCCACCACTGCCTAGTATGCTATAGCTACTAAATTATTTAAATGTTATATTAACCCCAAACTTGTAATCTGATGTACTCCATTTGCTTCAGTCAGTTGAAAGGGTCATCATCAGAAACTGGAAGTATTGACATAATTACAACAGAATCATGCAGTAAATTTGTTAACTCATTCCTTTTATTCTCCACCTACATTTCTCCCATAACAACTGTTTGCAGACACTGAAAATATAATCAGGAGATAGGTTGTTGTAAATAGTGGTTAATGGTAGTTGACCTTCACTTGTGACCTTCACTACAATGTGAAGAATTTTCCACACCATATCTTAAATACTCCAGTAATAAGATCCTATGTATTTTTGTTTGGGAAAAAAGTACATTTTGTTTTAACAATTAGCCAGACAGCAATTTAACAGACTATTTAACAGAATAATGATATAAAATATGAAGATATTATCCCTGAAGAACAACATTCTTATGGCTTTCTTAGGGGCTTCATAATCTTTGTTTTACAGGTGGCTTAGCAGATACCAAGTCATAAAACAGGTTGGAGGATTTTCGATTTAATAGTGCACAATATGTAAATTTACCTATTATAATTTATATTATATGCAAATCATATATCAATGTTTTATGCAAAATATTGCTTTTAAAAATCTCTAGTTTAGAATGATGTCTATATTAAAAAGATTGGAAAAGGTCAATCATAGGGAAGAAAGCTGTTTCATGCTAGATGGTCAGGAAACAATAATTTTTTAAAAGTTTTGTGCAAAGTAGACTGTACAGTTGCTGGTCAATGGTGATAGAGTGAGAGAAGTTAATACAGGTAGTCCTTAATTATTATCAAATTGGAACCATAATTTCTGTTGCTAAGCAAAGCAGTTAAGTAAATTGTAATCAACTTTTATAATCTTTTATGCTATGGTTACTAAGCAAATCACCACAGTTGTTAAGTGAATTATGTAGCTGTTTAAGCAAATCTGGCTTCCTTCATTGACTTTGCTTGTCAGAAGCTAGTTGGGAAGGTCGCAAATGATAATCACATGACCCCAGAATACTGCAAACCACCCTAAATAATGCCAGTTGTCAATTTTGATTATGTGGGGATTCTGCAATGGTCATAAGTGGGAGATCCAGTTGTTAGTCATGTTTTCAAATGCGATTTTAACTTCAAATGGTGACTAAATGAATGGTTAGTCAAGCAGAACTAAAAGCCATGGATAGAAAGACCAAAACAATAATGACAATGAATCACACCCTTCATCCTCACAGCAATGTTGACAGACAGTTCTTACCAAGGAAAATAGGTGGGCATGGAATGTTGTAAGTATATCAGATAGTTAAAGAAGAAAAAAAGGCATTGGAAGAATATCTGAAGTAAAGTGAGCAAGATGCACTGAAGCTAGTATACATGGAAAGCTTACTAAGTACTGGACAGACCAAACTGAAAGACAAAAAAGACCACATGAAGAATAGAAAAGAGACATAGCAAGGCAAATTATTAAATGGCTAGTACATAAAAAATATCAGGCAAAGCAGATAACAAGGCCTGGCAATGACTAACAGCAGGAAAATTGAAGGATGCAGGGCTGCACAAGACCAAGCCTTAAGTTCAAATGCATACAAAGCCAAAACTGAGAGGACAGCAACACAGCAAATGCCGCTTCTGCAAAGAAGCTGAAGAAACAGTGGACCACCTGGATAGTGGACATTGTAGTACCTAGAGACAGTAGAAGTGAAAGAATTGGACAAAATACAAAATATAAAGACCTGCAAATAGAAGTAGAATGACAGTGGCAAAAGAAAGCAAAGATAGAAGCAATAGTAACAGGCACCTGGGTGCAATTCTAAAACATCTGGAGCACCACTTGAATATCATCAGCATTGACAAAATTTCTATCAGTCAATTGCAAAGAACAGCTTTACTTGGAACAGCTTATATCTTGTGATGATATCATCGACATCCTAAGCAACATCTGTCTATCTGTACTTCTTGGGTGGGTAAAAATGGCAAATCCAGTGTGCAACCAACCATAACAGAAATAAGATTCTCTGGAAAACAAGTTGTACTTTCCCTTTCTGATTCTCCAAGCATAACAATGATGATATTCTCACTTTTTTTTTAAAGAAACTGAGGAAGAAACAGGAAATTTTTCTATACAATCATTTCTTTTCATGACACAAAATTCTAGGTTGCTAACATAGTTATATTTTAACTTCATTGTCTTCAGGGATAACATATCAAGAAACTTTAGGTGCCTATTCACCTGTCATGGCACACCTACTAAGCTCCTGCACAATCAATCCATCCACCTTTGTGTATTGGCACTGTCACGCTATTATGGATGACTTGTCAACTGGAATCATAACATCTGGACAATTCCAGTCAATAGACACACAGCTGGAAGAGTGGATTGGATTCAAGAAGAATGAAAATCCCTGAATTCTGCAAATGGCCCTGCAATACATTTTTTTAAAAAAAATTCAGTGGTATGATCAGTATGAGCTGTATCCAGTCATACTCTTTTCACTCTATGTGGCACTGAACTAACTGAAAACAAAAAGGCTTTTTGTACCTGCATATTTCTGAGTTTAGGATTCTGTTTTGATCATGGCTGTTGATGACAGTAAAGCCCCATTCAGTACTTTGCCCAGTACAAGGGTGGTGGATTTAACTGATAGGGGGAGTTGGTTTAGCTGCAAACAATGCCATGTCTGAGAGTTAAATGAGATTCATCTGGATTAATGAGGGGGCGTATTTTAGAATGTGAGTGACATGCTTATCTCACTCCCCATTATCATGTTGATAGCATATTGGGCAAACAGGAACATGCTGAGTCAAATTAATAGGTGTCTATGGAAATTTGGATATGCAGAGAAGACTTGCTGTTGTGTTTTCTGGCTTTGGAGAAAAGCACACTTGCTACAGTTGAATTGTTTTGTTTCTGATTTTTAGCCAGATGTGAGTGCAGCTGAAATGGAAACAGCTGTCAAAAGGCAATTATAGAAAATAAGCACTGCTGTTTAGCCTAATACCACCACTTAGATGCCAACGTTTGTTCAGCAATCTGGAGATGAATGAGTTAAAGGGTTCATAGTGGTCATCTGTCAGATATTTCTCAGTACATGATGATACTGAATGATATGCCTGTCAAAAGGCCAATGGACACAGATGGGAAAAGAAGACATACAGTAAAAATGAACTACATTGAGAGCTTTTTGCTTAGTCAGCAAGAAAAAGAATTTATCATAAACACACAGAATATACAGCTCATTTGTACAAGAAGGATGGTGACTAGTTATTTGAGCAAGCTCTAAAAGATATGCTGCAGACTACTGAGCTGCAAATTTTGAGGACATGAAGAAAGATGTTTCTATGCTGCAGAACTCCTACAAAAGAGATGCTGTTAATGGAAAGGGATGAAATGGTAAATTGTAAAGATGTGTTACTGTGTTTGCTTTCATTAGTCTATATGTTAGAGAAAATCAATGAAAGGGACTTTGAAGATCATCTAGTTCAACCATCTGCCCTATGCAGGAATCTTCTATTACAGCAGGGGTGTCAAACTGCTGGCCCGCAGACTGGTTGCAACATATGGAGACCACGCCTACCCCAGCTCCCGTGATGTAAAAAAGTCACGAAGTGTTGCAACGTCACGTGATGCAGTGAGTTTGACACTAGTGTATTACAGCATCCCCACAAATACCTTGATCATTGCGGTATATTTCCTGAGATTGCATTTATTTTTACAGCTACATAACTTGACTTAGGCTCAGCTTGTGATCCACCAAGACTTGCAGATCTTTTTTTTTTTTGCATGTATTGCTTCCCATTCTATATCCTTGCCTCAGATTTTTCCTACTAAGGAATAAAGAGATACTTTGTAATTTCTCACTGAAATGTTGGTCAACTTGAAATCCCAATCTTTTCCAGAAAGAAATCCGTAATCTTTAAAGTGTGATAATGCAGGAGATAACCAATAATGGGGAAATGTATTCTTCACATCAAGGACAAAGCTTTTCCTTTCTTTCTCCCAGGCCAAACTCAAAACTATATTTCATTTCATTTCATTTCTTTCGACTTATATGCCGCCCTTCTCCCCAGACTCAGGGCGGCTCACAACAGAAATATAAGTACAAAATACATAGGTCACTTAAAAATGGTACAATATAAAACTATGAAACTATAAAAACTATACTCACTCATACAACATACACTCCCAATCAAAGGCCCAGGGGCAGAGCACAGCTCACACGCCCCAGGCCTGTCTGCAAAGATGTGTTTTTAAAAGTTTATGGAAAGCTAGGAGGGAAGGAGCAGTACGAACCTCTGAGGGAAGTTGATTCCAGAGGGCTGGGGCAGCAACAGAGAAGGCCCTAACCCTAGGTCCCGTCAGACAGCACTGTCTAGCAGACGGGACCTGTAAGAGGCCAACCCTATGTGCCTAACTGGTCGCTGGGATTCATGAGGCAAAAGACGGTCCCGCAAGTATCCTGGCCCATTGCCATATAGGGCTTTATAGGTCATAACCAACACTTTGAATTGTGTTCGGAGACCAATTGGCAGCCAGTGCAGCTCACGGAGGGCTGGAGTGACATGAGCATGTCTTGGGAGACCCAAGACGGCTCACGCGGCCGCATTCTGAACCACCTGCAGTCTCCGGACATTCTTCAAAGGTTGCCCCATGTAGAGATATACCGTGCTTAAAGCTAGGTTGACCAATGATTTTACTAATTTCTAATGAGGAAGACCTTGTCACTGGCTTTGGTTACTTGACACCCCACACCATTTTCTCTGACTGGCCTAGGTCCCTAGGAGAATCTGCCTTAGACCGAAGCTGCGCCCCCAGAGGCGTAAATTCGGGAGCAAGAGAAAGTGGCTGAGCTTTCCATGGTCCTTATTTAGGCTTGGAAACTATCGGAGCTTTCTAAAAGTACCAAACCCCAAATCTTTGCGTTGCTGCAGTACGCAGAGAAGATGCCCAAGCGACGAAGTAAACCCAGCAATGTTTACACCGCTTTCTTTCCCAGCGCTTCAGAAGATAGGCTTCATAAAACTGTCTCACGTAGGTGGGCGTCTTCTGACAAGGACGCGTGCCTAAAGCGGACCGCACAATTTGCGCGCGCTTCGAAAGGAAACAGAACGTTGGTTCCTTCCAAAGGAGCATCTATTTCCAAAGGAGCATCTATTTCCCCTCCCGCCTCTCCTTCCTCATGAATATTCACGCCTCTCCTCCCAGTGACGTTGCAGCAGTCCCGCGGTGAAAGCTGGAGAGCTGCTCCGGTCTGGCAGTACAGCCTGCGAATGACTGAGCAGCAGCGGCAGCCGCAGTAGTAGCAGTAGTAATAATAATAATTGCAGACGCCGCCACAGCTGTTCTGGCTGCTTGTTTGCTCTCGGCTCTTCCGCTGTCGCCCGCCTCGAATAGGCTGAGAGAGCGCATCTCCGAGCCGCTTCTAAAGGACGGCTGCTGCTGCAAAAATAGTCCCCCGAAAATAAAGCACGTTCTGTTGCTCGGAGGGGCGGAGAGGATGAAGCAATGCCGAGAGTGGGCGCTGCTCTTCTTGGGGGTCGGCAGCCTCCTCGCCACCAAAGGTAGGTGAAGTTTTTTTTTTTTTTTGGTTTTTTGTTTAAAGGGGAAAAGCAGGGAAGCTACGCAGGTGTAAGGGGCGCCGCCTCGTTTGTATTTGCGCGAGAGCCGCGGGGACAACTCTTCCAGTCACTAAAGGCGGCGACGCCGGGGGTGGGAGGCGGAGTTGTTGTGTCTGCCTGGCTTGGGCTTTGGGGGTTCTCGATGCTGTATAATATGGCACCGTCGAGGGGTTTTAACGAGGCGGGCTAGTTTTTGGTTTTCCCAAATTGTTTCGAGGGAGTCTTCTGCGCGCTCCCAGAACTGACAGAAAGGGGTTCCTGGCCATTCACCCCTAATTGTGGGCGATGGAGGAGGTTGTTCAGGGCAGGGAGAGAAAAGGGAAAAGGGACTTCCACGACGTGGCTCAGTCCTGGAGATTTTGAGAGCCTTCGAAAGTTTGAGGTGTCATGCGGGAAGCGGGTGGAGCTCTAAGGATGAATTGGGTATGCGTGCTGCACTGCCATGGTTGGGTAGCTATTTAGCGCCTGGGAAGATTAAGCATCTGGAACGCGGCTCACCTTCAAGACCGATGCACCGAGGGATACTCGCTTCTTGTGGTTTCGACCGATGACTTTGCTGCCGATGGTAGTAAATTTACGCTGTGAGAAGATTGAAGGCAACAATTAAACTAGGAGTAAAATGGTTCTTTGCCTTGTAGAGGTTAATTTATACCGAGAAGACCGTATTGGCTGGGTAATATTACAAGACCTGTGGCATTTTTCAAAAGGAGCACCTGAAGATTTTTGTTTAAATATATAACTTGTTGCATATGTGAAGTTTAAAATATCTCTTGGTGTCTGTTTAAATTTTCTAGCAAATAAATGCATTTATTTATTTGCAGGGATTGCTCAGTTACAGAACACTTTGGTACTTCATTGTTTCTAATTCAAGGTAAAGCTGGTTGAGGCATTTTGTGGAAGTTTTGATACCCATTCCTTTAAAAGAAAGCCATTCTTCAGAATATACTGGGTTGAAAAAAAAGCCATAGTTTCTGCAGCATAAAGCTCTTTGGATAATCCCTGGAGACTTCCTGTATTCCCTATATAATGAAACACCCAATTCATAGATTTATTTAGATGTTATTGTTTTCTGCTTTTGATACTACTAAATTTGCTTAGGAGAACTGCTAATCATCTTGACATCTATGAATTGCTTTGATTCGTAGCTGTTATTTGACATCCTTTTTTCTAGTTGCATTTTTGCTATGAAGTACAGGTGGTCTTCAACTCAGCAACAGAAATTTTAAGGCTTAATTGTGGTTGTAAGCAAGACAGTTGTTAGGTGAATTTTGCTCAATTTTACAACCTTTCTTGCCAAAGTTGTTAAGTGAATCACTGCAGTTAAGTTAGTAATATGATTGTTAAGTCAATCTGGCCTCCTCATTGACTTTGCTTGTCAGAAGATTGCAAAAGTGATCAAATGAATCTGGGATACTACAAGCATCTGAATTTTGATCATGTGACCATGGGGACACTGCAGTGGTTATAAGTATGAAAAATGCTCATAAATCACTTTTTCCATTGTAACTTTGAACGATCACTAAATAAACTGTTGCAAGTCGAGGACTATCTATAACTGCAAGACATCAAGACATATTCTGGGATAAGCAAAAAAGGAAAAAGCAGAGTTGATTTGAAGATATTTTCTTGTATGAAATTGTTGGGTTTTGAAAAATAAAGTTTATATTCATCACTGTCATCCAGAGGTAACATTTACAAGACACTGAAAAAAATGTTTTGTAGACTTAAAAACAAAATATTTGACATTAAAAGGTCAGCTTGATTTACTATTAGTCAAACTTTATGTAATTTGCATGACGTTTGAGCTGATCATAAATATCAGTGGTGGTGGGGATATGTTGAAAATTACTGTTATTGCTGGGTATCCATGTACTGCTCATCCTTAAAACAAATCCCATTCCTTTGAGTTTCTCTGGCATATTCTTGAGTTTGGTTCATAAGCATCTGAAAAATATTACAACAATTCATCCCCTGGCACATCTGAATTATATCAAGAGTTCCAAATTCTGCTTTACCACAGGAGGGCTGCAGAGTGCATCTTTTGACTTCAACAATTTTACATGTTCAATATTTGATATGAAAAGTTTTTTTAAAAAATAACTTTATAAAAATATAGAAAATCCAATCAAGTTTCAAAGTCCTTTTTGATATTGGATATTTTAATATGAGGTTCTGCAGCTAGCATCATCTCTGACTCCTGTTGCTTTTGCTGTATTTGTATATAGTTGAAAAGTGAATGATTTTGTATTACAATGAATTATTTCATAAGGAATGGCTTAATGTTAAAAAAAGACATCAGGCATCCTTAGGTGAAATTCAAGTAGGCATTATACTTCAGTTTCTTAGTAATTAAGTTATTGTTAAAATATATCTACTTCAGTAAACTGTTTTTTCTATAGATCTCAATCTTTTTGCCTTTTACTTTAATATGTCTTTTAATCTCGCCCCCAAGTTGAATATGTTTGGTGTTCTGTAGTAGAACACTGCAGAGTTCTGGATTTGAGAGCTTAAATGTGATTTGGGACATATATTGAGAACTATAAAAAAAAGACTTCAGAAAAATTAAGTTCCTGACTCTTATGTTCCTGCATATATACAGTTATTTTTCTGCACATGCTTTTTGTGTAGAACAAATAACTATTTTTACTCCAGAGATGTGCAGCCTTGTGATATGAACCCTGTTCTTTGTTTTGAATTATGCTGCAAGAAAGCTTCTAGGAGGTACTGAACAATGGAGAACACAATGATACAATGTATCAGCCTCCAAGGTAGCTTAAATATTTGGGGTCATATATTGAATAAAATACCTATTAAAGTATTGTTTATTATTTTAACCTGTGTCTGCCTTTGCTATTTATGCACATACACACTTGAACGTGAATTAGCCCATTTCAGGATGAAAGCCTTTTCACTAAAGCTTACATTTTGTTATCTATCATGCTCATCTAGAGGAGGTTAGTAGGCAGGTGTTTTTCAACTTCTCTGTTTCCTGCTGAGAAAGAATTGCTGGTTTACAAACAACCAGCCTGCTCCTGTGCTCAAGGGAGATTTATAATTTGGATTTCAACTCCTAGTCCAGCATCTTAATCACGTTTATGGTCATGTTTACGTTCTGTGTGTGTTTACCTAGATAAGCTTTAGTAACAATCTTGATTGGAAATCTATTTTTTTCTGTAAAACTGTAAAACAATGCAGTTTAAAATTATACATTTTTAAAATCAATAACTTTAGTATTGAAACAAATGACATTTAATCTAGGTATATATACTTCGCCCCTTAACTCTATATTATTGGAAATCAGCATAGATATAATCTCTATAGATTATTTTTATTAATTGCTACTTCATAATGGAGACAATATTAAACAGAGAAATAAATTCATTCAAGTATTATTTTAGCAATTGCCCAGGCTAAGAATGCTAATAAACTAGAAGGGGATAGAAGAGAGGACAAGAGAGGAGAGCTGTGCAGTTTTGTGAAGATGGATATTCCAATTGAGCTGTCTCCTCCCATTTTAGATTCTGCAACTATTCATCCTCTCTGTCCAGACTTTTAGACAAAGCTTTATTTTCACAAATATTGGATGCTAGCTCTGCCTGATTGAATTGGATCACTTTATTTTGTATATTGTTTGATAGATTTCTGTAACACTTCAGCCTGGATCCATCTAAAAAGTCCCTTGACTTGGATCAGATAGTTACCAGCAAACAAATCCACTTTAATGCTTACCTGAACTCAATTTCATTTATAAAATATTTTAAAAGTACTGCCTACCTGGGTATTAGCATCTCATAAATTTTGGCTGTTCAAAAATGCTGAGCAGGATCATTTGCATGAAGGACCACTTTGGAGAACCAGAGCTGCTTTATATTTTTATTTAAACAGATATGACATAATCAAAAGCATCCTACAATTATGAGTTTAACAATGTATAATTGTCAAAATTTATTTTCAGTATACAATGCCTATTTTAATATACTCTAAGTTTAGCTTTTCCCCCTATTTATATTAATTTCTGCCTTACTGATCAGTGTTTTCATGCTTACCACTTGTCTTGTTTTATTCTGGTTGCTGAAAAGGATCGGATCAACTCCCTATTCTGCATTGCTCCAGAAAAGTAAGGACTACTTGTGAAAACATATCCATTTTTCTAAAGGAAGCTTCCCCCCCCCAATATCATTTTGGCTTTCTCACCACTATAATGCAGCTCTCTATAAGGTCAAAGAACAAAAATATATTTTAATCCAGGGAGATGGAAAATGTTCAAGTGTTCCTAGGAGGCAGCATTTAAAATGCTTCAGAGTTTTCAACATAGAGAACAATGGGAATTTGAAAAAGCCTATTGGTCCCTTAATTTTATTATACTGATGCAAAAATAAAGTGGAATGATAGTCCATACTAACTCTCATTAACATCCAGCCTTCAGAAAAGTTTGCCAGGGAATCATTTCCAAAACACAACAAACAACATAATAGTAGGAAAAATGCATGTTTCTGATCGACTCAAGGCTTCTTAATACATCATGCTTTCATTTATTAGTCAATCAATTCCTAATAGTTCATATTTTTTCACTTTTTGCATTTCCTCACATTCAGAAATTTCAACTGAAATTGTATAAATAAAACACAATACACAGGAAAATATTTATATTAATTTTAATTTTACCAATATTTTCAAATTCTTTCTTACAAAAATCTTAGGTCAGTGATGGCGAATCTTTTAGACACTGAGTGCCCAAAAACTGCTTTCTGCCCCCGCCCACCCCCTGCCCTGCCTGCGTGCAGGGCCACCGAACACCAACATGGCCTGCCACAGCAGATTCTCCAAGCAGCCCTGCAGCACCATGGTGGCCACGCTCTCTGCCTGCACCCACAGTATCATCTGCGCATGATGGGGCGTGAGGGCGGAGTCTTGTCCCTGGTGCCTGGCTGCAATGTTCTTGGCTGTGCTGGTCCGTGCCACCTGTGCCTGGGGGTGACTCTCCTCTGGGGGGGCTGCTGGTGAGGCTGTGGGGGAGGTGGGGCTGGGGCAACAGTGCACATGCCCACAGAGGGCTCTGCATGCCGCCTCTGGCACACGTGCCATAGGTTCGCCACCACTGTCTTAGGTAGTAGTTGTGTCAGTTTTTATTAGGTCCATAATAAAAGGATCTTCTGTCCTTAGCTAAATCCAGCCAATAGCAACAAGAATAAATTTGTGTCTGAAATTTTATTAGTTAATTTATGAGTTCAAAACACACAAACACATTCATACACCAAAAAGATATGCCCTATTTTGTCCTGAGCTTCAGAAAACGTAAAATTGTTTTGAGCAAAGGGTATACACAAAATTGTTATTTCAGTCTCTGTATTTGCACGCTGTAGAGTGACTCAAATAAGCTCTGTTGAGAAATACAAATGGTGTAATAGTTTGCAACAGTGTGTCAGCAAGTATAAATATAAATAGACATTTTACACTGAATAATTTTATGTTTTAAAAATGTACTACATGGAATGGCCATTGGCAAATACCCCAATTATTTCTTAATTATAAACTACATTGTAAGCAAACTTTTTGACATTTGGAAAATATAGGAATAAAGTTTGTGTCACCAGGATTATATAGAGAACATTCATGGCTTCAAGAGATAGATAGGTAAAACAAGTTAAGATAGCTTGCAGAAAAGGTTGATTTATTCTCCTTTTCAGAAATACTGCTGGAGTTAAATATAGGGTAGAAGCCAGTGCTATTTATGGGGCAGCTGAATAGCATCTTATTTAGAGATGGGTTTTAAAGATGACAGAGTCAAGATATCAGTAGCAACTGAATTTGAATGGCAACATACCATTCTAATTCTACCAAAAAGTAAGTAGAAGTTAACGAATATGTTAATATCATCTAATTCACTAGTGCGAACCAAAAATCTAAAAATTTTGCAGTATGACATATGATGCACTATTTATGGAGATCTGTATTATTTAAACAATCCATAAACTAGTGAAAATAAGAACAAGAACAATAAAACTTTAGTACAGAAAGAATCAGGTAGACCTTGATTTTCTTTGTTCTAAGCATCCAATGCAGTCAACATCAGAAAACATGTGAATTAATTCCACATTAAAGATAGGTTTAAAACCAGTGCCCAATTTCCAACTTTAATCTGGTACAAATATGCTTGAATAATGCCAGTCTTTTCCTACCCACATTTTGTCCTTGTGTGTGTCTTGTATCTATATTACCCCATCTTTTTATACTTCATTTGAATTAGGATTGTTTTCTCAGTTTAAACTCAACAGATGTCTGGCTGTTGATACATACATATATTTAATTTTTAGAAACCTCATTAGAGAGCAGATGCTCTTAGCTCTACTGCTTTTAGAAAAATGACCTTTGCATGGAAAACTATTTTGAGTCTTTGGGGATGGGTTGGGGTGACAGAATGAGGATCACGGGCTTCTGTTGGGCATGGTAGTCTAAATTCATCACTGGATCAGATTTTTAAATACTTCTGATTTGTTACCATAAATTATCTGTAACAAATATAATTTCGGTCCTACAGCAGACATTTTATATACACAATCTTTGCAAGGAATTTGGAATGTCTGCATTTCTATTGTATTTGTACATTTGGAATTTAAGCATAGTTCAAGTTTTTATGTTTGAGTATATCCTGTTGGAGTAGACCAGCAGGAAGTATCAGGAATTAAATAATAGCAGTTCTCATTTAAAAAATAGTTAATAATTTATATTTTTGTTACTCATATGAAAACAGTGTTTGGATTTTTATTCAGTTTACTTACAATAAAAATAATTTTAATAAAACTGTATCCTGAATGCTACATAAAACAGTTGGCAGTAGCAAATAGAAGTGTAGTGACAGGACCTTTTAAATAATACTTTTAATGAATAAAACACATTGTTTTAAGATACTTGATATATGAAACTGAAATAACCAGCCAGATTATAATTAGCAAAGTCTATTATATGAAATAATCCTAGCATTAATCCATTTTGTTCACTCTTCTGTTTTTAGAAGGCATTGAAGAGACTTTTACTTTGTTTTAATCAATGCTTATAGCACAATCCACCCAAGATGGCATTGTAGCTGTAACTAATGAAGGGAATGTTATGATCACCCCTTTTGTTAATGGAGGAACTATGTCTGTGACACATTAATCCAAGAATCCCTGTCTTATAGTACTATTACTAAAACAACATTTATAAACTAAGCTTCTTAAGAACAAATTGGTGCACATGGAAAGAACACTTAGTATTTTAAATTAGCGCAGTCCTCGACTTACAATCACAATTGAGCCAAAACTTTCTGTTACTAAGCAAGACAGTTATGTGAATTTTATGACCTTTTTTGCCACAGTTGTTAAGTGAATCATTGCAGTTAAGTTAGTAACACAGTTCTTAAGTGAATCTGGTTTTCCCTTTTGACTTTGCTTGTCAGAAGGTTGCAAAAGGTGATCACATGACCCCAGAACTCTTGAACCAGCATAAAAATATGTGAGTTGCCAAGCATCTGAATTTTGATCAAATGACACTGAATTTTGATCACATGATGCTGCAATTGTTATAAGAGTAAAAAATGATCATAAGTCATTTTTTTAGTTCTGTTGTAACTTTGAACTTCAATAAATGAATGGTTGCCTGACAGGCAGGAAAGGGCATATCTACTGCTGAGCCCCATAACCAACAATTATCACATGGTATGGATAAATTATATTTAAATTTATTGTATTTAAGCACTACTGAGAGCTGTAAAATTTTAAATTAGCATAATGATTTGGTATGATGATGCATTATTATTACATTGATGCTTTGGTAAGGCCACACTTGGAATACTGCATCCAGTTTTGGTCACCATGACGTAAAAAAGATGTTGAGACTCTAGAAAGAGTACAGAGAAGAGCAACAAAGATGATTAGGGGACTGCAGGATAAAACATATAAGGAACGGTTGCTGGAATTGGGTATGTCTAGTTTAATGAAGAGAAGGACGATGGAGGACATGATAGCAGTGTTCCAATATCTCAGGGGCTGCCACAAAGAAGAGGGAGTCATGCTATTCTCTAAAGTGCCTGAAGGCAGGACAAGAAGCAATGGAAACTAACCAAAGAGAGAAGCAACCTGGAACTAAGGAGAAACTTCCTGACAGTTAGAATAATTAACCAGTAGAACAACCTGCCTCCAGAAACAGTGAATGCTCCAACACTGGAAGTTTTTAAGAAGAGACTGGACAGCCATTTGTTTGAAATGATATAGGGTTTACTGCCTGACCTCCAAGGTCCCTTCCATCATCATCATCATCATCATCATCATCATCATCATCATCATCATCATCATCATCATCATCATCATCATCATATACAATTAAGGCAAATAAAGGAAAAGAGTATTTAAATATGAACATGGTTAATGAATGCAGCACTGGAATCTATGTGTTATTTCTTTATGATCATCCTGATTGGTATCAGTAAACTATAACATTCAGTAGAATCATCCATCTGCTAAAAATTGGATATTTGGATATATCATTAATTTGACCTTGCTTATAGACAAGAAAATAGTAAATTTTTGATTAAATACCAACCCTCAGTATTTGATGAAATTTTCTTCAGGATGCTAAGTTTCCTGTCAATTAGGTAATCTATCTAGAACTCATAGATAACAGATGAAATCTTAGTTGGATAGAGAGAACAATGCTGTGTTGGCTCTTGAAATCCAAAAATAACAGTCAAGAGATTTTTAACACTGATGCAGAAAAATCTAGATATCAGGACATGTTGATAGTTTCTAAATAGTAAACTACAATGTATGTAGTAGGGAAAAGTGAGCCATAATTATTTAACTGATAAATTAATGCACAGCCAGAATTGGCTTGTTGCATGTATTAATACTTATATTTCTGTGGTACGTATAATTATAGCCTTAAATTAAGCAACATCTTCTTGGTTTGTTATGATTTAGATTGGGGTCCCCAACCCCCGGTCCATGGACCAATACCGGGCCATGGCATGCCAGCCACAGGTCTGCCCAAACAAGCAAAGCCCAATCAACGAGATGCAGGCAGCACACAAAACCATATACCCTCTGGTCCGTGGAAAAATCTGCGCAGAACTGGTCCCTGGTGCCCAAAAGGTTGGGGACCTCTGATTTAGATTAAGGGATAAATTATGTTAGTCATTTAGATAAAGCACTTGCAGGCCAGACATGATCAGGATCTCCATACATGGATGAAAGAGGCTTCCTTTTAAGCTGCTTCGCATGCCAGCGTTTTCATTCATTTTAAAGATTTTTTTCAATCTTTAAAAAAGGGAGGGAGAAACCTTGACTGGAGCCATGAAGAAATGATATATACTAGTAAGAGAATTGATTCAGCACTTGAATTTCTGAGTCTGCAAGAAGAATGTATTATAAGAGCAGACAGTAAATAACAGTTATACCCTGCTGTCTAATGATACAGGGAAACAATTTTAGCATTTGACATTTAACAGAAATATTTTTATATTTCTAATTAGAGTACAGGATTATAAGCAATCCTGCAACTGTTCTATGTTGTGGGTGAAATAAATGTGAAACAAGGCACAGAATTCTGAAGTGAAGGAAATAATGTGTTATGTGTGGTAGAGAAAATATGATGCCTGTATTTTAACAGTTACCATTTTTGGAGTAATATTGCCATAGGTAAATGAGAATGGAATATGTAAGAAGCCTGCTACAGCAGATACCATGTGGTATCAGAATGAAGGACTTCTTGGAAGAAAAAAATGTAATGCATGGAAAGCAAGCAAGCATATTTAATCTAAAGACTTTCCACTTAATTGCAAATAATATTTTGTTCAATATTATGTCATGACTTTAATTTTGAATAAGTTTAATTTGATTTGTTCAGCCTTATGTACTAAAGAGTCTAGAGAAGCTATTATTGTAGCCATGCTAATTTTAATTCTAAAAGGTAGTGAATGAAAGCTAGTATGTTTGGGGGACATATGGGTATTGTTTTCATCATTGGACTCCTGCAAATAAGGAATTGATCTTGAATGTTGCAAAAAACACCCATTAGAATAGTATGAAGCAATTATATAAATTTTACATTGAATATGTTCTATTCATCAGCCTTGGCATTTATGTGGTCAATTCATAATGATGAGTATGTTGCCTGAGTATTTGTAGGATGCATCCATATGTTAGCCAATTCATTACTTCTTCTTGTCCAACATTATTTTCTCTCTTTTGCCTTTTTGTCTGAAAGGTCTTAAACAATGTTCAAAGCTCTGATGTATAATCCCAAAAAAAATATGCAGCTGTTTTATTTTTATGCATTTTGGCCAATCTCGCTGGTATTAAATGCCATCTATAAATCATTTTTTATTGATTTTCTCTATATGCAGTTGATAGCGTCAACTAGTTGATAGTTTATGTTTGGCTAGTACTAGTCTCGCTTTAATCAATTCATCCTGAGGCTTTTCTTGTAATTTGAATTCAACTTTTTTGATCTCTTCCTGTAGTATGTTTTGCCTTTGTCTTTTCTCCCTATTTTTCTGTGCTATATAAGCTATTGCTAGTCCCCTTAAATATGCCTTCGCTGTATCCCAGATGATTTGTATTGATGTTTGTTGTTTTGTGTTTTCTTTAAAGAAATAATCCATTTCCTTTCTAGTCTGTGTAATAAATTCTTTTTCCTTTAAGATATAAGAGTTCATTACCCATCTTTTTCTAGGTTTTTTTTTGCCCCTTCCAGACTATTTCTATCGGGTTATGATCTGCCCATACATTTGGTTTTATTTCTATAGTCTTTATATCCTGTCCCAATTCTTCATTTGTCCATATCATATCTATTCGAGACCATTATTTGTGTGGATTTGAAAAGAATGTATATCCTTTTTCTTTTTGATTCCTCTTTCTCCATTGGTCTAATAGGTTAAGTTCATGTGCTAGCTCGAAGAAGGTCTTTGGTAAAATTTTCCTTTTTTTTTCTTTTTCTTATCAGTGATATAATCTTTTTTTGCATCCACCACCGCATTATAATCACCCACAATACAAATATTTGAATGACCCAGTTCTGTCAATTTCTCGTGTAACTTCTGATAAAAAATATATTGGTTCTCGTTCGGTGCATATATTACTACTAAAAGCCAGGTCTTCTGTTCATTTTGTATTTCTATTATTAATACCCTTCCATCCAAATCTTGAAATTTGCATTTATCTCTTTTTTGATGTAAACTGCTATTCCTCTTTGCTTTTGATTAGCTAATGCTATAAATAATGATCCTAGTTTGGGAAACTCTAAATGGTGCCTATGTTGCTCTTTAATATGTACTTCTTGCAAGCAGACAATATCTATGTGTTGTTTGGCTAGTTTTGTTAATATTTGCTTTCTCTTTGCTGGTGTGTTTAATCCATTAATGTTGATAGATAATAGCCTAATCTCCTTTTCTATTTTCTACTTGTGTGTTTTACTTGTGAGCTTGTCTTGTTCTTGGGCCTGTTCCTTTCTCCTTCCTCTGTCCGTTTCTCCCCTTACTTTCTCCCTCTTGTTCTCTTTCCCTAATTTCTGGCTGTTGGTCTTCCTGACTTTTGGATTCCAGTTCTTCCTTACTATTGTTCTCTTCCTCTGTTCCTTCCAATTGGTCATAAAATTCTCGGGCATTCTCTAGATTGTCTATTTTAATCTTCCTCTCTCTCCAGGATATCAACATCCCTTCCGGAATTAACCATCTAAAAGGTATAGTGTTTTTTATTAAATAGGAGCACAAGAATCTATAGTCCCTTCTTTGATCTCTTATCCTTTTCGGTATCTGTTTTAAAGTTAATATTTCTACACCTTTATAGATTATCGGCTCATCTCTTGTTATTTTATAAATTATATCTCTCACCCTTTTCCTGGTAAACCTAATATGTACCTCCCTTGGGAGTTTGTTCCGTCTAGCATAATTTGTCTGTATTCTGAATGCCTCATCTGTTTCCGTTAAAATTTCTTGTTTTTCTCTTTGCAATGCCTCAGAAATCAAATTTGCCATGATATCCCTCAAATTTTCTTTCTTCTCCTCTATCACATTTTGGAAACATAAATAGAATGCTGCCTTATCCATTTCTAAATAAATAATTTCTTCCTCCATTTTTTTGTTAGCTGCTATCAATTCTGTATCTAATATATCAACTTTTTTCACTACTTTGTCTAAGCCCGCCTCTACAAATTGTATTCTTGCTTCATTATTCTCCATTGTTTGTTGCAACATCTCCACTCTATTATTCAATTTGGTTATATCCCCTCTCATTTCCACATGATTTTTTGATATTGTCTCTTGCATTTTCAACATGGTTTCTTGGATCACAAGAAGTGTTGATTGCATAGTTTGCATATTAATTAATACATTTTGTTTTTCTGTGCCCAACATCCCTTCTATTAATCTTTGACCAGGTGGTGATGAAGGTGTCAATGTTAAACTAGATACCGTTTTTTTCCTGTCCTTGCCATAATTATCTCCTACTTCTCTAAAATTCTGAATGTTCCTTTAATTGACCAGTAGCTTCTGAACTTCTAATTTTCCTAAATTCTCTGAACTTTCCTCCACTATCATAGATTGCTTCAACCTCTCTCTAAACTTTCTTCACTTTCTTTACACTTTCTTACTTATTACCAGAATACTTCAACCTCTCTCTAACTTTCTTCACTTTCTTTACACTTTCTTGCTTATTTCACAGATATATACTTTCAATCACTAGTCCATTTTTTTTCTTCCCAAACTTCATCCACTCTCCTGCCACTCCCAGCATCGTATCTCGTCGTCTCCTTCTCTTCCGTTCGCTCGTCTCAATAAGAAACACTGTCTCTGTCAAATTCCAAACTTCGTTCTCAGCTTATCTCTCTCACCATCAATCAGTCCTTTTCAAATTCCAAACTTCGTTCCTCTCACTCACCCTCAGTCAGTCCTTTTCAGCTCCGTTTCCTGTCACTTTTCCCCCAAACGTCTCTCCGTTCCTTCGCACTCGGCTTCTCTCAAACTCCAGGTTTTCCTTCCAATTTCAGTCCGTTCTCCTCACTTACTTCAGCGTCTCCTTCTCCCTTCGGCTCTTCAATGCAGATCACACTCTCCTGCAGCCAGCCACACTCCGATAAGCTTTTCAGATCTTCACTACCCTCAGGTCTGTTTCAGAGTTTTTCCTCTAGTCACTTCTTCCAAAGTCCAATTACACCTTCATTCTTTCTAAACCGCCATTTTCTTTCTCTTCTCTCACTCCACTTTACAGGCTCTATCAGCTCCAACTTTATCTCGCTCTTCCAGCTCTTTGTATATTTGCGCTCAAACGTTCAATCAACAATCTTTCTTTGTGTTTTCCTTCTTTTACTTAAAGTTTTGGTTCTTCAAATCTGTTAGTCACAGCTCTACCCGCCGGATCGCCACTTGCCTCCCTCTCCATTTGAGCTTCCTTTCAACGCCTGTCTTAGTAAACACTTGAATCAGATTAGACTTTCGTCTTATTCTTTTTCTATTTAGAAGTATTATAGGCTATTACAGTTGCTACTTAGCATAGCCTGTTAAGATTCTTTTGCTTCCGCCTCATCTGTGATTTTATCAGGGCCTCAGATCCACCATCAACTGACGGCACAAGTTTCTACGTTGGATTTAGGAGGTTTCCTTCGTCCTAATGGGTGATCGCCTTTCGCCTCGTTATTCCTCCGGCATCCCCCTCTCTCACACGTGGTCCTCCAGACTTCCCCGCGTCCCCAAAGGGTCTCCAAACGTAAAAAAATCGGAGTTAGGTGACAGAGATTGTCTTCTTACTTCCGCTCCACCCTGATGCCACCACCGGAAGTCCCGCTAGGTGGCTTTCTATTAAATATTGTTGAAAGAAAAATCACCAGAGTCTAGTTGAAGCCGGATATAAACAAAATGGAGACTGCGTTAGAAAGAAGATTGTAATTTACTAAAGACAGATACATGGCTCTGGGAAAACTGACCACATGTTGCTGGGAGTGGTTGGTTTTTATACCTTCTTGGGCTTTTGAGGTTGTTTCCTGTTCCTGTTTGATGCTTTGTGTCATGTACTTTGACTTGAGTCTGACTTTGCCTTTTTGGTATTGATGGGTTAATCCTATTATGTTTCCTGTCCTTAGAGTTTGTCTTCCTAATGTCATCAACTTCTAGCTTCCTGGCTCCAACCTTGCTGAATAGAATTATCACATCTGCATTTCTAAAAGCTGGTCTCTGCCTAGTTTCTGCTTCGGGCTATTAAGAAAAACTGGTGCTTTTGTGCCTTTAAGATCCTTTGGGGAGATATATGCTGCCTTTTAAATATTCCCCAAAATATTTATTTCTCTGGATTCTTCCCACAATATTAACTATAAAAAGTTTCAGAATGGACTAAATTGTAAATTGAAAACACTTTTGTTATGTGCTCCTGGCCACTTTCCTTCATGACCAGAGGCAAATTCATCTACCATTAACCAGCCAAGACACAGTGAAGGCCTTTTGTTTCTTTTATTGCAATAAGGAGGGAGAGACGCTATCAAAGCTTGGTTCTCTCCAAAGTTTCAACCCAAAATATTCCCTTCTTTATACAGCCCTGTCCCAGCCGCCTCATCCCTCCTCTTTCCCCATTGGCTGAGGTACTATGAGGTTACACTATTTCCGACTGCCTCCTACATATTTCTTGCTACATACTAAATCATACATCACATGTACATTAATAATATAAAATATTAGACATATTCAATTGTTGGTTTTGAGTTCTGGGCCCCTTAGAACAATAGGCTCTTTCCTATTTTTCAGTTTAGTTAAGTTTTCCTGGCTAGCCATTTCCTCTTACAGATGTTTTTATAGCTTGTCTTCTTTCTTTCCCACTAAGACCCAGCTAATTTTTGCCTACATATTTATCTTACATCCTGCCTTTATGCTATCCTTTCCTATTTCCCAGCCATTATAGTTGCTTCTCCACTCAGTAAATTTCCACTGTAGCAAATTCAATGATGTTTCACAGGAACAGGTCACCACAGAGAAAGTCCATTTTCTTGGTCCTATTAGTTAGGAGAAGGTACACAGTATTCCTTGCCTCTCCTTTATGTCTGTTCCTTGGTTCTTAGCAATATAAGTGTGCTAATGCACATCTATATCTCCTTCTCAGCAACTCGGTTCATATTTTCTGACTTGCTGCTCTTCGGTACGCTTGTACATGATATACAATATAGCCCAATATAGCCCTCAATATAGCCCAATTTTCATCTTGCTGCCAGTCTCAGATCCAAGCACATTCCAGCATGTGTTTACACCACATTAGAATGTCTTGCGTGCATTGTCTGTCACTCTGCTCCCAAGTGGTTTGGCATTTATATTTGGTGGTCCTGAAATGGACCACCAAAACTTTCTCCCATCAGTGGTGATCATCAAGCTGTGATCAGTGTGGTTGATCACTCATGATTGCTTTGAGAAGGGGACTATACAGTTACTATCAATCATCCATATTCCCACACACCTCAGTTCCTTTTGGTCTTGTCTACCACCACTAAACTCCACATTACTTTCCCCCTATCATTATGTTGAAAAACACTGTAATGCCACCTCTTGTCTCCTAACTAACCATTGAATGTTTAAATATTTATTTTATTAAATTAATTTGAGATGATGCTACATTACCTTTCTCAAAAAAGATCAGAAGGGAGGTAGTGTGGTGTAGCAGTTAAGCTTTTGGATTTAGAAGTGGAAACATCCAGGTTTAGTCCACCTTTCACTATGGCAGGTCACTGGCTAACTTTAGCCCAACCTATCTCACAGGTAGGAAGAGGGAGCACTGTACACTACCTCAAGCTCCTGAATATAAGAAATCAATTGAATGAATAAAAGCAATACTGAGAAACAAATAGTAGTTTAACATAGAATTTATGTTGATTTATTGGTGCTGTTTGAGCCACGTTTGATTCCTTATGGCTACATGAACATATTCATGTTTTTTCTTAGTAATAATATGGAAATAGTTTCGTAATTGCCTTCATTAGTATTTTTGTTTTGTTAACTTTACTTTCTAGCTTAGCGTACAGCCCTGGATCTTTGTCTCCCATCCAAGCACTAAGTATATACTTTATCTTTTTGAGATCAGGTTTATTAGGTTCTGTCACCTGCTCTGACAATGATTTGATTGTAGATAGCTAATCTATTATAAAAAACACAGGGATGCATGACTAGATTCATAGTGCGAATACAATACTCCAGGTTTTATGAATTTCAATAGAAAAAAGATAGGAAAAATTTTGGTTAGTATACAGGCCACATATATTAAAAGGAAAGTAATTTCTAGTACTATTTATTCCTTTTATGTTTCTATGAGCACTATTATCACGTTCATTTTTATAAGAAATTCTGGATGTAATTTTGGATGTTACCATTATTATCATTAGCAGCTTCTTTGAAAAAAGAATCAGTATACGTTCAATGTACTGTAGATGTTTTGTTTCCCTAAAAGGATTTATGTGGGATATAAATAAATTGTGCCGTACAAATGTTAACTATTCTTGAGTCACTGTTGATTTGTTCCACTGGTTGCCTCCTAAAAGATAGACCCATTGCAAGCTATTCCTTCAGAAGAGTCTAAACCTTTGAATCTGGGCTGTATAAATCCAAAAGACCACTAGATATGAGCAATGAAATACAGATAACTTGTAATCTTCTATTGCTATCTAGTTGTTTCCTGGGTTTTTGCAGCCCAGAGGTGGAATATCCAAAGAATCAGCAATGTGTGCATTTCCCATTAGCATCCTTTTTATGTAGTAGAGCCAAATCAGTTTAGCAAGATTTGGATTCAGTGCTTGAATCTAACTTGAGATTTATTGAAAGAAATTTATAGTTTTCAACACGATAAAACTGCATTTGAAATTGAGTTATGTACTAATTTTGAACATCTTATTACCAAAATGAATACATTTATTGAAAAAAAACCCCATCAGATCCAGTTCCAAGCTGGGAGTAAATAAAATGGAGGCTAAGATGCTGGAAATAAAACGGAGGCTGGCTGTTTGGAAAGAAGGTTTAATGATGAGCAGAACCAACAACAGCATGTAATTCTGGAACAGTTGACCAATTGATTTGATGAGTACAAGGATTTTTATAAAGTTTTACAGCATTTCGTAATTGGAGACTTGCTTTGTGGGCTTTTGCTATTAGATTTGTTTAATTTGTTTCACAAAGGCTAGCAATGGGTCTAAAGTACTGACTTCCTTGAATTTTAATCCTGTCAAACAAATGTAGTTAATTTTACCCCCCTTGTCTATTATCTCCACTGAGCTCTCTTTGTTTAGCAACAGGCCTGATTCAATGTTTTTGCTTTTTGCAATAGCTAAGGGGTTTCATGAGTTATTTGTGATTTGAGGGGCATAGTAAAAAGGATTGATGGGGTGCATTCTAACCACACATTCTTGAGATTCAAAACAGAAGATAAACAATTTGAAGATTGTACGATAAGATAAAATTTTGGAGTATAATATGCAAATCGAGCAATGGGAAAACATCAGAATAAAGGGGTTAAAATTCATATTACATTACAATCTTAAAGAGAATTTTTATAAATGATGTTCAAAAGATATCACCAAAGACCACAAAAATGTTTAAAGGGACTTCAAATATTCATTGAAAATGTGTTGATGGATAAAAAATTGGAAAACTATTGCGTTATTGTGTTTTTAAATATGTTAACAGCACTGAGGTTCTTATATGTTCAATGGTGGAAAGATCCATTAATACCTGCAATGGAAGACTACCAAAAATTGATGGAGTTGACTGAAATAATGAGACTGACAGCCCTAATTGGAGAAAAGACATTGATTAACTAATACTAATTGGAAACCTCTACTGAAATTTTGGTACAAAGGACACAAAAAATGAATGTATGATATATGATATACAGGCAATTTATCCCCTCTTTTGCCGCAGTAGCCCTTCCCCTGACTGACTTGCTGTGCACAAAGCACACAATGAGTAAGCCACGTCCCGGACAGCCGCTGGATTGGTCTATGGCCTGTCAGAAAGCGTTCGAGGACCTGAAAGCCCTGTTTGCCAAGGAAACGGTCCTACTCTACCTGGATCCTGGAAGCCCCTTCATAGTCCAGGCCGATGCCAGTGACGTAGCTGTGGGGCTGTGCTGTTACAATGGAATGGCCACGGGTTGTTGTAGCCATGTCCATACACGTTGCAGAAGTTTTCAGCTGCTGAGAGGGCATGGGCAATTTGGGAGAAAGAGGCCTTTGCGGTACGGTGCGCTCTCTCGACATGGAGGCATCTGCTGGAGGGGGCGACAAAGCCATTCAAGGTGTGGACAGACCACAAGAATCTCGAGGTTCTACAGACACCAAGACGCCTGTCGCCCAAGCACGTCCGGTGGGCCAATACTTCCATCAATTCCAGTTCACCCTGATGTATATACTGGGATGAAAGAACTTCTTGGCCGATGCGTTGTCCCGCATGCCCCAGTACCATGGCAGGCGGGAGGAGGTTGTACAAGTGATCATGCCTCCCTACCAACAGGGCATGGCCCGAGCGATTCCTCACCAGTTGGCGGGTGAGCTGAACCAAGAGCTACAAACGGCTGTCCAGAGTGATCCCTGGTTGAGAGACCACCCAGGCCTCCTGACACGGAGGGACGGGTTGGTCTGGAAAGGCAACAAATTGTACATCCCAAAGCTCCTGAGGCGTGTGGTTCTCAAGCTGTGTCATGACACCAAGCAGGTGGGCCATTTCGGCTTCCTAAAAACATTACACCTCGTGCGGCGTCAATTCTGGTGGCCTCGGGTTAAAGTAGATGTAGAGGCCTATGTGAAAGGATGCCACGTCTATGCCACTGCCAAGCCCCGTACTGGACAGCCTTTGGGCTTATTACTGACAGATCCAACCCGGCCATGGGAGGATATCGCCATGGACTTTATCATAGAGTTACCAGAGAACCGAGGGTACACCGTTATCTGGACTGTGATTGACCTGTTTTCCAAACAGGCCCATTTTATTCCATGCAAGGGGCTACCATCAGCCCAGCGATTGGTCAGGTTGTTCGTTGACCATATTTACCATCCCAATGGAGTGCCCCAGCATATTATACCAGATCAGGGGGGCAGTTTACCGCACGATTCTGGTGGGACTTCATTAGATACATAGGGTCATCCCAGGGTCTCAGCTCGGCATACCACCCCAGCACCAATGGAGCAGCTGAGTGAGCGAATGCCATGGTGGAGCGCTACCTATGATGTTACGTCTCATACCAGCAAACAGACTGGGTAGACCTGCTCTCATTCGCCGAAGTGGCCTACAACAATACTGTGCATAGCAGCACAGGGTTCGCTCCTTTCCTGGGGTGGATTTTGTCCTGATCCCTGAGTGGCCCCAAGGGACTCCCTTGCCGTGTACACCCCAGGAGTGGATGGCACGAGTGGAAGGCCTGTGTGGCAGGGTTAAGGAAGAATTGGTGAAAGTGGAGGCAGAAACGAAAGCACAGGCCGATAAAAAAAGGGCCGAGCACAAGCCCTTTCAGGTGGGTGACTGGGTGTACCTGTCCACTAAATACCTACGTTCGAGGGTGCCCTGTAAAAAACTGGGTTCAAAGTACGTAGGTCCCTTCAAGATGATTCAGGTCATAAACCCGGTAACCGTGAGGTTGCGACTGCCTCGGGCCTTTGGGAAAGTGCACCCTGTGTTCCATGGGAGCCTGCTAAAGCTGGTGACGGGTTCCCCAAGGGGGCCTGTAACTAAGCCACCAGGGCTGATTTCTGGCGACCAGTTCAAAATACAGGAGATCCTAGACTCCCGGATCTGCCATGGATGGGTCCAATACCTGGTTAGGTGGAAAGGGTACCCCCTCTCGGAGGCATCGTGGGTAAAGAGGGGGGACGTCCACACCCAACGGCTAGTGCGGGCTTTCCATCGCCAGCACCCTGGGAGGCTGGGGGATGGGTCAGCGGAGGAAGCCAACAGAGTTGTCATATGCTCACCTATGTCTGCTTGCCTTCCAGGTGGGGCCTTGGTAGAAGGGGCCACCTGTCAAGCCCCTGGGCTTGACACGAACCAGTGGGGGGCAGGGAAGCAGCAACCAGCCGAAGTCCGGACACCACTCCGGGGTACTGCCCGACTTCCGAAGACCAGCTGGGAGTTGGCAAGCTGGCTGGACGCTGCCTGGCTCCCAAGGATCAGCTGGGAGCCGGTGAGGCTGCTGTGCATTGCGGCCACCTCCCTCCATTGCTGCAGATGCCGGGGATGTCCCTACTGCCAGCTGGGCATCAGAGGCAAGTCTGCCGGACGCCAGGGGGTCCGCTGCTCACCATAGCCACTCCTCGCTTGCATCAGACACAGGGGAATCCCTGGATGTCAGGGGCCATCTCTCGTCATTGCCATTCCTCCTGTATGGCTGGTGGCCCAGGGAGAGCACTGGTTGCTGGGGGAGGCCATGGCCTCGTGGACGAGAGTAGAGCTACCTGTTGTGGAGCCATGCCAGAGCTGGGCATTGGATGGATGCCAGACAGGACAGCTGGGGCTGTGGAGGCTGCGATGATGCGTCTGAAAGGGGGGAAGGTGGAACTTGAGCTACGGATTTTATCCATACAGACCGGATGCTGGCTTTCTGATTGGGGTGGGGCTGGATGGCGGGGCACATTTATGTAAGGCACTGGGAGGAATTCACTCCCAGTGCTGACTTTTTTTGCATTAAAGTTTGTTGGTCACCTGTTTCTTCTGTGTCTGGAGTTTGTTGGCAGCTAGCAGAGGACAGCTGACAATTTGTTTATTAGTAATATTAATAGATTATTGCCTATCAGTTAGCATGCAGTGCTAAAACACTTATTCCAAATTATATTCTGTGCTTTGTCTTACTAATTTGTCCTTCAGTTTATTAGACAGTCCTACTTCAAAACTGATCAGCAGGGCAAGACCATCCCAATGCATACAGCTGGAAAAGAAATATGTACCCATGAATTTAGTGATTTCCTTGCTGTAATTGTGAATCTCACTGTTTCTTGGCTAAAACATCAAGATAAGTTCAAAAAGTTTGCATGAAGTTCTGATAATTATCTGATAATATATCATTGTCCTTAATAAATGCATAGCCCATCTGGCTGCTTTTCGTTTCAGCAGATTAATCACAGAGTCAGTCTTGGTTTTGTCTGTGGGAAATGTCTACTGTCAGCCCCACCGCTACCCGCAATTTCTAGGAAAGACTTCCAGGAGAAAGGACAATACAGCAATTTGCGGAATTGCTCATAGCTGCTATAATCCTATGCAGGCTACTTTCTATCTATTTGCTATTGGTGCTGTCATTGTGCATCAGAAACTTGTTCTATAGAAAAAAGTTTACCTTGAACGTCTATCGCCATATTCAAGGTTTAGCAATCAAGATCCAATGATTCCTTATGAGAAGATAGGGAGGACTTTAATGGAGGCAAGTTTATGGCAAAGTTCCAGGAATGTTGTTTATTGTAAGGTAACATTTGAACAAAATGTCAAAAAGCTTTTAAGAGTTGTCTCTGCCCTATCTAATACCAACAAAAATCAAGGTAAGGTTATTTTGAATTTCTCTCACTTTGTTCAGCATTGTATAATTTCTTCTGCAAGTTCCCTGGTAATGGTTCACTCATTATTTCCTGAATATTGGTTTTATATTGCTTTACAGATAATAATTTAGTCTAGTATACTCTACCTAGGTATTCTCAAGATCTCCATAACTGAATCATACAAAATTTCTAATTCCCTGCCATATATCTACATGGCATCACATTGAACAGTCAGCTTTCTTTGATTTCATGCCATTCTTTCAGATATTTGTTTTCTTTCCTGGTTAATGCACATGTTACTGAGCATACTGTGTAGCATAAATGAAAAATGCTGCATTTACATATAATATTAAGCCAAGTTGTTTTAATTGCATTGCTGAACCACAATGTGTGATTTGATCATCAGCGTAAACAAAAAAAAATAAACAAGCTTTATAGCAATTTGGCTTTATGAATAAAGCTAGTAAAAAGACATGGTTAAAACAAACTAGAATTTGTGAATTATCTTTTCTGGAAGTATTCAAACATTAAAACAAACCGCAATTAAGTAAAATTAGTAATAGCTTGTCATTATGTATGATCTTGGAATTCTGTCTTTTCACTAAGTTATGGATGTATCAGCGATATCTGTAGTTAGAACTGCTTTTTAGAGGCTACAAGAATAATTTTAAGGGGTTTAGTTTATTCTGGTGGATAAGCATCTTGTTTGTAGAGAAGCTGGAGTAGAATGTCAACCAAGTGATATCCAAAGCTTCACTTTTTTTTCATTAAAAGATGAACAATGCATTGAAAGTGATAGCCTTATGTATTTTATATTAATCATTAATAATTTCAATGCTCTATTTGAAATATTTTTAAAAATACATTGAATTTTTTTTAAAATAGATTAAACTGCATTTAATAGTTTATTTGAATAATCAAGGAAAAGATGGCCTAAATGCTAGCATATCTACAATATAATGGAACAGCAGACATTAATCAAATGTCAATGACTTGTTCTGGCAGTTCAGTTCTCTGGTTTTATCTAACTAGAATTAAACAGTTTCAGAGGGAAGACAGACTAAATAAAAGAACAAAGAGTTCATTCTCCCAAATTATGTTCCTGAATTTGGCATATCAATTTTAATTAGCATCATAAAGATCTGATATTTTAAAGTATGGTTTTGATTAGTTTTTCCTCAAGGGAGTAAGATGTTACACTGCATTTTGCTTCATAATGAGCCAGTTCTTGGTTGAATAGTTTCAGAAAACACCTGATGACCCAAAGCAAAATATAAAGAAACCTGTTGCTGCTGTCCTATATATAATTTGGGAAGATAATTGGATTTTAGTTGATTCAAAGATTTATAATGACCTAATAAAAGACAAGAACATAAAAGAACCCTTGGTTTGCTGCTAATTCAACAAGAAAAATATAATGTGATACTGAGTTTTAAACTTTAATTATGTGTTGCATTAAGCTTTGGATATTGTTTGTATTCTTAGTAGAAATGCATTCTTGGTAAATTCAAATTTTTAAACAGTCACATTTATCTCCTTATCTCATATACTACCATACTACCATGCAAAATTAGTGAAAATAAAATAAAAACAGAAGATAATTAACCTTTGAAGAAGATTATTTTGTGAAAAAAAAGACAACTTGTGCAATAACAAAAGAAAAAATATTTTGGACTCAGTCTGTCAGGAGGCACATTTCAAAATAATTATAATGAATTATAGAAATAAAACTTTGTATTCCAAATAGCACCAATTTCATTTTTAGAGAAATGTTTATAGAATTCGCAAAGAGAAACCACTACATTAGTCAGAGTGGAGGCTAAAAAGAGTGAAATTCAACCTTTTGCAAAACTTAATTTGATGCTGGTGGAGATGGTTACCAGCATCAAATTCCTGGATGTGCAGCTAACAAGTAGGCTGGCTTGGTCTCTCAACAGTGAGAAACTGGTGAAGCAGGCACAGCAGCGCCTGCATTTTTTGCATTGCATGAGAAAAGCACATCTTCCTTCCCCTGTCCTGACCACTTTCTACAGGGGGACGATCGAGAGCATCCTGTCATACAGCATCACAGTCTGGTTTGGAAGCATCACTGCTTCAGACAGGAAGACAGTGCAGAGAGTGGTAAGGATGGCTGAAAAAATCATGGAAGCTCCCTCCCTCCCATTAGGACATAGCACAAAAGCATTGCTTGAGCAGGGTCTGTAAGATCATCTGGGACACTACACATCCTCTTCACAACCTGTTTTCCTTGTTACCTTCTGGGAGGAGGCTTCGTGGTATCCGTAGCATAACATCCAGATTCAGCCATAGTTTCATTCCATACAGCATTAACCTTGTAAACTCTCGAGCTTCCTCCTTCTGTTATATATTCAAAATGGACAGTGTTTAATATTTATTTGTTATATATATGTAGGTGTGTGGGTCTATACATATGTTGTACATACTATGTTTAGGTGTGTGTCATGTATGTGTTTCACTTTGAGAGCGGGCAACTAAATTTCATTTTTGATGTGTGCCGTTGTGCCCACAGTAAAAAAAATGACAATAAAAGTTATATTATCTTATTTTATCTTAAAATAAGATGGACTTGCATTTACCAATTTTGAGTTACATTAGTGATCAACTTAGTTTGGGTAACAGAATCGATGAAATCTCCAAACAGAAGAATATAAATTATAGAAGGAGTTGGCTTAACTATTCAATGCATAAAGAAACAAAATAAAATCGTTTGAAGAGACATGTTATGAGGCAAAGTTTGCTAAAAAATATGGAATCTTCTAAAAAAATGGTTAAGTCTAGCATTCACCACCAAATGCTTTTATTTTAAGCTAAGTAATTTAATCACATATACCAATATGGTACATCCAGATTTACAAAACAGTAAAGACAACAATGAGAACTGCTCATTGTTTTCCATGGTTCATGTATTCACACATTTTTGGATGAATAAAGTCTGATCTCAAGGTATGACATTGAAAAAGATGGTAGAATTTGAAAAAGGTATACAAAAGTTATCTATGTAAAATATATCTATTAGAATGTAAAATATAAACTTATTGAAGTATCACATGGAGATAAAGCAAATTAAAAATTGCATGATAAAGTAAATGCAAAACTTCAGAGTAATCACAGTAGAACAATGGGAAGAACTTTAGGAAAATATCAATAAAATGTATTCCAAGTTGTAATTTGAGAGAAAATTGGTATAAAATTCTTTACAAATGGCATATAACTTCAGTGATTATAAACAAAGACAAATCATTTAACAGCAATTGTTGGGAATACTATAATAAAAAAGGAGCCTTTTACCATATGTGATGGTCATATAAAGTAATGTATTGGAAGCAAGTATATCAAAGTATTCAGAAAAATTTAAACATAAAATTTGAATAAAAATAATAATAATTCCTGCATTTTTGCTGGTAACTAGAAATAAACACCAATTTTTGATAAAAATAATAAATCATGACCATGTTGAACCATACAGATACTACTATATCAAATGTGCCTGTGAATGTTCTTGTAAAATTCTAATCAAAAGGTCCAAGAACTGAATGAACAAAATTTGGGAAGCATAGTGTGGCTTTATTTTAGCAGATTTTTGGTTTTATCAGATTGTTGAAAAATATATGAATACAATAAAGAGAAGGACAGGTAGTCCTCAACTTACAACCATAATTGAGTCCAAAATTTCTGTTGTTAAATGAGACATTTGTTAAGTGACTTTTACCTCATTTTACAACCTTGTCACAGTTGATAAGTTAGTAACATGGTTGTTAAGTGAATCTGGATTTCCCATTGACTTTGCTCTGCAAAAGATTGCAAAAGCCTTAAGACACAGCAACGGTCATAAATATGAACCAGTTGCCAGGCATCTGAATTTTGATCACACAATTGTGAGGCTGATACAAAGGTTGTAAGTGTGAAAAATGGTCATAAGTCACTTTTTCCAGTGCTGTTGTAACTTTGAACTGTCACTAAATGAACTGTTGTAAACCGAGGACTTGTAATTATATGATTCTTGGATTAGAGAAAGCATATGATAAAGTAAACAATACTGAATTATTTTGCAGAAGTCGGTAGCTGAAGTTACTGAATGCAAGAAGATAGTTGTAAAGGATGTATGGGAATAAATGGAATACTTAACCAGTGGAGGTGCCACATAGAATGTAGATGTGTGACATATCTATGCTTGTTTAATAGATTTATGCAAAAAAGTATAAAGTATAAAAGTATTATCATGACGTAGAAATGTATTGATTGGTCACAAAAATGTGCATGTATTTGCGTTTGTACTCAATGCCATGTTAACTGGCTGAGAACCAGAATGATTTGCAGCAAATTTTGATTCAGTTACATAACAACACTTCCACAGTTTGAGAAGCTGCTGAACAGATCTGCTGTAAATCAATTGTTCAATAGTTGAGCTGAGTGGTAAAACCACAAATCACTTTATAATCTTTCATGAGTGTTGCAGAGGTCAGACAGAAGCAGAATTCAGAATCCCATGAGAAATCTGTCATCATCTTGGCTCTAAACTACAGCGTGAAACACATGCCAGTCAAGAAGTTCAAGGAACCACAGAAATCAGGCAAGAGATTCTCAGTACCAAGAAGATAGATGTTCTATAAACCTTATAGGCAGCCTGAAATATATCAGTCTCTTATACTATCCATCGGGACACTCTACCACTCTGCCAAGCTGTGATCTTATAAAACTTCAGCTCCGTTACCAGTTTTCCTTGATAGGAAGATGCTGTTTAGCTGGCCTTTGCCTCTCTGCTGGTTTTTTTTTTTTTTTTTTGGTTTATGGGAAAGGGACTTTTCATTTAATTCCATCATTCAGTTTTTCAGAGTTAAAGTCACATATATTATGGCCTGCATTTTGTCTTTCAAAGGTAGCACTGGAATTTTGCTGTTCAGTGTGTGAAATATCAGATTCTTCAACCTGTAAATCAGTGTATCAAATGCTAAGATAATTATGTTTTGTAGGGAAAATCAAGTGAACCATATATAAAGAAAGAAAGATTACAATCAAAATATGAAATAGTATATGTAGGCAGAACATTTACCAAAACTGAAAAATGGTCAAAGAAATGTTAAGATGTGAGAAAGCTGGTAGGTATGGGAGCTCAGGGTTTACAAATAGATAATGTTTATTACAAGAATTAAAAATGATTATATATAACAGTACGTTTGCTTGCTTTGTTATATAGAAGTTAAGGTTAGGAATGTTAGATGAAACTTAAAATGGAATTGAATGTAGTGAGAATAAGTTTACTTAAGAAAACAAGAAAATATAAGGTCATGAATTACTGTGAATGTAATGCAAAAGTAAGTGACCAATTTGGAAAACAGTTGTGCTTGTTTGAAAGCACAAATTATGTTATGTTAAAATGGCATATTCAGCATTTTGGGTGTTAACATTTCACCTTTACTTTTTTTCTGTATAGAAGTCTGTATGATGTATAGAATTTGTGACTTACATAATAATCCAAGGATGCTACTAAACAATTCTAAGTACCCACTGATAGTTTTCTTAATATTGCATGTTTAATAGTTTATTATATACAGTACTTTCACAATTTTATAATAGGCATCTCAATGTATTTTTTCTTACATTTTTGGAATATGAACATTCAGTTATTTTATAATTTGTACGTAGCACTATCAATCTAGTAATGTAACATCCTTCTGATTATTATCACATTATTTATAGTAAACAAACTCATCTGTCAAGTAACTGATTGCTTCTTTGGCAGAATGTAACTAATGAATTAATGCACTATTTTTAAATACATGGATATTGCAAATGGGAATTTCATTTTCTTTTGAAACGTAACAAAAATGGCTGTTTGAACATTTAATCATGTAGATGATAGTTCTAAAAATAATTTTGAAACAATATTGGTTTGAATTACATGATTAAATTTCACACATTGTATTTCTTTATGGAAAAATGGCTTGATCTAGTTCAGTTCGCTAGCAAAAGTAAAGATAGTATGGAAACATGTAACAAAAATGTGCATTTCACTTATCATACTTTCATAGCAATTATATGCAACTAGTTTGAAACATCCTCTAATCAATAAAACGCTAATAATTCCATGACGGGCAAGTTGTATTGGATTTTGGGAATTTCTGTATGAATAAGCATTCCTCATTATCACGACTTCTGTAAGAAAAAATTGGGAAAGTGATATAGTTGAACATAATAACATATTTAATTCATTCTTTAAGGTAAATAATACTGATATTTATGTTGGCTCTTTTGGAATTTATTTCCACAGAAAAATAGATTTCTTCTGGCAATATATTTATTAGCTATTTTTTTCCAAAATAATTTTAGATGAGGGTGACTATAAAAAGCCATATATTTTTATGCTCATTTTTTATTCTGTAATAAACAGACTGCATCATTCTATGCTTTTTAATTTTCTTTAGCAGTCATATAATCACATTTTTTCATGCATTAACAATAACTAGTCTTACACTTTGATGATGTCTTGCCAATTTTTCCTTTAGAGGCATTTGTTCCTAGTACAGATCAGGTATTTATTATGTCCAAATTGTGAACAGCATACAGTATCTGCTTAATTGTCATATTTCATCAGGGATTGAAGTAAGTAAAGAATGTTCAGCAAAATTTCATATTCAGTAATAGCAGAAGCTTCATAGACTTGATATGGCTAGATAAAATGCTTTGTTGAAAACACATATGTGTGTAAACATACAAGATCCACTATTGCAAAACATATGGATCAAGTCATATATTTAAATCCTAAACATTTTCCTCCTGCACTTTGGAATTAATGGATGTTGGACCATAATTTTCTCAATCTTAAGAGTCAGAGACAGCTGTTTAATTTTTGCAAAGGTATTTCTGTATGACTTGGGAATCAAAATTTCCCCTTTGTGAGCTTTAGCCCTTCAGTCATTTTGTATGGATGTTTTGTTTAAACAAGGCAGAATCAAAATGTTTATATTAACTATAATCATTTTGATTATAATCTATTACTAACATATTCTTTAAATGATTTTAAATAGCCTGTTTAGAATCACTACAAGTGTTTTTTGTAGATTTAAATTCAATTAAAAAGAAAAGAATTTGTTAGAAATTGGAACCTCCTTTGTGGTTGATATTTAAAGCTTCCGTTATCGCCATAGAATCCATTTGAACAACAATTCTGTGAGAAGAGCAGGAAGATTCATCTGCCTTGGGATGAAGGTGTCTGCTGGGGCCCTTTCACCCTAATCCTAAGCAGCCCAGTGGCTTGACATGCGACTTTTTTTTTCATTAATTCCTTTTTCTTTTATCAAGCCTTACCTTTGTTAGAACAAGGTAGGCAGTTTTTCTAGATCATTGGGTCAGAAAAATCTTATCTTCCTGGAATTTTAAGAGATCTACAGCAGGGCTTTTCAACCTTTTCACCTACTGTACCACTTTTAGGATATGGCTGGAGCCTAGCACTGATCCTGGCACTTCCACTGAACCCTGAAAGCCCCGAAGAAGCGCCGATCAGCTGGAAAGCAGCACTGATCCTGGCGCTTCTGCTGAGCCCTGACAGCCCTGTAGCTCCAGCCATCTCTTGCTCAGGCTTGTGCGGTGCTGCCACCGGTTCAGCTCATTCCCCTCCCACACTACCACTTTTCTAGGATGGTCATGTACCACCTGCCAGGTGCCAATGTACCACAGGTGGTACCTGTACCACCGGTTGAAAAGCCCTGATCTACAGTAATGGACAGTTTTATAATATGCCAATTCACAAAATGGTATGCGTGTCATCAGTAACAAAGCACAAATTTACCAGAAAAAAAAATTAATAAAATTGTTTCCATCTATGCCATCTGATCTCATCCATCCTCATGCTCCCTAAATTCTACTTTACATTTCTTTTTCCATTCTTTGGGCTTCATAAGAACGATCATTTTAAGAAGGCCAGTATTGATTTTAGAGTCATTTAAAAAAAGTAATAGTGATGTGAGGATGTGTACCAGGGTGAGCTGCCATGACAGAAATGATTCTTTTCTCTGCCTTAAAAATGTCAAGGTTAAGATTTGGGGTTTGTTTTTGATGATCTGCTGTCTAGAAACATGAGTATGTTTTCCTTATAGTCAAGATTTGTAAGAGACACATTTGGGAAGACAATATGGTTTTTTTTTGCTTTATGTTTCTGTGTGGATTATGGGAGATTTTACTCATATAATCAAGGAAGCAGATTAACCTAAGTTGAAGTTTGTGAAGTGAAAGTGGACCAGTGGAGAAGATAAATGATAAGCAATAGGAACTCCCCAGCAACAGCACTTCATGTGGAAGAAAAGTTCTGTGAGCAAACTAATTGGTGAAGGAACTAAAAGGGCACTGAGAAAACAAGCTACAATGGAAGAACGGCCTGGGCTTTTTAACGAAGTTCAAAAGCATCATCCAAGTGCTGACAAAGAATTATTTTTCACTCTTCCCTGTTTTTCTTTACCTTAAAAAAAGCTTGGATAATATTAGAAGCAGAGGTAAAACTAAACTGCCTAGAAAGGGAATTAATATAATAAATCAAGTATACAAGCATAATTGTCCATGATATTGTCTTGTCCATTTTAGATTTAGGTCTGAAGGCAGGAACTTGCCTTTTCTCTTTCTGTGAAACAGAAAACATATTCTTGATCAATAACCATGTATTATTTATATCCAATTTTAGATTATGTGAAACTGCTCACTAGAGAACATAAATTACATTTATGTGTATATGATTGATCTAAATAAAAAGTAGCTATTTTTTGTTTGAGTCCTAAATAATTTACATTGTGCTTGAATGTATTAATTTTAAGCTTTAGGAAGCAGCAGTGAGTTTTAAGTTTTGTTTTCTTGCTTAAAAGCTTTATTGTTCAAGATATTTAGCCTTGAGACAATTTTTTACAGTTCTTTTGCAATAGGAGAAAAGAAAAGTGAACAGTGCAAGGAAATTTGAGTGCAAAGAGAAATTTATAAAATAAAAATTTAATCTACCACATTGTATGTTAAAACAATTCTAATTATCATGAAACTGACTAGGTATCTGCACTTAATCAAACCTAATTTGAAAAAAAATAGGCAATTCATACTGAATTATGAGAGACAACTAGGAAATCTTAAGGTTGTGAGCAAGACTGGGAAGAAGGCAGGATGGACAATTCAAATGGTATAGAAAATATAAACTGTGTTTCAGAAATTACAGCAACATGTTATATATGGCAAATGCAACTATAAATTCATATAATATGGCAATGATGAGGTTTTTTATCAATAATGTTAACTACCTCTACACATTTAAATTTGGATATAGCTGTACTAATTAATTATAAGGAAAATGTAAAATGTATGTTTACCTTATGGAGTATTATAGAACTATAAATTATTTTCCAACTTATTAACCTGTTTTCCGGTTAATGTTTTCCATCTGTATTTTTTTTGTCTTTACATTTTTTTGTAAATTCATGTCTGATGCAAAGATTCCCAGACACAATTCAAAATAAAAATATAATTAAATGCAATATTTTATGTAATAAGATAAAAATAGATGAATAAAATATGAAATAGAATACTTTACCACAGGCCTGCGCCCCTGAAAAAGCAAGAAGGTACTACTTTTATATCAGTGTTAATTGTAATCTCTCCTCCAAAGAAAAACTCGTCAAGTTATGCAACATCAAGAGCAGAGCCCGACGATTTCTGTCATAAAGTTTCACTGATAACGTTAAGTGTTGTATACATTTTATTTTCTTATCATGGCTATGGTAAAAAATAAAAATATTTCTAAGAAAGTCATAGTTTTTTTGTTTGGAAAATTCATGAAAGCAATATTAACAATGAATAAATCCAGCAGTTTATTTTAGTTCTTTATTTCTAATGGTTTTATAAAATTATTTTAATTTCTAAAATTAATTGATCTATGATAATAGTATATTTAGAAGACTGTGAAATAATTTATTGTATTGTCTTTCTAATATAGCACGGGTGTCAAACTTGCCACGCGACGTTATGTGTCGCAATGTATCGTGACTTTTTTTTGCATTGCCATAGCTGGGGTGGGCACGGCCTTTGCATGATGCAACTGGACCGTGGGCCAGCAGTTTGACACCCCTGTAATATAGTAAGTGAAACTTAGTGAATTGTGTTTTAAATGCACTATGAGTTGGCTATAGTGAAAAACCTTTTTTTTTTTTGATTGTGGTTAATTGTCCTTAGCAATAAGAACATAAGAAGAGCCATGCTGAGACTTCCGGTGGCTCCGCCGGCGCTGCTGGGTCTCCTTTGTGAGACTCCGCTCTCTGGATTTGTAAAGCCGCGAAAAACAGTGCTCATCAGCTGTTTTTTCGCGGTGAAAAATCCCCTCTCCGGGCAAAGGAGAGGTGTAGAGCATCGGGAGTAAGGTTGAGCCTTCTTAGATCCCTGGAAAATAAGTTTTCAGGGATTAAGAGTGAGCTCCCTATAGCTCCGGAGAACGCTCCTTTCCAGAGATGCCTCTGTCTTTTGACAGAGAAAGACGCCGCGACCACCTCTGCTTCTTTTAAGTTCAACACTGGAGAGACTGCAAGCAGGCTGAATGAATACAGGAGTTTTAAATGGATTGCAAGTATTTTTATTGTTTCTTTTTGGCTATACATTTCTAACGTTCACAATCAACATAATGCTTCAAAATGGCGCTTAACTTTCACTGCTTTCATTGTTAGGGAAAGTGCTGGATAGTGAAAGTGGATTTGTTACTTTTTACTTCCTGCTTCTTTAAGCGCAGTTAGAGAGATGGCTCTGACTGTCTGAAATTTAAAATGGAGCGGAATTTACAGTTAAATGCTGAACCTATGTTGGATTGTACTGATGAATTTTATGAAGAAAGACCTGATACACAGGGGATTTTTATTTTTACGCAAGAGTTTAAAGAGATTAATGCACTTTTGAAGGAGGCTTTTACAGAAATATTTACTATATGTACTAAATTCCTTCCTTTAAATGAAGCAGAACAACTTACTGCTGAACAATTTATATCACAATTTGAATATGGAGAAGAGTTAGAACATTCAACTGGAATCTCTCCTTCAAATGAAGTACAATCCTCTGTTGAGTATTATACAATACAAGAGAAATTAGGAGACCAACAGGGAAATGAAGAGGATACTTCTGAGAATAAAGACTATAACTGGATTTTGCTTGATGAAAAGTTTATTTACGGAGAGGAAGAGGTTTTGTTTCAAGAAAAGGAACTCTATCCAGCTAAGCACCAAGAAGAGGATTTAATTCACAGAAGAGAGACATTGTTTTACCTCAAGAAGCAATTAGGCTACAAAGTGAAATGGACTTTGCTTGATGAGCAGTTTATTTATGGAGAGCAAGAGGAATTGATTCAAGAAAGGAAGATTCAGTTTCAGAAGCAATTTATTTACGGGGCTGAAGAAATAACGAAGAGAGATTTATTATTTGAAAGGGTGGCCCTGTTATGGCAGCTTGTTTGGTTAGGAAAAAAACCTAGAGTTCGTTTGAAGTAATGAAATTTAAACTTGTACGTAAGGAATTATTGGCAATTTAAAATTATGGACTGAATTGAGGACCAAGATTAGGACTAAGATGCAAGAGAAGATGTTTAATGGTTGACACAATTAAATAGACGAAGGATGTATTTGTTTTGATGATCTGGGTTTGACATTAGATTGACTTAATGATGAGATAGATAGACTGGATAAAATTGAAGGAATGTAAGTTAGAAATGCTATAAATAATTTGTTTGTATTATGGAGGTTTATTTGTTAGATGAGAGAACCCAGAAGTCGATTGATTAAATGAAATTTATAGAATGATAAATATTATTCTTAACAAGATGAGTTAATTGTTTAATAAGGAATTAAGCTTAATTTAAGATTATGGGTTGAATTAAAGATAAATATTATAGCTAAGGTTTTGGTGAGGATGTTTAAATGAAGATATATTAAGATATATTATGAGAAATTAAATTGATTAGAATGTAATTGATATTGCTACTATTATTATTATTATTATTTTTCTTTTTTTTGAACTGAGGGATTTATTGATATTGTTATCGTTATTAATATCATCTGTTTAATTCTAATAAGATGAGTTTTTTTTAGAATGTAATTGATATTGCTACTACTACTATTATTATTATTATTATTTTTGAACTGAGGGATTTATTGATATTGTTATCGTCATTAATATCATCTGTTTAATTTTAATAGGATGAGTTTTTTTTAATGGATTGCTTTGATTTAGAGAATGTATATAGTACATAGTTTAAAATTCTTGTTAAGATTATACAATAATTATGTTTGATGTAGTGGGGTTTTCTTTTGTTATACCCTGTAAGCATTCTGGGAAGTCGTGGGTTAGGGAGGGATTATAATTTTAGATATGATGTTTTCTCAACTGTATTTGGGGTTGGTGGAAGAATAATTAATTATTGTTACTAAAGGGTTGTCTGGGAGGCCTTTGGTGGAGTGAAGATTGATTTAACTGGAAGTTGATAAGAAGGGGGAATAATAGGATGGAGATAGAGAACGATGAAGGTTATTTGTTTGAGATGTTTATTTTCAGTTGAGTTATTATCATTAGATGCATTGGAAAATGTATTTATGCTCTGTTTATGGATGATTGTTTATTTTAATACTATGATTTGATATGACTACTCTCTTTTTTCTGTTAAAATTTAAAAAAAAAAACCAATAAAAATATTTAAAAAAAAAAAAAGAAGAGCCATGCTGAATCAGGCCAAAGCCCATCGAGTCCAGCATTCTGTGTCACACAGTGGCCCACCAATTGTACATGGGGATCTTGAGCAGAAGGAGAAGGCAAAACCCTCCCTTTCCCTTGACCCCCAACAAATGGTACTCAAGGGAATCCTGCCTGCCTCAACCAACATAGAGGCGGCACATGGACATCCGTTTTAATAACCACCAATACACTTTGCATCCATGAATCTATCTAGCCCTGCCTTGAAGCTGTCAAGGCTGACAGCTGTCACGACCCCTTCTGGAAGTGAATTCCATAAATCAACGACCCTCTGGGTGAAGAAATATTTCCCTTTATTTGTCCTCACTTTCTTAGCTATGAGCTTTAGGGAGTGCCCCCTTGTCCTGGTATTGTTTTTATTTCAGTTATGCAAGAGGGAAGGGGAGGATAAAGGAAATGATAGGGATTGCTGATCTTGATGGAAATGATCTTCAGATAGAGTGTTGTTCTGGTCACTAACAAATTCTTTTCAAGGAATGTCAACAGTTATTAAATCAAGTGTGAATTTGCAGAACACTTCAAGGGTATTGTGAGAGCTATTAGCCCTAGTAAATTGCAAACAGGTTATGCTTGACAGCTCTTCCTCAGTTCATGGCAAAGAATACTTGTTGAACTGAAAGTGACTATTATTCAAAGACATTTCCCCTCAGAAAGCCATTAGAAGAAATCTCCAGTAAATGGATGTAAGAATGGAAAACTGTGCTTTATGTTTGATTGTACTTTAGTTTTTATGTAAGAATGAAACCCTGGATTTCTTTAGGAAATGTTTTTACTGTAGTAACTCAAAAGAAGCCTCCTGCTTATTTTCTCTTATTTTAAATGACTAATATCTCTGGAGAAGGATTATTATATCCATGAAGGGGTTTTGATTTGAATTATCTAGTCTATTTCCATGTAGCTTCATATACTTTATAATATTCTGCATGGATTCTAATTAGTATAAGAAAAGAAACCCTACTCCTGTTTTCACAGATGCTGATATTCCGCAGATGCTGAAAAGGGTACAGTAAACAGATGTGCTTGCAGATTAGCTTTTCAATTTTCCCTGCAAGATCTGTTGGTCTGTTCTCTTGGGTCAGATAAGGAACTGCTAGAATAATTTCTGCTTTAAGATTATTTTGCTCAGGTAGGAAAACTGAGAAATTGTAAACATAAGGTTTTATAGACTATGAAATAGCAATATAGCCCCTTAAACCTTAAACACATTTGGCCACTGCTTAAGTTGCAGTTAGAGTGGCTGCTCAGTCTTATTATGCAGTATTCAGTGTCTAAATTGGATTTTTGGGATATATGTTCAGGAGTAACAAATATTAAAATTTTTCTCTACTTCTCAGATATTTAAATTCAAGTAAGAAATTAAGAATTGAATTGGGTCTTTTTAGATTTTAATGGTAAAACCAAAGGCCATTTTGCTTTAAAAGTCCAACCTTCTTAGCCAGAGCCTAGAAGATATATGGATCTTGTGCTATAAGTAGACCTTGTGCTACAGGTAGTCTTCAAGATAGGGCTGTAATGGAGCCTGCCCGTTAAAGGGACAGGTCTCATGGTTGTTAGGTGAAGCATCTCACCTTATAACCTCCCCAATCCCAGTGAATCATTAAACAAATGCCTGGGTCATTAAATGAAGCATGGTATGCCTCAGGAGTGGGGGAGATCCCTGGAGGCCTAGCACAGCCCAGACCCACCTGCACAGACCTTTCCAAGGCTTCCTTCACCCCGTGTTGCCCTGGGTTCCACTTCTTGCTCTTTGAATCTCCCACATACCTTTTCCTACTCCTACCTGGTCCCAAAGGCCTTAGGCCTCATTTCCACCCTAACAGGTGAAATACCTCTCTCCACTTACCTTTTGAAGAACTCCAAGGCCTCCCAGAATACTGGAACAGATTGTTTCTTTGTGCAGCTGAATGGTGCAGTTCTGAAAATGATTGCAATTTTATCTTATTCTCACAAAATAGTGGCCACATTTGGGTTGCCACCATGCAGGCCAGGACAAACTACTTAGTTTTGCTGCCTTAATGAGGTCTACATGGTGCTGCAGAAACTTCTGCACCACTGTGCAGACTTCATTAAGGCAACAAAAGGAAGAGTTTGTCTAGTGGCTTCCATTTTGTCCCAGCCCATAAGCAGGTGGGAGAAAATGGTGATGGCATTTAGGTTATCTCTTTACAGCCAGGGACATGTGGCCAGGTCTTTACCCCCAAAATGAGGTCCAAAGAGGTTCAAAAGGTAAATGTGATGGATAATGGTCATGTGGAGAGCAGGCCCAATCATTGCAGGGATTTGGTGGGGTGAGATGGGGGAGAGGAACAGAGAGTGCCTCTTTCCTTTGGTTGGTCATAATGTGAATAACTGCAGGACACTGCAGCTATGTGACACTTTGAAACAGAGTCAAATGTAACTTTTTGATCTATGTTGTAACTTTGAACATTTGTTAAGTGACCTGTTGTATCTTGAAGACTACATGTAAATACTTTTGTAAGCAATATGCTTTGACAAGGTATTATTAGGTTTAGACTCAAAAGGAAGATGAATTTCTATAGAGAATGTTCCTATTTTATAGTTGAAGTTGATGATTCAACAACTAATAAATGTAGAAAAGTGAACTGCATCCTTTAACTTCTCTGGATCTGCTTTCAACAATATAACAGCAGAAAAGCTAGTGCTAGTCCTGGAAATGGAACTGTTTACACCATTTTAAACTAATATTAGTTTAAGCAAGTTAGGTGCTTTCTGACTATTGGCTAATTCAATTTTTTTAGTTCTCTTTTAAAAGCGGTTCTGATTTATCCTTTAAGGGCATTTTCTCTTCATGCAACTTGTATTTAACAATTGTACTTTAAGCTTTCATTCGTCCTTATGAAGTGCAATCTATGACATGGGGATAGCAAAGTAAGTAAAAATGTTTTGAAAAGCTTAGATAGAGGTGTATCATATATTTTTAATTTGTTGAATTCAAAGAATAGGAACCTGTGAGTTTCGAGTAAGGAGATAAAGGGATGCAAGAATATTTCAGAGAAAATAATATTAATTCTGGAAAGGACACTGCATAATCTTAGCTCAGTGGTTCTCAACCTTGGGGTCGCGACCCCATTTGGGGTCGCGAGACCATTTCGCAGGGGTCGCCGGGCACCGCCGGCCGCCATTTTGTTTTTGTTTTTTTTAATTTTTTTTAATTTTTTTAATTTTTTTTTATTTTTTTTATTTTTTTTTTGGCGCGCACGCGCCGCGCATGCTCAGATCCGCCCATCGCGCCGGAAGAAAAAATTTAAAAAAAATTTAAAAAAATAAAAAAAAATAAAAACAAAATGGCGGACCCCAACGGGCGGATCCGCGCATGCGCGGCGCATGCGACGGGCCGATCCACGCAGGCGCAGATCCGCCCGTCGTGGCCGCCATTTTGGGTTTTTTTGTTTTTTTTTTAAATTTTTTTAAATAAAAAATAAAAAAAACAAAATGGCGGCCCGCGATGGGCGGATGTGCGCATGCGTGGCGCGTGTGACGGGCCAATACGCGCATGCGCAGATCCGCCCGCCGCGGCCGCCATTTTGTTTTTTTGTTTTTTTGATTTTTTAAAATTTTTTAAAAAAAAAATAAAAAAAACAAAATGGCGGCCCGCGACGGGCGGATGCGCACATGCGTGGCACGTGCGATGGGCCGATCCGCGCATGTGCAGATCCGCCCGTTGCAGCTGCCATTTTGTTTTTGTTTTTTTTAATTTTTTTTTAAAAAAAATTTACATTTTTTTTGCGTGCGCGCGCACACGCGCACGCCCCCGGGTCGGGGTCGCGGCGCGCATGGGCGGGGCAAGTGGGGTCTCAACCTCAGAAAGGTTGAGAACCACTGCCTTAGCTTAATTCTCTTGGATAGGCGTGTGCATGTGTCAAAGGGATACTTCCAAGGTTCAGTAGTAAAATAGAATTCCTGAAATCTTGGTCTACTTTGAAGACATTCAGGATCCACAAAACTTTCTAATGACTTATCCTGATTTATACAGCTCTTCTGAGATTTGTTTCTTCCTTCCCCTTCAGGGTTGCTTTATGTTTACTCCAGTTTTTCTGTGGTCTCTCTCGACTGAATCTACTCCAAGATTCTTTTTGTTCTGGGCACTAGGAGCCCTTGGAAATTAAAGGTTGTGCTCTGTTCTCTCCAGAGGCAATAGAGATGTCACAGTACTGAAAACCAGTATTTCACTATGAGGTACATTGTCCTTAAAAATGTAGTGTTTATAGAGGATGGCTTTGAACTTATCAAAGGAATAATCAGGATCTGGTCCTTTATGGGAAAGGTTTACTGATCACTATTGTATTAAGTCCAGATCTGTTCATCACCTATTCATTTCGTGTTTTTTCTTGCTTTTCCATTACCTTAGCATTCCGTTTTTATTTTTTCTCCAAATTCTCACTTCCATTAACAAAGTGTGCAGAAACATACATCTATTTATATAGAGCAATTTTTGCATACTTTGGACATTATTTTCCACAGACCACATACAGCCTACCATCTTTACATCTTCATTTGTTGTTTTAAAGAATCTCAGTTTCACTTCATCATCAATAACTTTTCTACCAAGATAAACAGAGTTATCTGTTTTCATCATTTTGCCATTGTGGATTCAATGTATATTGTTAAATTGGTCTTTGATATAGTTAATTACCAATTCATGTTTTTTATTGAATAATACAATATAACTATCACTGTAAGTCAGCCAACAGTAAGCCCTCATCTACTCATACATTCATATCCCCAACCAATGCATCTTTAATGTCATCATTGATTGTCCTTATACATTCAGCCCAAAATACATTAAATGAACAAGATGATAGCACATAACCTAATCTTAGTCATGGTTCAGTGTTGAATCATTCATTAAGCATTCCATTGAGTCTCATGCATGTTTAGTTACATTTTGTCCTAGGCCTAGCTGCATTTAGCAACCAGTTTTGAATATCATGTTTCATGCAAAAGATTATATAATTCTAGCATATTTACTTTATCTAAACCAATAAGTGTACCATTTTTTAAAAAATGTTTTTATATCTTTCAGTGACCTGCTAAAGAGCAAAAACAGGTCTGCATATCACCTGCCCATCATAGGGCACAAAGCCAAAGTAAATAAATAAATCCTTAATTTTTCTCCTTATATCCTTTCGGTTACAATTCTGCCAAATACCTTTCCACAATAATATATTATTATAATCATGGTAAATTGTCTCTAAATGTCATAAATAATTTTGTGTATATGAGTACATATTTGTGTATGTATACATATACTAGAGCAGGCATGTATCCATCCACTTATCCATCATTAGATTTTTCTGTTCTATTGTGGCATATTTTCTGCTCACAGACGATTTTTTTTTGTCTGTGATGCATCTTTGAAAATTTTGCTTTAAGTTACTTCCTGAAAAATGTGATTAGCTAGGTAGAGTGTTGAGATTTATTGCTGTGGTTAAAAATAGGTGATTATAAGAGGGAGGCATGAAATTGGAATTATGGGTGAAGAAAATTTAAGAGTTAATTATTTTGAATGCTAATGTTCCTAGGCTGAATGAACTATTCTTAGTACTTCAGGTAATGATAATGATTATAAAGATTCTTTCAAAATAACAGATATGTCAGAAATTCAGTAACTGAAAGAGTAATTCTTGCAACAAGATGCAAAGCACAAAGAATAAGAATAAGATATTAAAAATCATAAAGGCTCTAAAAAGATCTAAGTGAGAGCAAATCCTTTTTAATAATGTCTAATAAATTATCGTATTGATAGAAACAAACAAGCACTTGAATTATATATAGAGGTCACTTTTTTCTTTTTTCTTGACAGGTGAATACATTTAATCCTCTGTTCATTCCATATTTTCCAGAGAAAACACATAAAAGAGTAAAGAAAATGAATGTGAAATTCTGATTTTTAAATATTAGATACTGGCCAAAGTCTGTGTTATCTCAGAATTAATATAAGTCTTTGAGTGGCAGCAGTATCATATAAAGAAGGGAAAAATTATTAAGCCACCCAAATAGTTGGATTATAAAAGAGCTGATATTACTGAATTTTTCTAAGATTGCTTTAGTGGAAAAATATTATTCAGTGAAATACCATTTAATAATAGAAAACAGATGGAAGTCTTTTAACATAAAATTGTATGTGAGAAGAGAAGGATAGCTAACTGCTTGGGTATATTGCAGCTGATTTCTCTTGTATGCAGTTGTTATGAGGTACAAATTACTAATGTGAGTCCACTTATTCCATATAGGTCCAGAACTGGCATGTCAGGTAAAGTTGGGCAAAGGGCCTCTTCTATAGCCTCTACCTGCCATTTAGAAGTAGCCAACAATGCAGGACACTTCTAAGTTGTAGACTTGATTCCATAGGGATCTTGTTCTCCTATCAATAAAAAACATTAAGAATATCTAAGAGCTTCAATTTATAAAGAACAATTTCATATTACTTGGGTTTAGCTTCAGACATTTTTGCTCTACCTAGATCAAGAAAGTCTTCATACATTGTGTTAGTCTTACAAGGCAGACCATATAGGAAACAACCAGATGAGCTAATTCTACTTTATATTTACAAAGTCTTGCATCTCTTCTCCCCCCAGTCTTATAGCTCAAGAATCTCTTTCTCTGTGTGTGTTTGTATGTCTTCTGAGCCTCTTGCCTTGCCCACAATTTGCCTTTTATATGACTGTTCAATTGGCTATATCTCTCAAGATTATTTCCAAATGATATTACACATTAGGACCAAGGCTGATAAGAAGCTGTAATTCAGTATAAGAGTGGCTATGTTTGCTTGTTTGTTTTTTATTTATTAAATTTATCTGCCATCTATATTGGACAAGGCTGATACAGCAACAATTATTCAGTCTAAGGGTGACTATGTTTGTTTATTAAATTTATGTTCCATCTACCTTGTCCAGAGATTACATGTGGGTATTATCATACTATTGATAATACTGCATATTAAACAAGTGGATTAGTTCTTCTACTAGCTTCATGTTGATAGTATATAATGCAGGAGAGAAATGAGCCCTATAGCACCCCATGTGTAACTAATTTGCTTCTAGAAATTTTGTAAAATAGAATTAACCCCAAATAAAATCTAAATCTAAAATTTACTTGATGAGTTGGGCTGCTATATAAATTTAATAAATAAATAAATAAAGCCACAATAAATTCAGTGATGGATGAAATACAAGATAAAAAGAAATTAATATTAATAATTAATATTATATAATATAAAGAAAAGAGACAAGAAAAGAATTTCTAATGTAGCTAGATACAGCCAACGTGGTAAACTTTATCATATAGTTTCCAGTAGAACAAATTTCCTGAATGTGTAGATTTGTACAGGGATATGTGAGGAATAACTTTAGGTTTTAACCCTTTATGATTTTATAAATCTTTGTATAGAAGATTTAAGGATTTCAGGTATACTGCAATGAGCAAGAGGCCAGATTATTTGAAGTGTTCACCCTGTGACAATAATGCCTGGAAAAGCACTCAAGATGTTGAGATTAATCTACTGTATTTCTAGTAAATGTAGGATCTATTCAACCAGCCTGCGTAGGATGATTGCTGACCCAATTGGTATCCAGAGGGAATCTGAGTTTTTTCCAGGAGGTTTGGACCAGTTTGGCAGAGGCCTTGAAATGAGCATGTAACGAGGGTTTCGCATCAGACTACATCTATATAGCCCCTCTGTGATTGTGGGTCCCATCGGGCTCCTTATTTTGGAGGCAGTTCTATGAATGAGCTGCAGGTGATGAGACAATGTGATGATACGTAGAATATTGCTGATGAAAGATGAAAAATGAAGCTGGTATAAGCAAAGATAAGAGATTTTGTTAGGATTTATCTTGTGGTAATAAGAGTGGTGAAGCAAGTTTATTTGTTATTAATGAGTTTGTAGATAGCCAGCTGGAAGTTCTGCTTATTTATTTTTATTGCTTTTAAAATAATAACAGAAAAAAAGGAAGAAAAAGTCCTGTTTGGGGTGGATAACTTATTATTTTTTTTAAACAAGTTTTATTGGTTTTTTTCATTTTACAAACAAGTGCTTACGAAACAACGTGGTGGCAGGGCAATCAATTATCCACACAACAAAGTCATACCCATAAAAATCAGATTAAATCAAAGGGAAAAAAAGAAAAGAAAGAAAAAAAACAGAAAATCCCCTCTCTTTCCCCTCTAATAACTTGTTATATTCAAATTGATATATTTCAATACAACTAGGTCAATCCTATCAATCCTCAATAACCTTTCATCTAAATAGATCCACAAATCCAACTCCTGTATGAAGTTTACTTATTTCAGTTACTATGTTCCATATTTCTAATCTAAGTACATAATTAACACTTCGGGGGTCTCCCCATTACCTTTTTCCTTAACATATTCAATAAACATTTATTAATATCATTTCTTATTTTTCCCTATTCTTCCTCCATTACAAAATAACCATCAGTTCTAATGCATATATAAAAAAAGTATATTAGTTCATATCAGAAAAAAAGAACAAAGAAAAATAACAAAGAACAAAACAGAGCAAAGTAAAAAAAATACCTTTCTATTTCTATTATACTTTATAATCTAATAATCAATCCCTCAATATCATATCACATTTCTTTAACCTCCTCAAAGTTACTATATCCAAAAGATATTAATACATATATAAATACCTTATTATTAAGTTCAGACCCTTAATTAATTTTTATTCAATCTAACATCTTATTTAACTGTCATAAGCCATAAATCGATCCATATCTAATAAGCCTTTTAAAATCATTAAATAAAACCTTCAATCACATTCTTAAATCTTATTCTAGCTTTCCTTTTATGCCAAACAGATTTCCATAACAAGGCCACTATATCCATAAGCAAGTCATTTTTTTTTATCTTGTCGCGTCCTTTGAATCAAACAGAGACGTCTTCTTTTCTGTTTTAGGAACCTAGCTCCTTTGTAAATAATCCCTTGAAACTGTTGAGTAGCTGGCTCAATTATGTCCAGTTTTGTACCTAATCGTTGTTTATCCAAGTTAGCATCGTTCTCAGTTCGTTGGGCTTGTCTGTCCATTTCTGTTAATTTTAGGGTTGTAAGTGGTTTAATTATAGTCCTTTTTAATTCCTCAGGGAACTCATCAGCCTGTGTATAGAGTAAAGTGGAATCTTTTTACCTTTCGTTAATCCCGCTTCTATTATTTCTTGACCCATAGAGTACTCAGACGAAGTCTGGGAGTCAGTTTGGAAGTTCAAAGCAGGATTTCTATTTTTTTATTTCCATCGTAAATTCTTTTATTTGCAAACGTATTTCATCAATAGCTTCATAAAGTTTTTCCAGTATAAGTTTATAGTCAAGTTGAGCCAGGGGTTGATCCATTTCAAAGATAATCAAAAACAGTCTGTATCATTTAGTAGGGGCTGTTTTCAGATAACATTTAATCAGTGTCCATCCCCACCAGTGCAGCTGTTAATCTTCTTTGTATTTTTCCCTTTATGATAATCTGAAAGTCAAGGTTAATCCAATCCTCAAAAGAAAAAGTTGCAATTTTAAGTCACTAATTAAAGTTGCAATTTTAAGTTTTTCCACAAGGTGTCCTCAGTAGCATGTAAAATCTTCTCCCAGAAACCAGAAATCTCATAAACAAGATCAGGAAATACAGAAAAAGAAGCATTCAAACCCATTAGCAGATTCAATACTGACAAAATTTTCCAAGACCCTGAAGTGAAGGAAAAAAGAGAAAAAAAAATAGGAAAAAAATCACTTTAAGTTAATTCAGTCCAAGCTTCTTTTCCCCACACTCACAAATGCCGCCTTCTTAGAGTAGGGAAATCATTTCAAAGGTGCTTTTTACAGGCACCAAAAAAAAAAAAAGAGACGGAGGAAAAAAATCTCACCTGGCTCAGCCACGGTGGTTCCTGTGCTTAGATGTTCTTCTGACTTCTGGTTGCAGCGGCTAGATGAACGGCCATTTTACTGGCCATTCTTTCCACCGTCAGCCCAAAGGAGCAATCTCAGTCCCTGGAAGAAGCTGCCACTCTCCCAAGGACAACGAGGACCTCCTCACCAGTAGCTGCCCCCACAGGGCAGCTTTTCGACCCGATTAAGGGTCTACCGGCAGCAGAGAATCAGCTGGCAAGGAGAGCCATCTCCTTGCACAGCTGCGAGCGCCGCTATCCGGAACTGGAAGTCTGGATAACTTATTTTTTAACTTCTTTTTTTCTCACATTATCTCTTCCCCTTTTTATTATATTTTAAGTCTTGATACAATATATCATTTCAACACACCAATGTGTGTGTGAAATGATTAGAGATATTTTATTTTATGAAAATTGAGAAAGAAATTATAATTACAATTCAACATATCGATATTTTAAGCATATACTTAACTTTTTAAACTTTTTAATCCTCTACCCTCATAGCCTTTTGAAAAGTTTTAAAGATGTGGCTTTTCCCACAAGTTTTGGGTTTGTATTGCTTTGGGGGCTATGGGGAGTTTTTATGGTTTTTTAATTGTTTTTTATTTTTAAATTAAAAAAAATCTGTGAACTCCATGTGGTGTCAGGAGAGGTATCCAGCCAGTAACCATTTAGCTTCATCCAGTTACCCCAACTCTACCCTGAGTTAAGGGATTACAGGGTCATAAAAAGAGAGTGTTATTGTTTTTAAGCTGCCAAGAGTTATGTTTATATATGATGTATAGCTATCAAAATCGTTTAAATAATAAACTCGCTTTGTATGACCTTTCTGACATTGTGTAACCAATACTTGTTTTCTTTATGTATAGCATTTATATGACTATCCACTCAGGCAATGTAATTCTGAACAGTATACAAAAACAAAAGATGCCAACCCATTGGGGCAGCCTTGACAGTAAAAGTGTGTGTGTACATTCTTCCTCTGTAATCTTACATTTTGTTGATATTGATGTCAGAATGCATGTTAAAATACAAATATTTAAGTTGACTGTTAGCGTACATGTAACAATGTTAATGTTATTTGGGTAATTAAGGTAATCCAGTAGCCTAAAGCCACAGATATTTACAATATCAAAACGGGAGCAATTAGAGAGCAAACCCCACATTCACTGGCACATATACTGTTGGGTATACCTATTTGGGTAATGAAAAGTCTTCAAGCAAAGAACCAAGCTCAGAAAACACCCAAGACTCAATATTTCAAATTGAGTGTATACACAGAATACTATGTGTATTCTGTTCTAATGGAACAATATCAAAACACTTAAAATGTTCATAGAAATAAATGAATAACATTTCTGCACACTCTCCTTGCTTTTCTGTTTACTGGCTGGGTTTAATTATGGGATGTATATTGTAATTAAAAAATTGAAGAAATTAGCTATTTCTTTTCATGTTGAGCATATGACAATATATGGTGAAATTGAAAGCATTGTTCACATTGTTCATAACATCTTGCCCCTAGCCAGTGTATGTTCGTGGAATGATTGGTTTTTTTTTTTAACTTAAGGGTTTTTTATATGTATGTAATTTCTATTATGCTGTGAGCCGCCCTAAGTTCTCCGGAATAGGGCGGCATAGAAATTAAATTAATAAATAAATAAAAATAAATTGTGCACTTTTTTAATATATTGACATAAATGGATACTGTATATACTCTACATAAAATTATGCATGGCCCACTTATCATAAATTTCTTCAAATTTCTAGGATGAAGAAGTTCTGATGTTTGATTAAAAACTGACAATTTCAATAGATATGCTATAATGATCAGAAGCCAGCATAGATCTGTCACAAGAATGATGCTGATGCAGTGGTTAAGAAACTGGAATAAGGATAGGCAGACTAGGAGCATGTTGAAATGCTTTCTTAAAAAAAGAAGCCAGTGGGTTGACCTTGTACTTCTTCTTAGTCCTAATCAGTGATGTCCATGTCCATAGGCATCATTTTGGTTATTTAAAGACTGTTAGTAATAAAGAATTTACTGGATTGGCAGAAACTGATATGTTGATTCCACACTTCATTTCAGTTTCTTAGGCCATACTGTCCAGTCATACTGTCTTAATATTTTCTATGTTGATATATGGTCTCCAACCATAAGCAGCATATCATTCACTATTTCTCATGCCTGGAGTAGTAAGCAATATGAACTTCTGACAGAAAGTATTCACTTCCATTTCATTTCAGTTTGTTGATGTCTAAGATGTCAGTGTATATTCAATTCCTGTCATCTTTCACTGGATTTCACATGATTATTTGATTCGGGCTAGTTTCAAGATATTCTTTCAAACTGAAGAAAACTGTTCCCAGTATTTAGCAAATTTTTCTCAATGAAATTTACTCTTGCCCTTCTCTTTGTAAAGTTATCTTCCTAAAGATGATATGCCACAGATGGTTATAAAATAGTTTTCCATTATAAAAAAATAAATTTCTGTTTCCTTTTAAGATCATCTTTATTTCAATTGCTAAAAGAATTATGTAGCAGTGATGTCTGTCATTGCCAAAGTCTTGTGTTGTACAGAAATATTTCTCAGCTGTATCTGCCTGGCAGGTGTAATAATAAATTGCCCTTAATTAATGAAGTAATTCATTAGTTAATCAATTAATGAAAATAGTTTATTCCATTTACAATTGCTTAGTTCTCAGCCAGATGACAAAGACATCCAAATCATAAAGAATCTATATTGGCATCAGGTAGCAAATGTGAGACTAGGCCAAAAATACTTAGCTGATGCAGAAATATGAAGAGGGGTCAGACAGGGATGTATTCTGTCTCCACTGTTGTTCAATATCTACTCTGAGTCAATCTTCAACGAGGTATTGATGCTGGCATCAAGTAAACGGTGTTTGGATCAACAATTTAAGATATGCTGACGATATAGTTCTGCTTGCCAGCACCTCATCAACAGAGTCACAGAAATATCTGAAAAATATGGCTTGAAGTTTAACACCTCAAAAATCAAGATCATGGTTGTCAGCAAACAACCCGTTAATTTACCACCAATAAATTCGGAAGGAATACCGTTAGAAAAAGTTGAAAGGATCACACACCTCGGTTCTAATTTACATGAAAGCTGGGACATGGCCACTGAAGTAAAGACAAGGATAGAGAAAGCTTGAACAGCATTCTTCAAAATGAAAAAGGTCTTTTGCAGTCACGACATAAGCCTAAGATTGAAAATCAGCCTTGTCATATGTTATATTTTTCTATCCTGCTCTATGGAGTAAAGAGTTGGTCTCTGACAGAAGGCTACCTGAAGAGAGTAGAAGCATTTGAAATGTGGATTTATAGGCGGCTGTTACGTATAAGGTTGGTTGACAAAATCAGAAATGAGGAGGTGATAAGCTGCCTGGGAAAGCCAAGGGAAATCATCAAAACAATTAAAAAACGAAAGTTAGAATATTTCAGACATGTGATGCGACACCCAGAAAAATACCGCATACTACATTTAATCTTCCAGGGAAAGACTGAAGGCAAATGAGGTCCAGGCAGAAGAAGAACATGATGGTTTCAAAATCTAAGGGACTGGTTTGGACAAAACTCAGCAGTACTTTTTCGTGCCGCTGCTGATAAAAACAGGATTGCCAACATGATCGCCAACGTCCGATAACGGATATGGCACAAGAAGAAGATGGCTATAGTACTTTGTACATGCTTATAGATTAATACTGTTGGTCTGAATATACTTGTATCCCCAGATTTTCTGATAAGATCAATTTAACAGGTAGGATGTAGCTACTTAGTAAGTTTTATATTAGACCCATATTGTGTCCCTTAATACTATATTCAAATAGTAATTTTCATGTTAACAATATTTCCTATTCTCAAACCATTATTATCTTTTTAGTTAATACAGCAAAGAGTTAATAGTGACTAAGAAGAAATCTTAATCTCATTTATTAAATCTTTTTGTTATTGTCATTGTTAAGTCATTTTAAAATTAGGTGATTCATTAACATGAGTTAATTAATTGAAGGATTAAGTAATTAAAGGTGTTGCTGATTAGACATATTCATTGAAAATTTATTACTGTTGTATGTACCTGTTAATGTACCCAGTCATGACTTATCACTCAAAGGAGACAATAAACTGAGTCTTCTTGGCTTAGAAATGATCTTGTATAATTAAAAAAAATGAAGACTATTGACATAAATGATAAATGCATTAATAATGTAGAAAGCTGAAGTTCACCAAGGGATATTAACAGCTAACTTTTAAAATATTATGCCTTAGCAACCCTTTTTAATAAAGTAGACATAAATTATTATTAATCAAAATAAACAATTTATTTTTGGTCTTTATTTGGAGTTAGTAGGTCACATGTGCCATGTAAATATGTTTACCTTCTATTCTCAAAAATGGTATAATTAAAATATTTAATTACTCTAATTGAAGTCTGAATATCAGTACATGCTTTATATACAATTTCTGTTATTTGGGAAGCTAAAATGAGGAATTAATAGATTGTAATGGAAAGAATGAGTCAGGTAGTGAAATTAAAAGGAGTCAATTTAATGCATTCAGTAAGGACTAGGAAGCAAAATGAAACCATAAAAGCTTTTAGTACATTTATCTTTTTAAAATGTGTGCTTATTTGGCTATGGGCACTTCATCAGAGGTATAGCAAAATGTAAACCAAACATCACAAGGAGATTGTTCATTAATATATAAATGAGCATGATTCCTTATTAATATTTCTGGAAAATAATTGTAATTCTGGTTTACCAATCTTAATGAAAAATCTCAATTTCTATTGAACTATGTGTTTATTTTTATAGAGTTTGATTTGTAGGAGAAATTTTGAAATATATTTCTCTTTTTTATTTCATCATCGTCCATCACTGTTTTTTTACCACTTTTATCTCCATCACATAAATTAAACATAATTTATTTGTAGAACTAAGTGATTTATTTTTTATGTGTATGAATTTATTTATCCTGCCCTCCCCCAAGTTTAAACAGTTTATTGTAGTTGAATAAAACAGTTTTAAGTTGTGAACTTGTTTAAGAACTGTTTGAAAACAAACAGAATAATAAATTTATATTTAAATCAGATATTTCCTGGGAGAGTAAATTCAAGAATATAGATCCTTTGATATATGTCCTTAAGCAGCATTTTAGAGCAGGATGGGATGAAAAAAGAAGGCTCTAGCTTAGTGAATAGGTAGAACTTTTAAGACAATTCTGTAATTCTTTCAGTTTCCTGGAGCTTTTCAGATATACTAATCCAGGGCTTTTCAACGTTTTTACTGATTGTACCACTTTTAGGATATGGCAGTATTTGAGTACCACCTAGCAAGGTGTCAAAAAAAAAACTGTTCAAAGTTGCAATTGCACTGAAATGACTTATGACCATTTTTCACACTTACAGCCATTGCAGCATGCCCAGGGTCATGTGATTTATATTTGGATGCTTGGCAACTGATTCATATTTATAATGGTCACAGTGTTCCAGGGTCATGTGATCCCGTTCTGCAATCTTTTGGCAAGCAAAGTCAATGGCAGAGCTGCTGGTGGCCAAGTGTTAAGGCGGGACTTCCTTTCCTCCCTCCCTTCCCTGCCTCCCTTTTTCTCATTCCCATCTCCTTCTGAAGGAAGAATTTGAACCCCCCCCATATTTTCCCTCTTCCATATATTGATCAAACAAGGAAAGGCCTCCAGAGACAGAAAAGACAAGCTGCTGAGTGAACTAGCTTAAAAAGGCACATTCCCCTTTAAGAATTAGCTACTGGCTAGAAAGGAAAGTAAGGAGCGCAGTCGGCAGTTAAGGAAGAAAAAAAATGTAAGTACTGGCTAAGGCAACCTCCCCAAATGGCTCCATTCATAAGTAAAGGAATGCTACAGGCAAAATCCATTCAGGAGAAAAATACTTTAAATCCCTTGCAACAAAACTTACAGCTAACAACAGCAGAGCAATAGAAGCTAACACAAGCCATCAGCCATCAGCCAAATAGAAATTGCCAAACACTCCTTAAAAACACAAAGTCCTCATTGCACAAATCCCAGAACTTCAAAGTCACAAAAGCACTTCCTTCCACTCTCCATCTCCTTCCCTCCTCCGTGCCTCACCTCCAGCCATTGCTGCCTTTTTCCATTCCTCTTAGAGGGCGACCCCTCCCCTGCTGCATTTCTTGCCTGTTTGCTGCCTTGTCATATGTTATATGTTATATTTTTCTATCCTGCTCTATGGAGTAAAGAGTTGGTCTCTGACAGAAGGCTACCTGAAGAGAGTAGAAACCTGCTTGATTTCCTCTCCCCCCACTCTCCCCTCCTTCTTCCCCTTTGGTGCAGCTGACTCTGCCTCCTCCCAAGTCTTCTGCTTTTTTTCTCTCTCCCTCTCCTACCCAAACTGTCTCCTTTTATAGGCTCTCCTGTCCCCGCCCTCCTTTCTCATAGGGGAGGGTGAGCCAAAGTGAGCCTGGGGCCTTTGCAGCTCCAGAGGACTCTCTCACTGCAAGTCCTTGCCTGTGCTGGCTCTTTCCTTCCCCCACTACACTTGGCTAGGCAGGGCTGCGTACCACTTGCCACTCATTAATGTACCACAAGTGATACACGTACCACCGGTTGCATTTCTTACATAATAGTTTTGAAAGTATTTGTGAATTTTGTTCTTCCCATACCATAGGAAAACATGCCGTCATGCTCTTCCAGATGTAATAGTCTTTTGTTTCTAAGAGTTATCCATTCTTTTAACCATGTTAGTCCAGCTGTTTAATAGTACACAACCCAGTCTGGTACCCAAAGCCTCCATTTTCTTTTTCTTCTGTTACATTTTCAGACTGATTCTTGCTTTTTCCCCAAGCTAGATAAATTTCAATATTGATGTATTTAATTTATCAAAAAAATTTTGTCAATTTTTATTGGTATTGTTTGAAATAAAAAGAGTAGTTTTGGTAAAATGTTCATTTTAACAGTCGCTATTCTTCCCAAGGTTGACAGTTGTAAATTTTTCTTTTTTTCCGAGTCTAGTTTTATTTGTTTTAATAATTTTACATAATTATCTTCTTTTATTATTGCACACTTTACTATTAGATATATCTCCAAATATTTAACTTTCTTATTACTTGAAATTAATTACTTAATTACTTTTCTGATAATTGTTTTTTTTTGTTTATCTGTAAGGTTTTTAACTATAACTTTAGCCTTTTCTCTATTGATTTTCAGTCCTGCTACTTCTCCAAATTCTTCAATCTTTGCTAATAATTTACGACTTGTCTCTAACGGGTTCTTTAATATAAATACCAAGTCATCCGCAAATGCTTGTAATTTGTACTTTTCATCTTTTATCTCCAGTGTCAACGCTGCTAATATTGTATATTCTTGCTTTGACAAAATATGCAGAACTGTCTGGTATTTTTAGAGTTAATTCAGATGATGGTGGGGGGGGGGGAAGGAAAAAGATAGAACTGCACGGGAAGAGAACAGAAGAGAACCTTTGCCGTTCCACCTGATAGGAGAACGTGAATTTAGGAAGGGAACATGCTGATAAATTAATTGTTCAGGGGAAGAGAATTTAGTTCTTAGCATCCCTTTGGTTGTGCCAATATGTTGTAACATAAATAAAAGACTTTTTAGGAAAACAATGCCTGGGAGTTCTTTGAAGTGTTTCATTAGTCGGAACCTGACATCATGCTAAGAACTCAATCCTTTTCAAATGACCTGGGGTCCTGAACTCCATCCACTGGCTCTAGGCTTGAGAGGAGCTGGTAAAGATTCAGGGGAAGAAAATCTATCATGAGAAAAGGAAGGTTGCTTGATGACCCAGCAGATGCTGATAAACCGGAGTGGGAAGCAACAGACAGCATGTTGTGGGAAGATGAATTTTGGCAGACAAATACAAATTGGTGGAGAGCTGCCAGGTCACCTGCAACTGAAGATTTGGGTGAGTCACTGGAAGCATTTCAAAACCCAGAAGTGAGAAGCAGAGAGCAGCTTCTGTAGAGAGAGGCCCCCAGCCCCTCCCTCGCAGATCAAACAGCCTTCCAAACTCTGGGGTCCCCTGCCAGAGCCTACAGCCCCACAGAGAGAGAGAACCCCAGCTTGGGCCCCCTACAGCAATGGGGAATTGAGCAACCCCCACAGATAGATGATCAGCAGCAGCTGAGCATACCACAGCTAATAGAGGCCTCTCAGCAGCTTGGGGTGGTGCAAAAGCCAGGAGAGCGACAGCTGGTGGGCCCGCAGATGAGGGAGGCCCAGCAACAACCCCAACTCATCCAGCAGCCATTGAGAGGCCTACAGCAGCAGGAGCACCACCAGCCCCCACTGGCCAGCAGCAGAGAGCTCAGCAGCCGGTGGATCAGCAGGCAGGATGGGGCCAACAGCCCCAGTGGGGGCCGCAACAGCCTGTATTGGCACCACCTTTCAGAGCAACCTTCGATTGGGACCCAGAGAAGCTGATTTTTTTTCTGAACCAAATGCGTTCTCACTTGAATTGCTGGGCCTATATCTATCCAGACCCAGGTATCATGGGAGAAGCATCCGAATGGCTGAATAATTTATATAGTGAGCAAGCCCCCGAACTGGAAGATCCCCATCTTTTTCTCCTAGGACTGAGAGAAAGATTTGAGGACCCATCCATTGGCCTCAAAGTTGCAGAACAGATCCACAAAGTAAAACAAGCCAGCAGGCCTGCCCTGGAGTACGTGCGAGAGTTCCGCAAGACGGCAAGTCGAATAGAGGAGTGGACTGAGCTAGCCCTGATCCAACACTTCACTGAGGGATTAGACGATCATCTCTCTCAGGCATGCATCTATCTAGCCATACCTGATCAGCTGCATGAATGGTACCAGGCAGTAGTGAAGCTAGACGTTCAGCTTGCCCACTATAAGAAGCTTCCCCCTCACAAACCCAAGCAGCAACCAGAGCTACCCAGACAGCAATCACCCCCATGAAAGCCTTCAACTACTGCAATGGCTGAGAGACCCAGGCCACCTACAGACTCATCAATTAAGTGTTTTCGGTGTGAACAAGAGGGACATTGAGCGGCAACCTGTCCAGTCCCCTACCCCCGACTGCAGAGCAGACCAGAACCAGCAATGAGAAAGAAACCTGCTCAGCGGCTACACGCCTTTCAGAGTGGCCACAGGAAAAGAGTTCAGCCCAATACCTGAATATCCTCAGGTGCCCTCCGCTTTCCAGACACTTGACCAGTGGGTGAGGGGATGGGATGAAGTTTGGAGAAACATAAAAACTGCTTTAAAAAAGACTTTTGAAACCTATAAAAACCAGGCTGATAAAAAGAGGGCTCCCCAAAGAACATTCCAAGTTAGGGAAAAGGTTTATTTGTCAACTAAATATCTACACCTCAAATTGCCCAGCAAGAAATTGGGACCAAAATTCTTGGGGCCTTTCCCCATAGTAAGGATCATCAATCCGGTCACTGTAGAACTAAAACTCCCTAGAGTCTTCCATTGCAGCTTGTGGAAGCCTTATCGGGGCTCCACTTTAAGACCCCCCCTGAAGAAGGCACCTGGGCCCCTCGTAGTTGCGGGACAGACCCACTATGAAGTGAAATGTATTCTCGACTCTAGAATCTTTAAAGGGAAATTGCAGTACCTAGTACAATGGAAGGGATACCCGTTGTCTGAAGCCACCTGGCTAAAATTCAATGAAGTGAAAGCTGACAGATTGGTCAAAAGGTTTCATGTGAAACACCCCAAAAACCCAAAAACTAGTCATTAACATATGCTTTTGTTTTCAGGATCTGTCCTTCTTGTAAGGGGGGGGTCGGATGTCAACGCTGCTAATATTGTATATTCTTGCTTTGACAAAATATGCAGAACTGTCTGGTATTTTTAGAGTTAATTCAGATGATGGTGGGGGGGAAGAGAAAGATAGGACTGTGCAGGAAGAGAACGGAAGAGAACCTTTGCCCTTCCACCTGATAGGAGAACGTGATATAGGGAGGAAACATGCTGATAAATTAATAACTGATCAAAGATAGAAGAAACCTGGAATTAAGGAGAAAGTTCCTAACAGTGAGGACAATTAACCAGTGGAACAGCTTGCCTCCAGAAATCGTGGGTGCTCCATCACTGAAGGTTTTTAAGAAGAGACTAAACAGTAACTTGTCTGAAATGGTATAAGTTCTCCTGCTTAAGCAGGGGGCTGGACTAAAAGATCTCCAAGGTCCCTTCCAGCTCCTATTCTATTCTACCTAGCTATTTTGCTGTATTGGCATATAGTATGACTATTGGAGATAACTACATGACCTGGACAATTGAGTTTTGTCAAGGTACCTCTTGAAAAGATGGTTGTCAAGACAGGGCATGTATCAGTTCATAGAGTATACTGATATATATAAGCTATAGATATATATATATATAAGCTAAATCTTTCTTTTTTAAAATGGTAATAGCAACTGAATTCAGAAGTCACCTACTTTGAAAAACACAAAAAATAAAAACTTTTATCTTAAAAAAATAAATGTATATCTGACTTTTTGCAACTAAAGTGCGTTTTTTTGCTTTTCACATAACTTGAAGATGGTATAGTATCTCCTTTTAATTTAGTGAAGTATATTAACTTTTAGAAAAAGAGATGAAGCACAACCACCTTCTGTGCTTTGATTTTGGCAGGATGGAATGAAAAATTCATAAATACCCTATTTCTTGACTGAAGCTAGCCAAATTTCAGGTAGCAGCAGTGAATTATGAAACTATTCTTTACAATGTAAACTTTTTAAAAAGACAATTCACCCACTCTTCCATGAAATTGGGGGCAATTAATATAAAAGGTTTATACATAATTGAGGTTATCTTGGAGCACAGAAAATGTCTGAAAAAATTCAGAACATTGAAAGTATTAGTAAAAAAAGAAATCTGAAAAAAGTTGATAGGCAGCTTAGTCACTATGGTTATATAAAATGTTTTGTCTATGGACCAGCCAATTGTTGGATAGATCTAAATTGAATGTTTCATCTTGGCATGTACCTGGAACATGAATGTTCTAAACAGTGCCACTCCAGGTTTGAGAGGCTCATAAGTGAGTAGAATTTTGTAAAGGATTGGGATGGTACAGTTTAAGAAGGTTGGAGGGTGTGGGCAGGGTCAGTGGATATGTATTAAGCTGCAGAGTTAGTGGAGATGAGAAAGAGAGAAAGAAACAGAAAAACTGCTGACAATACTAAGGAAAACCAAGAAAACAAATTGATTGTCCAACCAATCAACCTACACTCCTCATTTGAGGCACAAATGGCCAGACTGAAATTAATGAAGGTGAATATACAATAAAATCAGTGGAGTGATATCTATTCATGTAGATTGCAATACTTAATTTTAACAAGATAAAAATGAAATAGTTTGAGATTATCTTCTTGAAACAGTCAGAGTTACCTTACTGGTTTCAATATCTTAAGCAGCAATTTAAAAGGAATTCTAAATTCCATGTGGAATATACCAGGGGTCCCCAACCCCCAACCCCCGGTCCATGAACCCAGTACCGGCCTGCGGCATGCCAGCAACTGGTCCATACAAACAAGGACAATCCCATCCACACAAAACCACACCCCCTTCATTCCACGGAAAAACCTCTCTCCACGTAACCAGTCCCTGGTACCCAAAAGATTGGGGACCTCTGGAATGTACTATTCAGATACTTGCTTGAATTTGAAAAACATACAACACAAAACTCAGAATATATTTGATGTTGGTATGTTATTATTCAATAGCAAACAACAGTATTTCTTTGATTTTTTAATAATTATGTTTCCTATTGATCCTTGTAATGAAAATAAGGTTAGGTAACTCAGACAGCTATGATCCTTTGGGAAATCCTTAGGAACAGTGCAACAATAAAAGACAATTCTGTAAAAGATTTGGAATGTTTTTGATGGACTGAATGGATAGTTCAATGGGAAATAAATGTCAGGGACATTATTTCATCCAAGAACCATAAAACTGGGCATATTTCAAATGTCCAATTTTCACTGTAATATTAAAAATAAAGCTTAAAACATTTTAGTTCCCAAAAGGAGTGTTTCCCAAGATTTATATTTGAATAAATACAGCAGATGTGGCCAAGTAATCCATATACATGTTACAAACCCTACTCCTGGGTAATAAAGTCCAGGTGTATTTGTGTTGCTCCCAACACTCCAGTAGCCACTTGTGTGAGAACTTGCTGGAAATTGGAAGGTTGTAAAATCATTGCAACAATCAGGGCATGGGGCATTTGTGAGTATTTGGGGTTACGTGATAATGCATCTGGCATCATTTTTTTTAGAAGAACACTTACATTATTTTTCGTCAGTTAGAAGATTGTGAAGAAAAATAGTCTATGATTCTGTGGCTGAAGAACAATCTGTGTATGTGAATTCTTGACATTCTTGTTTATATATTATTATTGGGTGCAATTTTTTTACAATATCTAATTAGTAAAATAACTGGATTTAGATTCTTATTTTAATGAAACCTACTATCACAATGTATATCCTTACAGGATATTATAGTAAGCAACACAGCAATACTCAGAATAAGACAAGTTAATAAAAATAATTTGTGACTCTTTCATTGTATAGATACTAATATCTTTCAGTTTATTATTATTATCCTTCTAAATTTTTTATCTCATTTACACACCAAGAGATAAGTGGAAACAAAATGATCTACTGAAATTTCATATTTTCCTAAAAATACATAAAAGTAATTCTTTAAGTTTTTTTGTGAGAAAATGTGGTTATACCTGAAGGACCAATTATAATGAAGAATACTGATATACTGCAATTATCTCCCTGCTTTTTTTTATTTTTACAAGTAAAACAATAATTGTAGCTTCTTTAGTTTACCTTTACTACATAATAGAATGTTTGAGTATGAGATACTTTCTTATCTCCAGTATTTACCCACAGGAAACTAATGGCATTTGTTGCAACGTGCCAATAGTTTACTGTTGTTATCTTCCACTATTTCTCTGTGACATCAGGATTAGGAGGGGCTGTGTATGATCTAATATGATGCTGGAATGTATTGGATGAAGGTAATCAAATTAAATTAAATCTCATCAGCAAGCTGTCTGAAATGAATGTTTCTTGGATTTGAGTGAAGGGGCCTACACTATATGAGGTTGTGCTCACTTCAAGAAGCAAACATTACTGGTAGTAGTCATGGATCCATAACTGTTGCTAGAGATAGACATTATGACTATATCTAGGTAATGTTTGAGGCTAGTATGTTATCTATAATCATTTTTGGTAAGTATAACCTAAACTACAGTGAATCATGCATTGATAATCTTGAATGAAAAAAGTGTGATTGATCAAATATTTTTATGTCAGTTATCCAGCTTTGAAATACTTGGGACTTCAATTGAAGTTAGAGAAGTTAAACCTTTCTCTGTTATTTAGGGATAATAATTAGTGATTAATTCTCCTTGGAATTATGTCAGTTCCTTAAACTGAAACTTGTTTTTTTCTCTATTTTTCTCTATTTTTCAATGAGACAACATAATACTTCTCTCAGATATCTCCTTTCTTCCAAAATTTATCTCTGTTTTATTTAGGATAAGACACTTTATTTCTTATCTTTTTAGTCAATCCTTTAACACTAGTTGAGAGATCATTCTGTTCTCTCAGTGTTCAAAGAACTCTTGCTTTCTATTTACATTAGATTGCATGATTTCAGAGAATTCTGTATCTATTTTTGGTTTTCAGTAACCATCCAGTGATTTCTGAATGAATAATTGCAGCCTCAAGCTTTGCTACAAGCTCAATAAGCAACTGTGCTGTCTCTGGAGCATCTTGAGATCTGTCTATCAAAATTAAGGGCAGTACTTTATCAAGTATTATTGTCTGGACCTCCTTTCTCAGAGGAATGCACCCTTTGGAAAAATACTACCTTATTCAATCACTTTATTTAGCTTTATATTTTCCCCAGATAGATTACTAGCTACTGATCCATGCATGGGAATAAAAAAAATACTGATCGTTTATTTGTAAGTGATGTTTTTATATGTGTCAGCCCTCTTGGGAAAACCAGACAAGAAACTCGAGCAGATGAGCTTATGTTTGATATGTTAGGGACAGTCCTTTTTTAAGTTTCTCTCTTTGCCCATTATTCAGTTGCAGTTCCTCCCTCTTTTATCTGATTGCTCCTTATACTTGACCTCTTCTCCTCATCCCTCAAGATCATTCCTATATACCATTACATTCTTGAAACCACCCATATATTCAGAATCAAGGAACTTATAGAATTTATCTGAAGCTATACTATGTATCTGGTAGGCTTCTGGAAAACAAAAGGAAACAACTATGTGAGCTCTAGAAGATTTCAAAGGGGTTGCATGCAAGTTCATCAACAATATAGGTATGGGGTTTTTTGGATAACTTCTTGAAAGCAGAGGCTGGGATTTATAGTATAAGACTATATTAAGAAAAACATAGCCAGCAAAATACTTAGGATGTAAATTTTGTTTTCAGGAAGGGCTTGGAGGACTATGCTTAACAAACATAGCTTTTTACACCAGTATCAGAACAGATTTCCACTAATTTCCTATGGTTTCTGCTTTAACTTTTTCTCCTGATATCCTAAGTGCTACTATATGCTGGAAAGTGATGAACCTGAGGAAATATTTTCTAAGCCATTTTGTTTTGTCATTAGCCTGATCAATCTAATTTGCCTCAATCCTGATGGATTGAAGTTAATATAATCATAATCTAGTTGGAGTGTGTGCTTGGGTAGTGTTAACTAATTACATTTTACATACAGAGATCCACAATAGAAAAAAAAAGTTAAGAGACTTGATCAAAGATCAATAATTAAAGCCAATCCTTCTTATATATAATTAAAATATTATTGACATCAGGCAAGTTTTCATTTTTTATTCTTTTTGACTGACATTGTTCCTGGAACTGGCCTTCCTTGCCGACTACTTGCATATATTTTTGCATCTTCCATTTCCTGTAAAGTAGTCTATTTGATTTTTATATCACTTACCTGTTGATGTCCAGATGCGGAGTCTGGGTCTATGGGCTTTAGGCAGGCATGATCAATAAACAAAACATTCTGTTGGCAAAATTCCATTAGCTTATACCTGATATTTCTGCATTTATTTATCTTGGATCTTTAAATGATTTCAGGTTCTTTCATTTTCTTAACTTTTGCATTCCCTTTGTCACTTAATAATACTATATATTGTGCAATATTAGTTCTAAGCACTCCTTACAGTTTGCTGTAGAGTTCTTAAATGTTTGGGAAGCCTTTCTTAGAAGGGAATTGTTTAGTGTGATAACTGATTTTCAGAATGTCTTCTTTCACTGCATCTGTAATGCATGTATATGCTTGTAGTACATGCATGTTGAGTTGATATCCACAAATTGTAATAAATATAATCATGTTTTAATTGTATCCTAGCCAAGCATGAACTTAGCAATATCCTTTTTGGGTATCATTGCCACTACTTTTCTTTGTATGATCTCATGCCCTGAATAGTAAGCCTATGTGTCAGCCAAAAGAGATTTGTTCCAATAGAGTTTGACTTTGGTGCCTGTAAAATTAAAGCTAGTTGAAGAAGAAATCAGAAGAATTAAAAATAGATGTTATCACCGACATATAACCATGAACTTACAAGAAGTTTCAAACAAGCAACTAACAATCTTAGCAAATGATGTCCTTTGGATGACAAAGTTTCAGAAATGATTAAATAACTGATTTGTAATAGCATATGATATCATGATTCATGGAAGCATATGTATAATATTAATTGATTTTTTAAAAAGCTATCTCATATTAAAGTACTATTTTCTACCAAGTAGACCCCTTCAGGCAAAAAAAAATAGTATTTTTAAAAAACGCTATTCAGTCACAGCAAAACATTATTTGAAGTGAGTCAGCCAATTCAGAATAGTGCATAAATCCTTCAGAAGTCACTCAAGGTGTAATAACAGAGTACAGTTTTTAGTGACTTTCTAAAACATGGAAGGATCAATATTTTAAAAGTTTAGTTTGGGTATTCTTTAGGATAATTTAAGTTTTATAAGTCTAGTTGTCAGCTGGTGAGTGATACACGAACACATGATATTAAGGCTACAACATATTTAAAGGAATGAGAGAATTTATTCTACACACCAAGATATTTATACTAATTACGTATAATAATCTGAGCTAATATATACAATTGAAAATATAATTAACAAAACTTATTGTATACACACACACACAGAGAGAGAGAGAGAGAGAGAGAGAGAGAGAGAGAGTAGAGTCGGTACTCTCTGATCTTGGAAAGTTTGGTTGCAGATGTTTCATTACCCAACTAGGCAACATCATCAGTAAGTTGGTGTTTGTTCTCTTTTTATATAAATGTTGGTGGTATCTCAGTGTGACTGTTGATAGCTGATTTGTCTGAATGCTAAACTTCCAGGAATTTCCTAGCATTTTTAGATTTGGCTTGGTCTAAAATGCTTAGTTGAAACTGTGGTCAGAATTAAAAATCTGATACAGATCATGACTGAAACAGATTTTTTTTTAGGAAGACACTCTACAGGGCTTCCAGATAGTTGGGTTGTTTTTTTTTAATTCCATGGGGCTGCATTATATCAGGGATTGCCTCCTTCCAGTTGTGTCCATCTTTCCCATGAAATCTGATAGGAGAGTCATACTATGAATAAAGTAAAGACTCTCATCTAGTAGGACCAAGGAAGATATTCTGTTATGGTCTCTACTCCTTAGAATCTCATATCAGATTATCCCCAGTCCTTATCCCCATGCTGATTATATATTGTGTATTTACTGTAAATGTTGTTGGCTGCCGAGAGTCATGATGTTTAGATAGAGTGTCATATAAATTGAAATTTTTTAAAAAGTTATGACTTTAAATCTCTAGTCTGTTTCTTTCTCTTTCATTCTTGTAAAAGTCTGTCTGCTTCCCATGACCTATCACTTATCTATATGCAGATTCATATATCATCAACTTTTCAGTCCTGGTGTCATAGAAAAGTATATAAAAGGTTACCAGAACATTAGAGAAATGTCTCTAAGTTTAACTTTGTTCAAAGAGACCAACTTCGTATTCTTTCTTTTTACTTCTGACTATCTTAATATTTGTCATAGGATTTGGCTTTCTTCCATTTTTATTTTTCCCATTCCAAAAGCTTTAGTAAACATATGTTATAAATCCGTTAAAAAGTCATGATCCAGGTCATTTTCATAGTTTATCATTTTATTTCTATTTTGTTTTTCAATGTTTTAAGAACTTTTTTTTTTTGTATATCCAGTAGAAAGTCTTTTTTAAAATCTTTATATTGGCTTGTCATTTGTTCCACTTGAAATTCTTTCTCTGTTTTATAATCCACAATTTTTTTATTATCTATTTCTGGTTTTAATATTTCTACATCAAACAAAATTTGTTTCACATTTGACATTACTTCATCAACATTTTTTGAATATATCCATAGAAGCATACATCACTGCTGACATTGTAGTTGTTAATTTCTAGCCTGATTCTTTGACAATCTCCTGGAGTATTTCAAATGCTAAAATGTTTTGTGTCATTTTGTAAATCCCTGTACTAACCAAAAATCAAAGGTAAGTTTACACTTTATTTTTTCCTTTTCCTGTTTGGCCTTGAATCTTTAGTACCATCTGGTATACAATTTCTAAAATTATAAAAATCTCAAATCTCTATTATGAATATGGATAAAACAGTTTTGTTCCCATAAAAACTGTTTATTTTAGATAATTATTTTATTATCTAAATAGTAGATTTTATAGTAAAAGTCTGTATATTCCAAATTTATCTTGACATTTAATTAATTACAGCTTTCTAAGATCAAAGTTTTATTTAGTTTTTTTGTGATTTATTTTCAAATAATTAAATTCTTAAGCTTATGGTTAATTTTTCTTTTCTTCAATAAAGAAAGTAAACCCAATAGATGGCTTTTCAAAGTTGTCATTTCCAATGGTCTCTAATAGGCTTAAATTAGTTAAATAGGCAATTTCAGAAAATGATTAAAAAGTGAGGTTAATGAACCCAGTGTCCTTTAAAAGGCTCCATTGTAGTGGTTAGCATAATGGCTGATTCCAGCACTGAAATCCATGGAAGCCTTCTGTCCTGCAATCTCCTTCCTAGAAGCAACCGTCTGGAGCAGATATGGATAACATCCTGCCCTATTTTTATCCAGAGAAGTTCCAAAGTACAACTCTACTCACCACTTCTTTGGTCTTTGCTGCAGACATCATGCAAAGAGTATTACATGGTATACTCAGGAAATTAGAAAGTTTCTGAATTCTCTCTAAGCTTTTATATCCATTTCCTCTAAGCCAGCGGTTCTCAACCTTTTTCAGGCCACGACCCCAACCTGCGCCGCGCATGCGTGGTGCTGTGCCGTGCATGCGTGGTGCTGCCCCCCTGCACCGCGCATGTGTGGTGCTGACCCCTGCGCCGGCCGAGGCATAGGCCGCCGCCCATTTGGGATGGTGGCAGGCAGGCCCAGGTGCTCCTGGGTGGCTGCGGCGGCAACGGTGCAAGGCAACCACGGGCTGGGCCACCAGCTGGCCCAGCCCAAGGGAGGTAAGCCACCCGCCAGGCCCCATGTGCGCCAAAAACTCTCCCTGCGCCCGCTGCTGCCCCGCTAGCCTTACCTTCGCTGCTGTCCGTTTGGGGCGGCGGCAGGCAGGCCCAGGTGCTCCTGGGCGGCCGCGGCAGTGACGACGCAGGACGACCACGGGCTGGGCCACCAGAGGTCCCAGCCCAAGGGAGATAAGCCACCAGCCGGGCCCCACGCATGCCAAAAACTCTTCCTGCACCCGCCACTGCCCCGCTAGCCTTACTTTCACTGCCGCCCATTTGGGGCAGCAGCAGGCAGGCCCAGGCGCTCCTGGGTGGCCACGGCAAGCAGCAGTGACAGCACAGGGCGACCACCGGCTGGGCCACCAGCTGGCCGAGCCCATGGGAAGTAAGGCACCTGCCAGGCCCCATGCGCACCAGCTGCCCTCCCTGCGCCCACCGGCGTCCCACCCCTGGCCCTCTTTTACTTACATTTTTAGTAGTTGCTCAGCAGGGAGCGGTGGAAAGTTCCAGACCACATGCCTTCACTGCAGACAACTTGCAGCACCATTTGCAGGCTGGGACCTTTGGCGGGCTCAGCAGGGCAGAGACAGTCTGGACCATTCTTATTGGCTTTTGAAAGCCAATAGAATTAGACTCTATTCAAGAGAGTCTATTCTATTGGCTTTCAAAAGCCAATAGAATAAGAGGGAGTAGCACAGCTAAGGAAAAGGGGAAAAAATGGCGGACTGCGTTGTTTGGCGACCCCCGTGAAATGGCCGTTCAACCTCAAATGGGGTCGCGACCCACAGGTTGAGAACCGCTGCTCTAAGCTTTTATATCCACTTCCTCATAACTTCCAGATAACTTATCATAGCAGTTGTGTTGCTTTGGAGTAGTGAATGTTTTGTATGCAATTACTATATCATGTTTATAGAATCTACAGTACTTAGTATCATTTACCATATGTTGTAGCACAGCCAAAATTGATTTATTTGACAGCTAAAAGCATGAGGAGGAAAGAACAGCTTTTAATAGTGTTAGTGAAATATTTTATGCAGGACAATATCCTGATGAGATTTTTCTGTTCTTTTATGAAAAATGATGATGGTATTTTAGAGGGATATATGAGCCAGATCCTAAAAGACTAATAAATGTATTTCACTGGTAGCTCTAATTTCACTCCTGTGACTTTTTAAATCTAGCAACTACTGAAAGAACAAGCAATTAGCTAACATTTTCTTTGTGTAAATGTGGGAGTCTGAAAAGCATATGTTAAAAAGTGCTTCAGCATAGATTGAACTATTTCCTGCATGTCTGATTATAATCGAGTAAGTGTGATGCGTATATTAGTGGATGAATTCTGAATGATCAAGAATGTGGTTTAAAAATTATATTTTTATCTCATTAAAACTACATTTCAGTTACAACTTTAGAACAGATCTGTGGGATATAGTCCAGAGCTTTGTGGGACCTGCAGTACTGAAGGTCCAGGTTACACAGTTTTATTGTGATAAAGACATGCCCATGATTTTAGCAGGATTTTATCACAACTTTGCCAACAGGAACTTTAAGGCTCTATCTTGTTTTACATTTCACATCTATGAAACTAGCACTGTTGCCTATCCCCACATAAATCCCTAGGATAGGATAGTTATTGGTAGCTAAACAACAGATTAGGTTGTTGTTAGCAAATTGTTCTGGGAGAGAGGTAGACAAAATTCATGACTGGGAAGTTTGAACATTCTATGGTAAATAGTTCAGTTATGACCGTTTTCATAGTTACAATCTTTGCAGTATACTCATGATCATATGCCCAAAATTCAGATGCTTGGCTAGTGGTGCATATTTATGACGGTTGCAGTGTGCCAAGATTATGTGATCACCTTTTGCGAACTTCTGACAAGCAAAGTCAGTGGGGAAGCCAGATTCACTTAGCATCCAGGTTACTAACTTTTGAACTGCAGTGATTCACTTAATAACTGTGGCAAGAAAAGTTGTAAAATGGGGCAAAACTCACTTAACATACGTCTCACTTAACAACAGAAATTTTGGGTTCAATTGTGGTCATACATTGAGGACTACCTGTAGTGAAAGGAAGAAGAAAAAGGTATTCCTAATCTCTCTGTGAAGCAATTGTTATGCTTAAAGTCTCAGAAACAGCCAACTGTACGACAGCCACCAGTCACACTGTAACACCATCATATATGTTCCAACCAAATAAACATGGTCCAGATCCCTTCCTTAAAACATTATCATCTTATGTCTCTTCTAGTTTTTGCAACAAATATAAAATCTACTCCTCTGATTTACAGCTGACTATATGGAGGTGAAAGTCTTTTAGGTTAAGGGGAAAAAAGCTATTCAGTACTCTAAATCAAAGTGTTTTTGTCTCATCTGGAAGAAGAAACAGGAGAACTAATAGAAATTTATGGAGAAATTCAATAAGATGAAAAAATCCTTAGAAGCTGTGTATTGTAAAGAATTGCCTGCTGAACTGTCTGAGGATCATTTTCTGAATAGCTGTTCATTGCAAGCAGTGTTTTGTGAGAGCTGAATGAAGGTACTTGAAGGATGGAAGGATTACTTCCTGCTGAATACGTGGAGACTAAAGAGGAATATAAAAAAGTCAAGTTCCAGGGAATGGGCTTATTAAGAGAATAAACAACAGTTTTACTGAACTCCTTAACTATGACTTTTTTGTAAAAGAAATCTGTGTATCAGAGCTCCCAAAAATCAAGTATAAATAATTTAGAAGATGAAATACAACAGTATAATTTAATATACGTTCTTAAAATGGGAAGTGAATTTTTAATTTCATTGTGTTTAGACCTCATATTCTTTTTTTCAGACCAAATTATTCCTACTTCAATATGGTTGGTTGGTCTGTGACCTGTCATAAATATTCATGCATACTTTACATAATTTATGGTATTTACACAATTTATGTCCCATCTGATTTCATGGATTCTGAATGGCTCATATAAAAATCAATTTAAAATAATCTCTATTAAGATATAATTAAGAACAGCAGCACTATGGCATTTATCATCCTCTGGAGTGCTTCATATTCTAGAGCAAGATGTGGTATGATTTCAAATAGATCTAATTTATTCAAACTATGCTGATTGATACAATCTGATAATTCATTTAATGGTGCAGTTTTCTGACATAGGGTTTTGTAAGACAAAGATGCAGAGCCAGTTTTGATTTGATGATGCGTACCGAATAATACTGTATTGTGCTAAAGGGAATCAAATGGTATGAAATTTAGTTCCATTGTTTCTATATGCAGAGAATGTTGGTCTTCAGGCAGTTGTTTTTTTTCCAAAACTGACAAGCCATAAAAGAAAAGTAAGCAGCTAATAGCTGGTCTATTTATAATGTAGACATATCAGTTTCAACACTGCTTATTTGACTTGTGCTACTGTTTAGACCAGAAGAACTTTAAGGGAGGAAATAGGGAATAGAGTTGTAAATAGCCAAAATAGCTTTGGTCAACATCAAGTAATTTTATATTGGAAATGTAATGATTGGAAAGTCTGGTCATCTAAACATAAATAAATGTTCTGTAATCTAGATCTGAAATTACTGTCTGACTTAGAGTTAATCTGCAGAAAATGTACTTTTGAACATATTTTCTAAGGGGCAGGATGTTGGGTATTCTTGATGCTTTGTCTTATATATTTTCCAATATAGATAAGGCTAGTATGGATATGTTCAAATTTTCCTTCCTGCTTTATTCCTACTGAAAATCTTTCAGGAAAGTGGACCAATATACTGGCATGACTGAGCAGCTGCTGGTCCTAAAAAGTGTTCACATATTTAAATAATGTGTTTCATGATAAATCAGAAACATACGAAGTAAACCAGAAAATGTCTTGTATAGGCCTATATCCCTTAACCGAAGATAAGAAAATGGTTAAACTGTGTCTATAAGACATTACTGTCTAAACTGATAAAGGACATTTAAGAACCTTAATTTTTTGGCAATTTAGAGAATTCCTACAAATTGGCCAACTATTTCTTTTTCTTTTTTAAATATTTTATTAATTTTATAATTTTAAACAAATACAACTCAACTTAATACATTCTTTTTCAACTTTCTCCCACACTAAACAAAAATCAGCATACATTCTTTTAGATGCATAAATAACTATGGGCATTGCTCGGCGGCACCCCCCTTACCACATCCCCCTCTTTCTTCCTCCCTATCTCCTACTTCCCTCTTCCTCACACCTCTCTCCTTCCCTCTCCACCCTCCTCTCCTCCAACCATCCTACTTCCTCCCCCTCTTTCACTCCTCCCTCACAACCCCCTCCAGATGTAGTACAGAAGTACTGTCCAAGCAGCCCTCTTCTATCAGTAAGTATTTCTTTCTTATATATTACGAGATTACAGTTGAGTACATTATTACACACACCCCAACCTACCCCCCCCAACTTCCCAGAGTGAATACAGGGTAAAGAAAAAAAGGAAAGAAACCCCCATTATATTAAACAAAAATTATTATATAAATGCTAATAAAAATTTAACTATATGCTAAATACAATTTCTTAGATTGATATTTCCCTTGAAGATACTCTATCCATTTTTTCCATTCCAACATATATTTTTCATTCGAATAGTCTTTCAAATATGCAGATACTTTGGCCATTTCCGCCAAATTTATAACTTTCAAAGTCCATTCTTCAATAGGTGGTAATTCTGCCTTCTTCCAATATTGTCCCACCAACAGTCTCACTAACTATTTCTAACTGAAACTGAAAAGGAATGTTCATATTGGCAGGTACTGATGCAATTTCCTCCACAAGTTACAGAGGATATTCAGGCATTCCTTTCTCTGGATAACTTTGTGTGGTCTGGAAAAATATAATTAGTTGGCCATTTGTAATATACTACTGATATTATTGGGATGTGCATTTATCATTCATTATTCCAATTTTCATACCTTCTCTTGGTAGGCCTACTTTCTTTTATGTTTCTTGCCTATGCCTAATACAGTCCATGAAATACCAAATTTTGCTACTTTGTTTACCAATGCAATAAGATGATAAGATTTTAATTTGTACTAATGATGTTTATATTGAGATATATGTACATATTACAGGTTGTTCTTGACTTAAGACAACAATTCAACCCAAATTTCTCTTGGTAAACAAGACAGTTGTTAATTGACTTCTTCCCCTTTTACGACCTTTCTTCCCATAACTGTTAAAAGACTCACTGCAAGTTAAGTTAAATTAATAACATGGTTTTTAAGTGAAATAACCATCATAAATATGAGTCAGTTGCCAAGCGTCTGAATTTGGATCACATGACCATAGGGTTGCTGCAATGACTGTAAGCGTGAAAAATGGTCATAAGTCACTTTTTTCAATGCTGTTGTAACTTTGAATGGTCACTAAACGAACTATTGTAAGTCAAGGACTATCTATAATTTGTATTTTGTACTGAACTCACTGTTTTATTGATCGTTGTAATAAATTTATGTATGTAACAACAAAACATAAAAGCATATATGATAATGTGTTTTCTCTGTATCTCTGTTAAAAAAATGTGACAGTCTTTGAATATAATGAAGTTTTTTTGTATAGTGCTTGCATAAAGAAAGCAATTTTTCTCACCAACTTCTTTGTTCATCCTCAACCTCAGCAACTCTCATTCTGCCTAAAATATACAAAATAGTGCAATTCTTATTTATGCCAAATCCAATCTCCAAAAACTATTGAAAGTTAATATTTGTGATAGAAAAGCCTGTTTTTAGACCTATCCTAAGGGCAGAAGAAAATTCCTTTGGGAAAAAGCCGAATGGGATAGTGTTTTGAATAAATGACATGAAGAGAGAATTGTTTTCCCCTCCATTAGTCTTTATTGCCTCATTTTGTCTAATAATAATGCTATCAATTTTTCTTGTAACATCGATGAAATACCATTTTTATTTTTCCCATTCCCAAAGGGCCTTGCATGTTTGGAGCATGCAACAAAATGTACTAAGGCATTTTATAGCATGTTTGGAGCACGCAACAATACTACTATGGCAATTTATAGCATTATTAACAATAGTTTTTTGGGTGTGGCAGGGAACATCAAAGGCAATGTTTGCTTTTTCCATAGCCTTTTGTCCAGGCCACATAAGATTATCTTGAGTAATGGAAATGATTCATTTGACATTTAATCGCCCGCATGATGGATATTAATATTCTGCAGTAGAATATAAACGAAGCCTCAATTGCAACCAGGACAGCAAAATTAAAATCCAAATTTAATGAGTAGCATACTTTTTCTTATTGTTATAAATACCATAATTAATGAATATTAAAAATAATTGGAGGAAAACAGGTGACAGAGAGAACACTAAAATGTATAAATTCTGATATGCTGGTTACAGTTCTTGTCCAATACATGGGAGGAACAAACAATTATTAATTTGGCAGGTAAGAATATTATCAGCCCTTGAAGTGATATATTCTTTTTTAGAAGTCTGAAGATCTGGAAAGAGGAAATACCATGCAAGTTAGCTATGGAATACAGAATATAAGACAATATATCTAGTGCCCTTATGTTTATAGTGCTTGCTGTATTACATTATTAATTTCATAATGGGTTTTTGCCATCTCCATTTTATTATAATAACTAAGGTATTCTGATTATAAAACACCATTGTACTTTTCAATTGTCCAGAAAAGAATATCACAGTAAGTTTCACAACCTGAGTTCAATGGCTTAATCCCCTCACAAATCTAATGCAACTATTTGAATTCAAGTATTTAGACCAGTGGTGGCGAACCTATGGCACACGTGCCAGAGGTGGCACTCAGAGCCCTCTCTGTGGGCACCCATGCTTTCACCCCAGCCCTGCCTTCCCCATGGTCCCCTCCTCACCAGCAGCCCCCCAGAGGAGAGTCGCCCCCAGGTACGGCCTGCGCGGAGCAGTGCACCCAAGGATATGGCAGCCGGGCAGCAGGGATAAGACTCTGCCCTCATGCTCTGTTGCACACAGATGATGCTGTGATGCACAGGCAGAGGGCATGGCCGCCATGGTGCTGCAGGGCGGTTTTTGGGCACTTGGGGTCAAAAGGTTCGCCATCACTGATTTAGACAATCTGCAGGGAGATGTCGGCATTCTGGATTTTGTAAAACTACAGCTAGAATCTGGTACCTTTGCAATGCTTCCTACTAAAAATAACAGAGTTGGAACGGACATTGGAGGTCTTCTAGTCCACCCCCTGCTCAGGCAGGAAACCCTATACCATTTCAGACAAATGGTTGTCCAGTCTCTTCTTAAAAACTTCCAGTGTTAGAGCATTCACGGCTTCTGAAGGCAGGTTGTTCCACTGATCAATTGTTCTGTCAGGAAATTTGTTCTTAGTTCTAGGTTGCTTCTCTCCTTGATTAATTTCTATCCATTGCTTTTTGTCCTGTCTTCAGGTGCTTTGGAGAATAGCTTGACTCCCTGTTCTTTGTGGCAACCCCTCAGATATTGGAGTTGTAATTTAGCAATGAGGCAATAGTTGGTTATCCATTGTGTACAATTTAGCACAATTATACTATATTCAGCCATTCATTAATATATGTGAAGTTATGTGTATATATGAAGTTATTGCCTGGAATATTCACCAGTGAATAATGGTAGAATAGTAGAGTTTATAGAAATTCAGGTCACACAAAATAGCATTAACATTTGTAAACCTCCTTATGTTTGTCAAGTTGGTTTCCCCTTCTCGTCATTAGAGTATTCACCAGAACCTGCAGGATGTTTAATCAAAGAGACCCATATTTCAACAGACTCTTGTAAATGTAATATAGATTAATGTAATACTATTTTGTTACCATCATTTAACTTATAGTTGATTATTTCTTAACACCTTCATTGAATCTTGGTATTTGCCAATATATATAGTATTTGGACACTCTAATATAATTGACCATAAAAATTGAAGATTTCCCAAGGGACGATTTTTCCAAGGCTTTGATCAAAATATTTCTTCAGAGTCAAGCATCATCCTATATGTCTTTGTCAGTGCATAGAAATGTGAGTGATGTTCATCATTTGATGTTCATCATTATACATCCCTGAAAGCATTATCTTAACTGTCAAACTTTCTTGAGGACTGAAGGCTCTGTGTTATGCATATTATTTAGTTTTATATCACCATCTCAGACAAAAATGTTTTTTTAATTTTACTAAAGTATTAACTGTTACATATTAAATATATCAAAAGATCACAATGTTTAGAGTAGGATAACATTCATGCCGTCAGTTAACACATTTCTATATCACATCTTCTGAACTATTTGCTTAGTATAACTACTTGACTCACATACAAATAAGAAATATCTGACTTATCTATTTTGTTTGTATTTTCACTCTTAATTCCTCTTTAATATTGTTTTTAATCTAATACTTGTCTTTTAATTGAAAAATAAATATTTAACAAATATTTATGCAGATATATATCTGGGATAACAATATTGCTATTATTGTTCATTCCCAAACTTTATTTATTTGTTTGTTTATTTATTGGATTTACATGGTACCCATCTCATTCTATATGAAATGTGCCTAGTGGTATGCATTTTTTTTCAAAGGCAAATATATACTTCCATTGTCTGAACTAACTGAACAAGTATCTTTAACAACTCTTCTAACTTTTCAAGTCACTTTTTGTAGATATTCTTATCTAAGACTCAAACAAGGAAGTTTTGACTGTAATAGGCTTCATTTTGTGACCATTGATGGTTCTTGAGATCTGTTTATATGGTATCGATAGATACCAGGAGCAAAGATTAAAAAAATGTAGTTTGCTTTCTAACATATCTATTCCCTTCTATTTTCCATAATTCCTATAATTTCATTAGCCAGTATCATGTACTTTAGCTGGCAGATTTTCTACATTTGACTGAATAATATTTTCACCTAATAATTCAGATGTATAAGGAGGCTTTATTTGTCACAGTGCTTCCTTCCTTTCTTCAGTTAAAGCAACTTCTACCCAAACACAGCAATTGTGTAGAACCAGTGGTGGGATTCAGCTGGTTCGCACCAGTTCGGTGGAACAGGTAGCTAAATTTTGATGAATTCAGAGAACCAGCTGAACCCATGCTGCTTCTGGAAATCCGTTCAAGGCCTTGGAGGTCCAGGCCTGCATCCACACAGAGAACCAGATGTTAAAGTATTTGAATCACACCACTGGGTAGAACCCACTAGAAATGAGATAGAATGATTGATCCAAATGGATCAACCACACCTTTTGCTGAGGCAGGATGCATTAATACTGAGATGAAACACTCTATAGTTTGTGTGTGATCAAGTCAATTTTCAAGAGAACTTTGTGTAAGATGAGACATTTTAACGATAATATACCAGATGGTTTATACTGAAAAAAGTAAACTGCTTATTATATAAATGGCTTGCAATATAATATATTTGTAAATAATAAGTTATTATACATGTGATAGAAGAGAATATATATTTATATAATTGCACATAGACTTTGGGATTACTTTTAATTATGAAAATGCAGAATCAATATCTGAATAATTGATATTTGTATTTAGCTGAAGCGTTCTATGTTACACTTTGATTTCCTTATAAAGTCTGCTTTTATCCTTTTTCTCTTTTAATTTCTAATATGAATTTAATATAAGAGTTACAATACAAACAACAGCAATCCAAAAATTTAAATTATATCTATACAAATAATACAGATATACAGACCTTAATGGTTGTCTATACAAATGAGTGGCATGGTGGCCTAGTGGTGAAGTCATTCACCTCCCACTTGGAAGATTGAGGGTTCAGTCTTAGACAGCGGTAGATCTTTCCCTCCTAGGATGCAAAGAAAAAAATATCTGCTGCAAAGTCTATGTGGTGTCAGGAAGGGCATCCATCCAGTAAACGCTGAGCTCCATTCAATGCCCCCAAATTAAGGGATTACAGGATCATAAAAAGGGAGTAATGGTTGTCTATACAAACCAGTCAGCAAAATGTATTAATTCTGCTTCTGATATATTGCTTTTTGTAAATTACTAAAGCTAGGCATTATTCCTATAGGTATATCTTTTGCTAAAAATCCATATTTTTCACCTAATGACATTGTAGCCTGCATTTTTGAGGTCCATTGAATTTCATTATATTGTTTATGGGCTATCAGCAATTGTTCCTATTGTAGTAATGAATTATTATTTTAACCTTTTTAAAAATAATTTTAAAACAATTATTCATTCCACTTGCATTAAGAGTTCTAAGTTCACGGTTTCAATTCAGTGCACTTTTATATATGTCCTTATTGATTAGAACTGTTATTTTTCATAATGATCCTGTAATGTAATGATAATGCAAGTAATAATCTATATCTAATGATTCCTTGTCCAAGAACTAAACAAATTAATGCAATATATTTAGTGTGAACTTCTAAGAGAATTGTTAAACTAGAACATTTACTTGTGTATTTTATTGCCTATGTGGCAATAAAAGTGAACAGTTTACATCCAGCTGTCAGAAAAATGCCTAGTAATATATGGACAAGATTCTTGTTTTTAATTCAGCCATTTGAATTTAGAACAATATTTAAAAAGTTGCAGAAAATTGTTTAATAGATCCAGGGAATACAGACAAATAAATAAATACATCTAAAACTGTTTGGAGAGCTCAGATACAAGAGGAAAAGAAACGAAGTCACTTGCTTAAAATAAAAATGTAACGAAGGCAGCTTAGCTAGATTAGAAACAGCATTTGCTATTTAATTTTGAAACACAACAATGGAAGGTTTTCTAAAATTTGTAGGACAAAAAAAATCATGCTGGCATTTGTAATAAGTTGCCTACTTCTTTGCACATTTGTTTCTTTTTCTCCTGTCAGCATGTCTTTTATCATTGATTTTAAAGGAAGTATTCTAATAACAAAAAAATTGGCAGCTGCAGTAACTTCAAAAATGTTTCACCATAGATTACACATATGTATAATGCAGACAGAGCAGCTGTCATTGGGAATAAATAATTGAGAAAACCTCTTTAACATACAAATAAGAATAATGCTTTAATCCCTTAATTGTTTTATTGCTGATGTTATTAGGCATGTTCTGCACTGATTAATAATATGGGCAACTGGTTACCTTTTATCCTATTTTAGAGGAACTGTCCAGTCTTGCTACTATAATAGCCAGTGAATTAAAATAACTGAACATTTTGAAAAAAAAAATCCGAAAGCACTTATTTCTTGTACATGTTTCATTTTTACTATATAAAAACCATAACGTATACAGAATGTTCTTCTTTATACCAACTTTATTGATTTAAATGCACTTTACTATGTTAAGAACATAATAATTTGTTTAAATTGGCTTACTCATACATTATTAATTGACTTAAACCTGAAGGTTAGTTTTTTTGAGACTTAGTTTAATACCGGTAATTGTTTTAAAAGAATGGAATTTATTTTAAAACGAATGTATGGCTTTATTTTGTTTATATTATATGTAATATAATATATTATATGTAATATCATTTCCTTTTGTCTGATGATGTAATTGTTCTGATATTCCTTGGTCTCTCAGCATTTGGTACCATCAATCATTCTGGACTAAATGTAGGAAATAGGCCTTGACTTAACAGCTACAACTGGGACCATTGCTAAATGATGTGGTCATTAAATGAGTCATCACAAATGCCCAATTTTAAAACCTTTCTTTGTTGTGATTGTTAAGCAAATAACACGATTGTTAAGTGAATCCAGCTTCCCACATTGATTTTGCTTGACAGAAGTTGGTCAGGAAGGTTGCAAATGATGTTCATGTGAATCTGGGAGGTGGCAGTTGTCATTAATATATCTCAGTTGCAAAGTGCCTGAATCATGATCACATGTCCATGAAGATGCTGCAATAATTATACGTGTGAGAAATGGTCCCAAGTCACTTTTTCAACATTGTCCTAACTTTGAATGGCCGTTAAATATATGATGATAAGTCAAGTCTTTTTTTTCTCTGCAGCCATTCAGATTTCCTCATCTGCTATCTCTCCTGTTTTTTTTAATTGTCCATTTTTGGAACTTTGTGTGTTAAATTTCTGATCTATCTAAAACCAAAAGTTGTAGTTTTCTATCTAATCTATAACTTTTTTTATTGTAATAAATGACTCGCTAATTCCTTCTGAGGTTCTGAGATAAAAAGCTAATTATTTGAAATGATTTTTATATTACTTGATGTAGTAATATATTATTACTTTATGTAGGATATGACCAGGGTGAGCCTGAGAGAGAGGTCAAACACATCATCAGTCATGAGTCCTTGTGCTCCTACAAGAAATCTAAGTATAGCCCAACTTGAATAAATAATGCCCGATAGCGAATCCAGTGGAAATTTTCATTTGTAATTGTAGTAATCATTTTAAATTGGAGAAAAAGCAATATTAAGCATGGAAAAAATATTCTGCTTTTTATTTTTATTATTTGTATGTATAAGAGCATTTAATTTTTATATTTTGTTTTAAAATGATATGAAAACAATTTTATAATACACATATACAAACACTGTTAAATATCTGTGCTTGTTTAAATATCTAAAGGTTTTCCAATCGTGAGGAAGAATAGTGTTCATATTTCTTCTATAAATTTTCCAGAGATCATATTATTTATTATAGTCTTTCTTGCACTGTTAGAAAAGTTAAATACATTGCTCCTGTGATTAAAATATTTAAGGTCAAGACATTACTATATTTTCTGTACTGAGATTAAACTAACTTTGCTAGGATTGACAAAGTTTGGTGAAGCAGGATTAACCAAAGAATATGATCACAGTCTTTAATAATTGGATATAACTAACATGATGCCTGCATTAATTTTGACAGATAATGGTTTCTCTTGTAGGAAGGGTGTGGAAAATAAATTGTGGTCTTATATTCTAAGTCATTGCTGGTTTTGGATGTGAACAGGCAAAGCTAAATCAAAGACTCCATTTGAAGCTCAAAAGGAATGCAATGGAATTCCCACTTAAATTGAGAGTAAAACAGTTCAATGGTTTTAAAGTAGCTAGGTACATTCAATAGTTATTTTGTAAACATATTGTTACTGCTTATACAAAAAAAACATAATAAGCCTGAATGAAATATCACAGGGATATTACTATACTTCAGTGTTTCTGGGAATATGTTTAGCTGGTTTCAGACTGAAATGATACAGAAATGAGCAAAATACAGTGCACCTTTACACCAGGCAAAGTTGTGTTAGATCAGCTTTTTGTTCTTCAGCAGGTCATTAGAAAAATGTAAGAAAGAAAATTTAGTGTATGTTTTTAGTGAATTTGGCAAAAGCATAATATGATAAAACAAAGATACTTTCGCTTGCACAGAACATTTTGTGCAAATATTTGAAGGAAAAGTGAAAGGCTTAAAAGGAGAGGAAGACACAGAACATTACAGCTGGACAGAGTTATGAAATCCTCAGAAAGAGAAAGGAAAGAAATTCAAGAACAAAAAGTATATGAATTAGTTACACATATATAAAAATAAAGATTATTTGCAAGTATACGAAGGTGTGGAGAGATATAGCATATGGCGTTAGATTTAGATTTCATTTTGTCTCCTGGTTTTAATTTATTTTGCTTACTATTTTAATTTCTTTTGCTTACTATTTCTTTCTGTATTGCATAAAACAGCAATAGTGGGATGTGTACATACTTTGCTTTTACTGGATGATAGTAGAAGTGATGGTTATTATTTTAGTATTATATTGTTCAGTTATATAATACCTGGCATGTCACATTTCATTTTGAAGATTTTTTTCCCTATCTTGGCTTTGGAAAAACCTTGAGAAACTGATGTAATAATAATGATTTAAGTTTAATTTTCACTTACTCATGTAGCTAAGCATGGGATGTTCATCAATTATCCAGTGAAAATCATTGTATATATTATCAATTCTCATTTAGAAGCAAACATAAAAAAATTAAAAAATGAAATTAGTTTCATTTTATACTAATGAAATATGCTTTTTTTTTAGTAAACAAACACAAGCCATGGATTGAAACATCTTATCATGGAGTTATTACTGAAAACAATGATACGGTCATATTGGATCCTCCACTAGTTGCTTTGGATAAAGATGCTCCTGTTCCATATGCAGGTAACAAAAAAACATACACATGCAATGAACAACAATGTGTTTGCTGAATGTTTTGGAACTTTATGTAACATGAATTGTTTATAATTGCAATGCATTCTTTTGATAACATATCATCAATATGTGATTGTTTAGTATTTCATTTTTTAACCATTTGGCTTGGAATGCAGTAGTTTCATATTTGCTATAAATAGGATAATTCAACAATTTTGAAATGTTTGTTAGTAACAAATATATTTTTGAGAGCTCTCTTTATCTAAATTGTCCAGCATGATTGTATAAAAAAATTCCTTTTGCACAACAGTTGATCAAGGGGATATCAATAATGTTTAAGATTATTTTTATTTAGCAAAACAAGTAATTGTTAGTGGATTTTTGGAAAGAGTATTTAGGATGTCTTTCAACTGTATAATTTTAACCAATTTTCAATGTCATTTGAATTATGATCATTCAAAAAGTAAATCATCTTTCTTTAGAGAAAAAAATAGTTGAAATGAATAATTTAGAAAATGTTGAATATACTTAAAATATAACTAATGAATATAATAAAAAATAAAACTAAAATGTTGATAATAAATATAAATTGAAGCTCAGAGGAACGTTTTGTAAAAGTACTGTTGCTACTTGGTTCTCTTGGTTCTTTCTCCCTATTTAATATGAGATGTTCTGCCCTTTTCATATTATTTATTAATTTGGCTTATCGGGACTTTGGCGAAGAGACACTTTGAGAATATATGTTTTTCTAACTATCATTACTAGATGATTTTTAATAGCACTGTTTACAACATTTTTCATTTTCTTCTTTTCACAATGCATTCCATTAGATTACACTCAAATTCAATATTTTTGTTTTTCTAGTGAATTAATGAGGATATAACTTAAGTTGCTCTTCTTCAAATCCATTCCGACATACCTTCATCTTCCTGATTCATTGCTCTTAACATATTTTCTTTAATACTGTAATATGACAAGAATATAAACAAGTGAAAATATTTCTTTTTTGGGGAAGGTAATGTATTACTTACAACCACTTCTTATATGTCAACACAAAATTTTCTATTCCATAAATATGATCTGTTTGGGAACAAATATTCTTCATGTTCTCCCATGAATTTGTCTTCTAGACCTTATTGAATTTTATTTACAATTTATTTTTAGAGAACGTGCATGATCACAAGAAATAGTAACTTACAAATATTCATCAAAATATGTCAGAATCATATTGATTTTAAAAGCCTGGATAAATAAGAATATGTGAGCCTTGCAATTTTAGATACTGTACTCTTAAATAATTAAAGGTTTCATACGCAACTATCACACAAGTCAAAGTGAGACCATTATAGAAACTAAAACTACAACTTCCCAGTTCATTCAGTTACTACTTGCTTGTTGTTTGAAAGGCTGACAGTACATAGCTACTTAAAACACTACCTGGCCTTAGTTGCTGCCACAATCCCTTTGAACTTGTAATCAGAGACCAATTTGTTTATTATACCAAATTCTATAAATAATAAATAAGTGAAAATGAAAACTTTCTTTACCCAGTGAAGATTTGGACCTAGCACCTGAAGGCTTTTGGCTGCCAATATAACCAGGAAGCAAGCCATCAAATAATCACAGTTATTACAATAAAAAAGTTCATAGAAACACAAAAAGAAAAATGGGATTTCCTTGGTGTCTGGAAACCAGTACAAAACTACCGGTAGATAAATCATTCTTTTATAAAGAATCCTTGGAAACCAGTACAAAACTACCGCTAGTTAAATCATTCTTTTATAAAGAATCCTTGGCTTCTAAAAAATTCCTATACCTCTGCCCCGGCAGCTGATAAGAAGTACAGTTAAGCAAGAAGCTAAATAGAATACAAAGAATGACAAAGCAATTATAAGTTCAAGATGATTTGGTTGCTTTGTGCCACAGCTATGTATTTACTTTGCCTCTGTGGGCAATATGCCTTTCTCTTTAAATTGGAAAAGCATATTTCCTCATTTATCCTAGTATTTCTATTTTGCAAATATATCCTCTCCCTTTAGTTGGTTATAATCTCCCCAACAATATGTCCCAGGACTTCCCTCTCTCTAGACAGACGCTGATCCAAGATGAGGTTAATTATATTTCACTGCCGAAACAGATATTTATCAATCTCTTTATCTTTCTGTCAAAGTACAAAAATCAGAGAACCTTGCTGAACCATCATCCAGATCTGTCCATTAATTTCTATCCATTGTCTATGGAGATTCTCAATCATCCATGATTGTCTTAAAGGTGCTTTTTCAATCCTTCCATTCCTCACCATTCACCTCAGAGCTGAAGAAGCTTCTTGAATGAGAAGCGAAACTTCTTCAATCCCCCCCCCCCAAGAAAGTCCAGTTCCCTCTTTAAAAAGCACCTTTGGGACTTCTCTATCTATTGTGCCATGGGAAACTGAAGACATAATTTATTTTTCAAGGAAGACACAGAGTACTATCTAATATGGAACAAGTGGTATGACGGGTTGGAGACTAGAAATAATAGAGGAGAATAAATGGGAAAGGTCAAAAGTGGAAAATGTGTTTATAATAATGTATAGTATAATAATAATATGTATTATTCTTAGTATGAAGTATAGTATGAAGGAAGAAAAATGCAAATAAGAAACAACGGGGCAACAAGGACAAATATTCTAAAGAAGAATAAGGGGGGAAATGTAAATAATAGAAGATTACTGTTACAAAATCGCTGTTAAAAAAGGGGAGGAGCATATACTGTGTGTGTATGTGTGTTAAAGGGGAGGAGTATATACTGTGTATGTATGTGTGTTATGTTTTGTTTTGTTTTGTTGATTTAAAAATAAAAATTTAAAATTTAAAAAAAATTAAAAAAATAAATATAAATACTGCAAAAAAAACCCTTATTTTTTCAGATAATATTTGGCTTTGGAAAGTCCTAAACTGGAGATCATCAATAAATTTTAGAGTTCAAATTAAGTTCTAGTCATTTTGGAGAGAATGATGCTTTGCTTTAGAAAACCTGCTATATTTTTAAAGATATCTGATTCATATCTAAATTTGGATGAGTTCTACACACATCCCTAAAACTTTGAAAGTATTTTCATGAATCCAAAAGGAGCTGTCAATCAGTTGCAGCCAATATACTTAAAAGAATATTATTGCATTATATATTAAATGGCTTCCTTGAGGATAAAATGTATAAAGTTGGTGATGATGATACTGTTAAGATGAATTCAATTAAACTATATACCATACTTCAGGTGCTTCAGGGTAAAAACAACTAAAAAGGATATTATGGATGCATTAGGAAAATTATTGAGAAGCTTGTGAAAACTAGTGAGGCTGTGCACTTGCCCTTCATTCTCCCAGTGGAAGTTATTTTATGTAGCAATCAGCATTTTTCTTCATAAAATGATACCTTGAATAGAGATTGCTGACTGGATTATTTCAGCTAAATACTGCTTGGAAATGGGGACACCCATCTGCTCAGACTTTTCACCCCAGAATAATGAATTAGAAATAGGGTAGTATTCTCCTGAACTCTTGAATCTGACCTATGTTTCTTTATGTTTGTCCTGAATGGCACTAGTATTTCAACTTGTTGTAGCTGTCTCTTCTTCACAGAAATATATATACTTGTCAATATCTAACCATCTGCCCTGGCCTTAATCTGAATTCCTGAAAATTTACCAACATCATTATGCCATGTCATGTAAGCTTATATTATGAAATGATGTGAAATGATAACTAAATGGCATTTGACAGTCATGCATTTCTGATTTTTTAAAAAATAATGATTTCCAATTTGACTTATGGCCCTTGACTATGTTATGCAATGAACATCACACATCAGGAAAGGCATTCATTATTCTGATCAAGATCATCTTGATAACCTGGATTTTGCAGATGATATTGCCCTATTTGAGGAAGATGAGATGAAATTACAACAAGTGATGATTGCCTTAAATGATTACAACAAGTGACGACTCCACTAGATGAAGAAGCAACCAAAATTGGTCTCAGAATAAGTGCTGAGAAATTGAAGATCATGTATGGGAGCTCCACTGCACAAATAAAGGGAAATCACCTATTTACCTATTTGGGTAGTATAATAGCCCAAAATGGACGTTTGCAGAGATGGACATCAAGTGCAGAATGTACTTGCAGTTACATTTGTTGTATGAAGAACAATCAAATCCCCAAGATAGCACAGAGATGGACATCTCCCCAATGCCAAATGATCAAGAGGATGCCCTCGAAATACATGGCAATACATGGGGAGACGCTGAAGTACTCACCAAGACTGAAAATCCTGGAGATCCCTTGCTGCCCGATATGGGTGGATCTAATGCTAAAATTTGACTTTATTTGCAATGTAAATTGGTCATCATAAAATTTCAAGGACTTATATTGCTGCTTCCCAAGATCTATTCTAAGAAAGTTTTAATCTCAGAAAAGGTTATTCAATTACAGTGAAAATATCTAATGATAACTGAAAATTGTGATCTCTTCACTGCTGCTCTTAAAGATTTAGAGTGGTATTTGTAATGAAATATAATTGACATCACTAGCTGTTTTTCACTGTTTGCAGTCTTATCACATTGTCTATCATTGCATCATCTTCAGGTTCCTAAAAGAGCAGGAATTGAGGTAGCTGTACAAATGAGTTGACAGCAGTGCTTTTTTTCTTAAAAAAAAAAAAAAAAAGGTGCCGGAACTCACACACGTCATACAACCCGCCTTGCCTACCCTACAAGGTTTCATCCAAAAAAGGTACCGGAACTCCATTCTGGGTGTTCTATGAGAAAAAAAAAAGCCCTGGTTGACAGTATTTCATATTAACTGTATCATAGCAAGCAGAGGTAACAAGGTTCACCTGCTAATTCCTATTACAAAAAATTCTTCAGTGATCTATGAAAAGAAGTTGGGATATATTAAGTATGTAATTTCATGCCACTTGCATTGTATAAGCTGTATTGAATTCAAAGAACTGATTCTACAGTAAGTAACTTTAGCGTTCAAGCCTTCATGGGTGTTTTCACTGAAAAATCTAAGTTTGTAAGTTATACTTATTAACTAGAAAATATTTGTTTGTTTATTAATTAATTAGATTAAAACAAATAGTGTACATGAATTTTACCAGTTTAAACTATAGGGAACTGACGTGGGTTGCACAGGAAAGAAAAACCTTAAATATAACTTTGCATTTATCTTTGGGAAAAAATCATTATTGTTAGGTCTGATTTTTAATATCATAAAATGTACTTTGCTCTCTGTATTGTGTAATGATCTAAATTTGCTCTGGTATTCATTTTTTTAAAATGAATTGACTAATAACATTTCTACTGCCTAGCAAATTTAGCAATTGAGCAATGAAATATGTGAGATAATGAAGTTTTTGATCCATTCAACAAAATGAAATTGTGATAAGAATTTTTATTTCTATCAAACCATATGTTTCAATTAATATTTCTCTGCTCTCAGTTAGATATTAAATTAATTGGCCCTATTTTTTAAATTAGTTTGGCTTGTCTCCCAGTTTAGCATAAATGGAGAGATGACAATTAACCTTACAATTTATATTTCTTGGAACCAACAAATGTGAGACTCAAATTAATTATTGAATTTAATATGTATCATTCTGGTATATCATAGTTTCTAAAAGTAAACAGGTAGTGAGTTCATTATATAAGTATTGTCTCCTTATGATTCCAATTTGGACTGAATATCTAGTTCTCTTTCTGTTATTTATATAATATTAATGCATTGATTGCAACAGAAATAAGTATCAAGAAGTTTTATTATAAACCTGATTTAAACATAATTTATAAGATTCAGCTTTTTTAACCCAGCATCAAAACTTTGAAGGAAAGTTTGTTTGTTTTTTTAAGAAATTCTCTTTGAGATACAACTGGGATACAGCAAATAAATTGTTTTAGTTCATTCTTCTTAATAAAATGAGTTTGAATGAACACTGTGATATCTTGATTAACTATTATTGATATCTTGATTAACTATTATTACACCATAATAATCAAAGATCAACTTTCTCTAGTGAACCCTGAAAGCACATATAAACTAATTACCAAATTAAATTCTAACTACAGTCAAAAGGCCAGTAATCAGGTACAAGTAATACAGATAAAAATGGAAATATGTAAGATGAAAAAGGAGGAAGAAAGAAATTAGTATATATTATCTTATACAAGCTGAGATAGATGATACATGTAAAATCTCAGAAACAAGCAACCTGGAAAATAAATCTGAAGAATTTAGATAGAAGTGATAGGTAGAACTTGCCACAGAGGAAGGAGAACCTCTACAAAATGGTGCTGTACTCAGATTCCTTAAACTGGTCCAGAAGAAGCCATATTGGATGGTATCAAAAGCTGCTGAGAGATCCATCAGGACAGATAGCTCACTTCCATCAAGAGCCTTCCAAGGTCATCTGCAAGTGCAATAGCACTGTATCAATGTTGTAGACTAGTATGAACATTGATTGGAGAGGGTCTAGATAATCTGCTTCATCTAGGACTTTCTGAGTCTTTTGCTCATCATAGTCTTCATATTCCAACTTTCCCTTCCACATTCCCAAGGTTTCTCTTTTTCTCTTTTCCTAAGCCAATGAATCTGTTTGTCTCAGCTACTAATAAATCACACCAAGCTAATCATGCACCAAAAACCACCTTTAGATATACCATACAACCCTTACAATCTCACAGCAGCGCACCAACCCCACCTCAGAATCCACTAGTTCTACCTTCAGACTACATAGGAATTGAAACTGGGAAGTCATAGCCAGCGCCCATAAATTTCTGCTAGGAAATTGAAACCAACATAGTAGTAGCTAATGAGATAAATAATATTTAAGAAATACTTTAAACAACTCTGTTGTTTCTCTTCTGTTGTTGATATTCTGTTCTGTTGGTTAATGTCCAAAGTTATGTACTTTTAACTTTTCTGTAGACCCTCCACTATCTTGTCCTGGAATGTCTCATCTTCACAGATGCATTTCAGTGTAGTACCTTAAGAGTGTTAAGTTTCTTCTTCAATTAGGGAAACAAGATGTGTGTTGAAACAGAAACATGGGTAGTCTTTGAACATTTGTTTAGCGGCTGTTAAAGTTATGACGGTGCTAACCAAGTGATACTTCAGACAATCACTCAGGTCTTAGTCACCTCATGGCTTAACTATTTCAAATAATTCAACATGGGGCTGCCTTTGAAGACCATTCAAAAGCTTCAAATGACCCAGAGTGCAGTGGCATGAGACTAATAATACCTCTACTGCAGCGGTTCTCAACCTGTGGGTTGTGACCCCATTTGGGGTCGAACGACCATTTCACGGGGGTCGCCAAACACCGCAGTCCGCCATTTTTTTTTGGTTGGCCATTTTTTTTGGGTCGGCCATTTTTTTTGGTCGGCCATTTTTTCCCCTTTGTGATGCGGGACGTCGCGCTGCGCATGCGCGATGCGGGCCCGCTATTTTTTTTGGTCGGCCATTTTTTTTTGGACGGCCATTTTTTTTGTCCGCCATATTTTTTTCCCTTTGCGATGCGGGCCATCGCGCCATGCATGCGCGATGCGGGCCCACCATTTTTTTTGGTCGGCCATTTTTTCCCCTTTGCGATGCGGGCCGTCGCGCTGCACATGCGCGATGCGGGCCAGGGTCAAGCCCCGGAAAAGGTTGAGAACTGCTGTTCTACTGTATGAGCCTCATCTGCTTTCTGGTACAATTCAATGTGTTGTTTATAACCCATAAAGCTCTGTATGACATAGGGCTTGGTTATTTGAGGGATGACCTATCTTTTGTGTTATCTACATCGCCAATATGAACCACAGGGGCTGGCTTACATCAGGTCCCTTCAATTAAATAGTTTCATCTTTCAGGACCTAAGCAACACTCCTTCTCTGTTGTGGTACCTGCCCTCTGTAATGAAGTTTCCCTTGCCACTAGATCATTCCCGTCATGATAGCTTTCTGAATAGTTTTGAAGGTCTGGCTGTTGTCCTATAACTTCTGGCTGGAGACTTTTGTGAATTCTTTTGTTGTCTAAAATTGGTTTTTATCTGCTTTTACTTCTTTGATGGGGGGGTGTTTGCTGGTCATATTTTTGAATTGAGTTGTATTTTTTGTCATATTGTGAGCCACCCAGAGTTGTTTAAAGTTGAATGGTGCCTAAATTGAATACATTAAATTAAGTTGATCACAAAAATCTAGAGTTTTATTTGAGATACAAATGACCAGGCTCAAATTATTCTCTTACACACATTATGTGGACGGATCTAGGTATCTTCAGAAATGTAGAAAATTGGGAAAGGTGAGAAGAAAGGATAAAAGAGGATGAGCAGTCGCAATATAGAAGGATTCGTTATGGTCATGGGTACACTGTTAGAAGATCTAAATATCCAGCTTTGAGACAGGTCATCCTGGAAAAAAAAAAATGTCTGTAGTTGCTAAGAGATGACACTATTTATTTATTTTTTTAGCATCTGGCAAGAGCTGACATTAACTCAATATCATATAGTTAAGCATCAATAATTACCCTTTTCCCTTTTAGAATATATGAAGCATAAATGTAGCAAAATAAATAGTTAAAACATGGAGTATTTAACACAATATTTATTAAACCATGCTATGCTTTAATTAACTGACAAATCAACATTTTATATACTCATTACTTTTAAATGTGGGCTTCTGCTAAAATGTAGCAGAAGTTAAATTATTGGCTTCTAACCAGGCTCAACAAATATAGTGTACTTTTCTAAGAAGATTAGAAGATTTCAGCCACTGTATGAAATTATAGATTTGGAAGCAGTCCAAGAATTTTAACATAGATACGATATAAGTCAGCATAGCAAAAATGAAAATTTAATGTAATGTTTTAGTGAAATAAAATAGAGATATTGTAATTACAAAATGGGATAGAAAAGTTGACAATAAGGAAATACCATTCATTGGCAATGTGGGATTTCAAATCACAATAAAAAAGCTCAAATGGAAAGTGTCTATTTAATTTAGAGAATACAAATTTCCAGCATGATTAAGAATCTGGGAAGTGTGCAGAGTGGAAAAGCTTTAAGCAGAAGCCCTTCTTAAATGAGTAATATATGAAATAATACAAATTCAAATGAATTGAAAAACAATAATAAGGCAAAGGAGAAAATAAATAATATATTTGATTAATGTTTAAACCAATAATAAAACAACTAACTACAACAAAGGAGCTAGTAGAAGATTAAGGAAACAATTACTGAACAAGAACTGGAAATTTTAGAGAAATATAGATTTATTTGCAAACAGATTTTTTCCCATTAATTCAATATAGTAGGAATGAAGTTGGTAACTGATACAATTTCTCTGTGAAATCAGTATTTCTCAAGATAATTAGAAGGTTATTTATGTAGTATCTCTCACTGATTCCATATGGATTCTCAGCAGTTTACATTTGTACAGCATGGCTAGTAAAGAGCATGAGATGGGATAGGTCCAGTTCTCTCCTCTGCCCAAGTACATGATAGGGATTCTGTTTATGGGTTATGCAATAGTTTCCCATTGCTACTACTGATCTATTGGACAAAAATGAAATGCCTTGATCAGGTTCCTTTTCCTTCACACCACCTTGTAAAGGAGATAGGGCTTTCACAGCCTAAGCCACTAGATGATGAAAAGGGAAAACTAACTTGGATATGTCATGTAGTAGTTTGGAGACATGTACAGAATACAGCCATAAGTGAATATGGCTTTCCTGTTGACTTTGCTTGTCAGAAGGTTGTAAAAGGTGATCAGGACACTGCAACCATCATAAATATGAACCAGTTGCCAAGAGTGAATTTTGGTCATATGATCACAATTTTTCACAGTTACAACCATGCATTGGATGTAAGCATGAAGAATGGACATAAGTTATTTTTTTCAGTGCTGTTGTAACTTTGAATGGTCACTAAACAAATGGTTATAAGTCAAGAACTACTTGTACTTGAGAGGAGATTTTAAGACGTATACATTAAAAAAAATAGCATTTCTATAGACCTGGATGAAGTTAAGGAAAGTCATGTAGTTGTTCTATGAGTAAATAATTAAGAGTTGGAAATGACCTTATATTTCATTAAAAATTCCAGTGATAAAATGAATAATCATTGCTACATTTCTGTAACCATAATGATCAATATGCCTGTAATCCCTGAATGAAACTGCTACCTTCAGGCCACAGAATATTAAAATGGTCTTGTAGATAATATTCACAGTATGTCTCCTACTATAATATGTGCTGTAGTGCTTAAAAGTTTGTTAAACTTATGAATTTCCAATATAATCTGCATAAATAGGATATCTTTTCCCATAAAAAATCTTCAAAACTATATAAAAAGATCCAGTTAACAAATGAACCACAAACATTACATTGTTCATTTATTTACTAAGAAAATAATCCAAAACTACATATGGTGAAATAACATTCTTGAAGAATACTGGCTACTCTTTCTTTTCCGTTGTTTTATTTCTTAACTGATATAACAGAATAACAGAACAAGAGAGTTGAAAGGGACCTTGGAGGTTTCTAGTCAGCCCTTGTATGGAATTTCAGACAAATAGAAATCCTATAGAATTTCAGACAAATGGTTGTCCAAGCTCTTCTTAGAAAGCTCCAGTGTTGGAGCATCCACAACTTCTGGAGGCAAGTTGTTCCTCTAGAACTTGTGGGTGCCCCACAACTGATATATTCAACACATTCAACGGACTTTAGGATTGTTGGAACACACTAACCTAATCCATACAAAATGTTAAAAGTATGATAGGAGTTATAAAATAGCTTTAAATATTTTGATAAATATTTAAATATTATTATTATTATTATTTATTCGATTTCTATGCCGCCCTATTCCGGAGAACTCAGGGCGGCTCACAACACAGTAGAAATCAACATATAAAATACATGTAAATATAAAACCTCTTAATTTTTTTTAAAAAAACCAATCATTCAGCATACACACAGACATACACTGGCTTGGGGCAAGATGTTAACTACCCCAGGCCTGCCGGCAGAGGTGTGTTTTGAGTAATTTACGAAAGGCGGAGAGGGTGGGGGCGACACGGATCTCCGGGGGAAGTTGGTTCCAGAGGGCTGGGGCCGCAACAGAGAAGGCTCTTCCCCTAGGCCCCGCCAGGCGACACTGTCTGGCTGACGGGACCTGGAGAAGGCCGACTCTGTGGGCCCTAACTGGCCGCTGGGATTCATGGGGCAGCAGACGGTCCCGTAAGTAATATAGTGTTGAAATTTTGTATTGATTAATGAATATGCACTCGGCCTTGATGGGGCCAATTGGCTTCTTAGGTCAGAAGGTTAGGTATGCTCTGCTGTTCTTGATGTGTTTCTTTGTGAATGGTGTTATTGATTCATCATTGGACACTGTAGTTGTGTGCTGTGGTTTTGTCTTGCAATTTTTGTATGCCACTTAAAATCACTGTTATAAGATGGATAAGTATATAAATCACTTAATGTACACATAATGCGTGCATTGTTCCTTTTTGTTTTGTCAAGAGAAAGTGCATGGTTGTGTTGCTTTTGGAGGTACAGGAAACTTGTCTTCAGTGAGATACAGTGAAGAAATGATGGGATTGATTTTATGTCAAAATTAAGTACTTCTTCATGCTTATCACATTTTTATTATAGTATATTGGGATTTTAAATAGTATAATAAAAATGCATATTCAATGAACCCTACTTGCTTTCTTATTTGACCCACATTTAGGAAGAGATGGTATGATATAGTCAAGTGCTAATGGAAAAGTGAAACTAGTTTGCCTGACACTGCCTGAGGCACATCATCTGAAAGAGAGGTCATAGCCAGTTGGAAACACTGAGATGATTTGTTCATTTCTTGCTTGCAGATGTGTACAAAAAGGAATACAAAATAGTAGTGCTTTTTGCCTTTTCCACTCTTCCCATTGGAAAATGGAGATTTCTTAGATAACCCTATAATAATTCAGGATGCTATGTAACACCCTCTCCTTTCCTGGGGAAAAGAACATCAAATTAAAGATTCCTTGTGTTCCAATGTTTCTTGAAAACGAGGGTACCAAGACTCATTTTGTATTTTCACCTGAAAATCATAATGGATCTTCCCCAGGAATTCCATGATAACAATTTCCCATTCAAAGAAGTGTGAAAAAGTATTACTGTATTGTTACTTCCAACTGATCATCCTGGCAACAAACCTAAAAGCATCCCAGGGGGTTTAAAAAAAACCTATATAGTCTGTTTGAGAAATCCACATGAGAGAGGCATATTGCTGAAGTTTATCTGGTAGCTGAAGTGATATAATGAATCTTGCCATTTAAAATGTTCATTTGCTTTTGCAAAAATGTATGTGTTATGATGTTTATAATGCTGTTGGGATAAAAGTGGTGACATTTTTAGAAATTGCAGTTTTAAAAATGAACAGAAGTTCCCACTCTCATTTATATAAAAAGAACAGCAACAGAAGCTTGGTTGAGGCTTTAAAGAGCTGAAGAACATGACATGCCCTATCTTTTGGTATTTCAATATCTCACCCCAAATCATAATGTAACCTGAGTCATTGAAATACAGGCTAAAGCTAGCAAAAAGATAATTACTGGGATGGGTTAGTTATATCATCCATTTACTCCTTTTCAAGTCTCTAACTTAAAAAAATATCTAGTGTGAAAAATCTCTAGTATCATGGATATTAAGTTAATATAGTAAAACTGCACAATCGTAGCCTAAACTGGTGCTTCATATACTTCATATACAAAATGCTTAAGTATTTATATATCTATATATTACAAATCTTATATATTTCTAAATATAGTTAGTTTTCAAATGGGAAAGCATTTGGGAACCAGGCCACACAAGCGGGTGAGTGCACATGCGCGTGAGAAACCATCCTCCCTGCCGCCACTACTGCTGGTCCGTGGAACTGGAAAAGATGGGGGCTGCTACTTTATGTCTTCAAATTTACAATAGGAAGTTTCTAGGACAATTTATATGTTCTGAAGATACATGGTACATATCTTAGTATATTCTTTCCGCAATACATGTAATGTTTTAAAATTCAATTATGTGTACTTTTTAATTTATTTTCTGAAAATGTAACATTTTTGGTTGTGGCAGCTGACAGGAAATAAATGATTGCATATATTAATGTAATTGCAGAATTAATCAGCCCTTGTCAGAGCATCTATAAACTATTTAGTTATCACTTCATTGGAAATATGACAGTTGTGAGTTTTTAACACCATAAAATTATGTGCTAATTAATATTTTTTACCAGTTCTGTTCATGCATTCTTATCAACATTTCCTATTGCTTCATATTTTCTTTTCCTATATGATTAAGCAGGGCACAAGGGCTTAGCGGTTAAAGATGCTGAGTTTGACAGCTGGAGAGCTGATAGCCTGGGCTTGAGACCAAACTCTGCGCAATCGGGTGAGCTCCTATTACTTGCCCCAGCTCCTGCCCATCTAGCAGTTCAAAAGCATGCAAATGCAAGTAGATTAATAGGTACCAATTCAGTGGGAAGTTAACAGCATTCCACGTGCCTTTGGCATAGAACTATGCTGGCCACATGTCCACATAAAATATCTTCAGACAATGCTGGAAAGACAATAACATCTGGAAAGACACTGAAGATGGAAATAGAAATCAGAATTGTGCAGCCAATGATTTTACATGTGACTTCTATAGAAATGAAAGTTTAATTTTGAAGAAGTAGGCTACAAAGAGTATTAGCACTTTTGTATATTAGTGTTGGAAATGTCTATTGAGAATACTATGGATAGTCAAGGAACAAACCAATGAATCATAAAAAAAATCAATTCAGAGTTCTCACTCAATGTACAGATGACCAAATTTAGGTATAATATGTCAAGACCCAGTTTCTCTAAGGAGGTCATAATTCTGGGAAAGATGACGAAGAGAAGATAAAAGAGGATAAGTAGCAGTAAAGTGGATGGACTCAGTTACAGCAGTGATGGATGCATCTTTGGAACTCTTAATAGGATTATACTGAAGCAAATTATCCCACATAAGGTCTGTGTAGTCAAGTGTTGACACTGACTTTATGGATACTTATCATTCTGAATACAAGAGTTTATTGAGATTAAGAGAGATGACTTTGATACAAATATGCAAAATCTATACTTAGACAAAAGGGACTGAAACCTTTTTTTATGTCCTGGGAAACAAGATAATATTAAGAAGCTGATGAAGCACATGCCTCCATGATTCACTGAGGTATAAGAAACAAAGGGTGGAGGGAGGTTCACCACAATCAGATTTGCAAGATTTTGTTATCTGTAGTTAATTTCAATATAGTTAGTTTTAACTTCTGTGACATTGATTTTTCTAATCTGGTCCACAGAGTGCATCTGCCAGAGTTATTGAGAATGATAAGAGTTGCATTAGATATCTACACATCTTTCATTGAAGCTCTGTTTAACTTTATTGCAAAGCTTTAACAAGTTCCTGTCCTAAATGACTACGTAGCTTTCTAACATTTTGCTGATGTTATTCCCCTTTTAATGTTGAAAAATAACTTTACTGAATCATTCATATAATCTATGGGAATAAATAAATGCAGCAGCCTAAATAATCCTCTTTGCTATACCACTATGATGCGAATGAGTGATTCTAATTGTAATTACACTAAGTACAAATATAGCTTTGAACATAGTAGCATTCTATGGACATTGTACAAAATGGTACATGAAGTAATTTTCTAAGCAGAGCTAGAAGAAAATATATGCTAAAGGAAATATAGCCCTCAGGTCATTTCACAGCTATTTACTACATTAGAACTGTATAATTTCTGAATTACTTCAGAAAGTAGTTAAATTTAAAACATAAGCAGATTCTATTCTTTCTGTAATTTTATACTGACTAATGAGTAGATCCGTATTAACAAATGATTACTATCATCATTGTCTATAGAATTGTTGGAAATTATTTTTATTTCTACTTCATGTGTATATTGTTTAAAGAATAATCAAAAGTGTGAATAGAAAATGCTAGCATCTTGTGTGTAATTTTTTGTAAATAAGTAAATCAGAACACAATACAGCATTTACTAACATTTTTACCTCTGTAGGCCTATTGTTCAATAAGTATAATAAGACACATTTATTCTTAATGACACCTTTCAACATACTTTTAAAAGAAAGGAAAATATGTATGTTGGAATTTCGTTGTTTTAAGCATAACATATACACTGCCCTTTATAATGATGTTTGGCATAAATACAAATAAAAGTTGAGCCCCTTTCCCGCAGCAGAGTTGTAGATAAGTTTTCTTCAGACTTGTTTACATACCTTTTGTAGAAGTAAAGCTCTCTGAGACAGTGAAAATTATAGAAATGATCAAGGAAGATGAATCAGAAGCTTGCTGATAATAGGAAACTTAAAAAAGCTTTTCAATCAGGAAGCTAAACAAGAACAAAAGAAGAAAAATGTGATTTGATGCAGTTAAGCTCAGTGCCATCTAGTGGTTAAAGTATATAAGCACACTATCCAACCATGGACAGCTGTCCCTGCAGGAGAAGAAAAGAGCTGGATGGATATGGATGGAGTTCTGCTACTGTATGTACTATGTAATCCACAGGTATACAGTGTTTGAAAGATGTGTGATATTGGCTGCTGTAAAATTTATCAGATCTAAAGGAAAACCACACTAAGCCATACTAACAATGAAGGGAAAAACAAGTCAGGAAGCCAATGTCCTCCCTGATTCTACTAAGAAGACACTATGTGAAAAGTAGTTGTAATTTCTTCTGAATTTTTGTTTCCCTTTGTTTCCCAGCAACAATAAAAAAATCAGATAATTTCAACCTTTATACTCTTTAACAATCCTTGTATCAGGAATATTTGAACTGGGATGGGGATAATTTAAAAGGTATCCAAAAAAGATTCAATATTTGCCAAAATCCTGAACACAGCACTCAAAGTTATATTCGAATCAGATAAAAGACAATAAAACTATTACCTTATGATTTTATGCTACTGTATAAATTACATTATATATTAAGAATTATGATTGTCATATAAGAACCATAGCTAATTCATGTTGCTTCATCCGTAACTAATTCATGTTGATAAGTAATTTATTCATAAGATGTTATTAACATTAGTTCAGCAGACTTTTGAATAATTGGGCCAAATCTTTTAGCTTTATGAATAGCATATAGAATCTACATAATTTGTTCAGATGTCAAACTTCATTGGAAAGGAATAATATCGGAACATATTAATTTATACCTCAAAATTAATATGTGTAAAAATGTCCTCCATAAATGGAACAATTAGAAGACCCAATACAGACATATGTTTAAGTGAATCAATCTCATTACATCTCTAAAGAAGTGATAATTTATGCAATCACTTAGCAAGAAAACACTTATTAGACTTATATACCATTCCAAAGTGCTTTACAGCAGGGCTTTTCAACTTTTTCACTGACTGTATTACTTTTAGGATATAGCAATATTCGAGTACCACCTAGCAAGGTGTCAAAACCTTGACCAAAAAAACCTGTTCAAAGTTGCAATGACCATTTTTCACATTTATGACCATTGCAGCATGCCCAGGGTCATGTGATTTATATTTGGATGCTTGGCAACTGATTCATATTTATGATGGTCACAGTGTTTCAGGGTCATGTGATCCCCTTTTGCAACCTTTTGACAAGCAAAGTCAATGGCAGAGCTGCTGGTGGCCAAGTGCTAAGGCAGGACTTCCTTTCCTCCCTTTTTCTCATTCCCATCTCCTTCTGAAGGAAGAATTTGAACCCCCCTATATTTTCCCTCTTCCAAAATATTCATCAAACAAGGAAAAGCCTCCAGAGACAGAAAAGACAAGCTGCTGAGTGAACTAGCTTTAAAAGGCACATTCCCCTTTAAGAATTAGCAACTGGCTATAAAAGAAAGTTAAGGAGCCAGCAGCCGGCACTTAAGGAAGAAAAAAAATGTAATAAGTACTGCCTGCCGGTTAAGGCAGCCTCGCCAAATGGTTCCATTAAGTAAAGGAATGCTACAGGCAAAATCCATTGAGGAGAAAAATACTTCAAAATCCCTTGCAGCAAAACTTACAGCTAACAATAGCAGAGCAATAGAAGCTAACATGGGACATCAGCCATCAGCCAAGTAGAAATTGCCAAAAACTCCTTAAGAACACAAAGCCCTCCATGTCTCACCTCCAGCTGATGCTACATTTCTTCATTCCTCATGGAGGGCAACCCCTCCCCTGCTGCATTTCTTGCCTGTTTGTTGCTGCCAGGTGACTGCCACAGAAGTTGTAGATTGGCTCATGGCCCATCTGCTTGGCCTGCTTGATCTCCTCTCCTCCCCCACCCTGTTCTTCGGTGCAGCTAGAGCTGACTCCACTTCCTCCCAAGGCTGCCTCTTTTTCTTCTCTCCCTCTCCCGCCCAAACTGCCTCCTTTTATAGCCTCTCCTGTCTCTGCCCTTCTTCTCCTCCTTTATCATGGGGGAGAGTGAGCCAGAAGTGAGCCTGGAGCCTTTGCCTTGCCCCAGCCACTCTACAGCTCCAGAGGACTCTCTCACAGTAAGTCCTTTCCTGTGCTGGCTCTTTCCCTCCCCCACTACACATGGCTAGGCAGGGCTGTGTACCACCTGCCACTTGTTAATGTACCACTGGTTGAAAAGCCCTGCTTTACAGCACTCCCTGAGTGGTTTACAAAGCAGCATATAGCCCCAAACAATCTGGGCACAAGCTTGACTCAGCCTTTCCTAGGTTTGTAAAATGAGGACCCAGATTGTTTGGGGCTACATGATAAAGAAGGAGGAGGGGGCAGAGATAGGAGAGGCTATAAAAGGAGACACAAAGTTGAATATAAAATAAAAAGATGAAAAAAACCCAAATGCAGTCCACATCAAATTATAGTTATATAATAAAATAGTTTCTATCTTGAACTAATTACTTAATATTTCCATTACTTAATGGTATGTGTGAATGTGTGTGATAATCACTTTACTGTGGGATGGTGGTGGTATGATTGGAATGTTGAGGACCAGCCATAAGTATCACTCATTCAGTGCCATCACAATTTTGAACTGTTGTGAATGAATGGCAGTTAACCAAGGATTAAGAACATAAGAACATAAGAACATAAGAAGAGCCATGCTGAATCAGGCCAAAGCCCATCGAGTCCAGCATTCTGTGCCACACAGTGGCCCACCAATTGTACATGGGATCTTGAGCAGAAAGAGAAGGCAAAACCCTCCCTTTCCCTTGACCCCCAACAAATGGTACTCAAGGGAATCCTGCCTGCCTCAACCAACATAGAGGCGGCACATGGACATCCGTTTTAATAACCACCGATACACTTGGCATCCATGAATCTATCTAACCCTGCCTTGAAGCTGTCAAGGCTGACAGCTGTCACGACCCCTTCTGGAAGTGAATTCCATAAATCAACGATCCTCTGGGTGAAGAAATGTTTCCCTTTATTTGTCCTCACTTTCTTAGCTATGAGCTTTAGGGAGTTCCCCCTTGTCCTGGTATTGTGTGATAGAGAAAAGAATTTTTCTCTATCCACCTTTTCTATCTCATGCATGATTTTATACACTTCGATCAAGTCACCCCTTAAACGCCGTCTTTCAAGGCTGAAGAGACCAAGGCGTTGCAATCTGGTTTCATAAGGGTGGTGCACCATTTCCTTGATCATTCTTGTTGCCCTTTTTTGCACCTTTTCCAGTTCCATTATATCCTTCTTGAGGTGCGGTGACCAGAACTGTACACAGTACTCCAAGTGTGGTCTCACCATCGATTTGTACAGAGGCAATACAACACTTGCTGACTTATTTTCGATTCCCTTCCTAATCATGCCAAGCATGGAATTTGCTTTTTTTACTGCTGCTGCGCATTGGGTTGACATCTTCATTGAGCTGTCCACCAAAACCCCAAGATCCCTTTCTTGGGTTGTCTCAGAAAGTTTGGTCCCCATCAGTTGGTAAGTATAATTGGGGTTCTTTGCCCCGATGTGCATAACTTTGCACTTGTTTAGGTTAAAATGCATTTGCCACTTTGTTGTCCACTCACACAATTTTGAGAGATCCTTCTGGAGCTCCTGACAATCAGTTTCACTTTTCACAACCCGGAACAATTTAGTGTCATCAGCAAACTTGGCTACCTCACTATTACCTGTAGTAGTGTTCTTGAAAGCTTAAAAAGCCAACTCCCTGTATCTACATCATGAAAATATGCTAAATGTACTTTTTTCAGGAATATGGTTGCCGAATTAGATTAATAGGGTTCCCTGAATGTCAGTTACAGTGGTTTGTTATTGTTTGTTCTAGCTAAATGGCTATGGAGATTCTCAGTCATCCAGGTCATGGTTGTCCCAAAGGTGCTTTTTCAAGAGGCAACTGGATTTTTTTGTTTTTCTTTGAAGATGTTTCACTTCTCATCCAAAAAGCTTCTTCAGCTCTGACTGGATGGTGAGGAGTAAAATGATTTATATTCCTTGAAGACAGCTGGTAATTTGCATTCTTTTAGAGAGCTGTTGAAACCATTTGGAGATTTATTTGTGTCCTTAGGGTCACCTGAGTAATGCAAATGTGTGTGGAGTCTTCTTGGAACTGCTGTTCCAAGTGTTGTAGAGCTGTGTTTTCTGCAATATGTTTTATGCCCTGTATCCTTTCACTGTTGAACATAGGCACAGGCTGTTGAGAGTGTTGCCTCCATCTCAAACTGAAGTGCAAATAGTTCCTGTAGTCTGCATTTTTTCTGGAAATCCGTTGATACACCCACACCATTTGAGGGTGTTCATCCCACATTTAGCTATACACCCAGCAAACCAGTTCGAAATACTGTGTAAAAACAAAGAAGATTGCAACACAGAAGAGAACTGATTACCCTTCCAGGTGCTATGAGGTTATCAGTGCCAAGAAGATCATGCTGTAGCTCTATTAGCTTCTGAAAATTCTCCAACTGTATCAAACTGCTTTGAAATTCTGATGTCATTTCCATGATTTCCTTCAGTACATCTACAGAATTACCCAAAAAATGTCCCACCCAAGGGCAAACAATCAGAACATCAAGGATGAAGTTTAAGATATCATTAGTACATCTTTTTTTAAAAAATTCAATTTTTCTCTGAATTGCAAACTTATAAAACATGTGAGGATTATTGAGAAACATATTCTGAGATATTATATAATCTAACTACTTAATTATTTTTACCTGCATACCCAAAATGAGTTTGTTTACAGCAATTACATCTATCTCATATAATGACTCTCAGTGGCTCACAACAATTCATAAATCATAATTAAAAACAATTGTCTCTAGATGCCAGACCAAATATCCTCACAGCTCAATACTCATCTTAGCCTTAGTCTTCCAGAAGACTAAAATGGTAAAGACCCCCCTGATCTTGGAAGGGAGGCTGTTCCAAAGGGCTGGGTCAGCCACTGAGAAGGCAATCTTCCAAAGTCCCATCAAAATACAAATTTCAAGGGGAAGAACCTGGAGCACACACATCGTATCTAACCTAGTAGAATGGGCAGATACCCTCAGAGAGAGACAATTCCAGAAGTGATAATCAGCACTTTGAATTGCACCCCAAAAGCAACTGGAAGCCAGTGTAGTTCATACAGCAGTGATATTACTGGGTGAACTGCTGGGCACCAAAATTGTGTGTTAATTTCTATGGAGATTTTCAATCATCCATGTCATGGTTGTCCCACAGGTGTTTTTTCAGAGCTGAAGAAGCTTCTTGGATAAGAAGCGAAACATCTTCAAGGAAAAACAGGGAAGTCCTGCTGCCTCTTGAAAAATCATCTGTGGGACAACCATGACCTGGATGACTGAGAATCTCCATAGACATTTAGTTATGCACTTTGGGATGAACATCCTTCTAATGGTGCAGGAGTATGAACTGATTTCCAGAAAAATTGCAGACCACAGGTACCATTTGCGTTTCAGTTTGAGATGCAGAGTCATCCCCAAAAGCTCCAACAGCTCCACAACACAGTCCTTTCAGCAGTTCCAAGAAGGCCCACACCTGTTTACACTAGTCAGGTGACCCTGAAGACACAGACAAACCTCCAAGTGGCCTCAATGACTCTCTTGAAGAGTGCAAATGACCACCTGTCTGCTAGGAATATCAATCCTTCCATTCCCCACCATCCAGTCAGAGCTGAAAAAGCTTAAAAAAATAATCCAGTTGTCTCTTGAAAAAGCACCTTTGCGACATGTTTGTTCTAACTTTTTGATTGCATGTTGGAAACAAAATGCTGGCATTGGAGAATAAGAAGAGTAGTGAGGCTATAAAATCAAAATTGAGCCAATTGCATTGCACTGAAGTTCATTCTTTTCAGGATGTGCTTAACTCTAGAGAAGATTGCTTTCCTGGATGTGGGGGTAGAGTATAGAGCTGTAAAGTAAACAATAAAGAAGTATTTGTCAGTGGCAGCTTTATTACAAAGCATTACTGTGCCAAATGATCCAGGTAGAACATTTGTGTTAATTAAATTGACCATAAACTACAGTCTTTGTTAAAGCTTTATTTTAATTTTCTGCTGGGACTATTATTAAGTATTATGGCACACAGATTTTGTTCATCAAAAATAATCAGTTTTGTGAAACAGCTCATATTGGTTTTTGATATACATTTTAAAATTGCCTTAGTTATAAGACAGTACAAATTGTGCACTAAACGTTGCATACAATATATTCTGAGATTTGAAACTGTACAATATTTCCAAGTTTGAGATCTAGGGCCAGTATGATATAATCAAATGGACTCACCTGAAAATAGGAGCTAAGACATTCACTTTTGATTCTCCTTCTTGTAAGCTTGTTTCATAGTTTTGAGAGCAGACAGATGAATAGAACTAAAAAGATAAGGGAGTCCCTGTGGATATTACTCTGCTAGTTGCTGCTGATTATAGGAGGTGGTGCTCATCTCTATTTAAAGGTTACTTAACCAGCACCATCCGAAAATATAGAACTAAAACAGATATAAAAGTAAAGTCTCCTTAAAGGCAAGCTTGATTCTTGGTAATGTCATGGATATGTTTGTGTGATTTGGCAGCAATTGTCATTGTCTTTTCCAGTGTATGATTGTAAACAATCTAGTTTACAATTGGCAGTCTTCAATCTAAGTATCAGCTTGGCTGAACTACTGGGTTTCCCCGAAATAAGACCAGATCTTATTTATTTATTTATTTGCCTTAAAATATGCATTAGGGCTTATTTTCAGGGAAATGTGGTATCAGGGTGATTAGTCCATCCAGGTACCCACCCCCTCCGGTGCATGCACAAGAGATGGTGTCAGTAGCAGCCACAGCCTGCCGGCCCCTGAGTGCAGCGCAGGTAAGTCCAAGCATGGAAGCGGAGGCAGGGGGATCTGGATATGCTATGCAGCTGCCTGGGTCACGGGAGGCTTGCGGGAGGCTAATGTGGTGGCAGAGGTACGGGGGAGGCAGGAAATCCCGGCATGGCTGTGGGCAAGCTGAGGGATTGTGAGATGGAGTGGGATTGCCTGCCTCTCCTCATGCCTCCACCTGCTGCCAGTGCTACCACATGAGCCTCCCGCAAGCCAGGTGGCCGCATAGCGCATACAGATTGCCTGTATCCCCCTGTGCCTCTGCTTCTGCCTGCTGCCAGTGCCCCTGCACAAGCCTGCCACAATCCAGATGGTCACACAGCACATCCAGATCTATTGCCTCCCCCACCTCTGCCTCTGCACTTACCTATGTTGTGCCAGCTGCAGCTGCTGCTGGACACTATTGCGCCCCATGTGCTTACCACCTCCTGTGCTGGCCATGCCCCCCAGGTTTATTCTTGGGGTAAGGCTTTTATTAGGTACACCCTAAAAAATCAGGCTAGGGCTTATTTTTTGGGTGGGTCTTATTTTCGGGAAAACACGATATACATAACATCTGAATCTAGACAAGATAAAAATACTGCATCATGAAATTTTAATACTCAGTGCATCCCATATCACCAGGCCCCTTTCTAATACATTTTACCTCTTTCTGAAAAAAGGACAGTACCATTGCAGCTAAATGCAACTAATCAGTGTAGAAATTCTACAGTGATTTGAAGATAAAATGGCAGGGTATTTTATTTGTAGTTCTCCTTGTTTAGAAAGGCAACTAAAACTTTTCATTCTGCCTTTAGGGATTTGGCAAAATAAAGGGGGAAATCTTACTGAGTTGAAAACAGATCTAGGATTAAGGTTAGGTTACAACAAAAATAAATTTTAACAATGCCAATTTAGCAGATATATTCAGTGGCTGTTTACATATGGTAGACTTTCTACATTTTTGTTATGCCCCATTTTTTGCTTCACAAAATAAATGGAAAAATCCTGTTGGTTGTAAATCAACCTAGGGTTTTAGTTATTCCATATTTCTTCAGCAGAAAGATGTTCATTCTTTTGTTTTTGTTTTGGTTCATTCAACAGTCAGCCAGTCGTTTAGACTAGATTTGGCATTTTACTCACCTATTGCGTCCTTCTCATTGGAAGGAATGTTGATGTGGTTAGAGGTATCATTGTAAAGTAAAGCTGCTGTTTGCAATTGACAGATGGTGAATTTGTAAATGTCAATGGTGTTGAAGTGGTTTTCCAATTGTTTTGGGTTTCACCCAAGGCACTTATTATTACAGCATTGGTATGGCCTGCTTTCTTTTGCCACAGTTGTTCTATTTCTATTTGCAGATTTTGTTATTTTGTTATCTTCTCCAATTCTTTCTCTTCTATTCTGCTGTATCCAGGTATAGCCAAGTCCAGTATCTAGACTTTTGTGTTTTTCTTACTGACAGTACTTAAGTCTGGTATGTTATGTGGCAGGTGCCTGTCAGTTTAAATTCTAAAGACCCACAGCACTTAACAACAAGTACTACTACTACTACTACCACCACCACCACCACTACTACTACTACTACTACTATACTTCTTCTTCTTCTTCTTCTTCTTCTTCTTCTTCTTCTTCTTCTTCTTCTTCTTCTTCTTCTTCTTCTTCTTCTTCTTCTCCTCCTCCTCCTCCTCCTTCTCCTTCTCCTTCCCCTCCTTCTCCTTCTCCTCCTCCTCCTTTCTCCTTTCTCCTTTTTTCCTTTTTCCTTTTTCCTTTCTTTCCCCTTGTCCTCCTCCTCCTCCTCTTCCTCCTCCTCTTTCTAACAAGATAAAACATTTAAAATGTTAAAATGTTAAAACAATAAATATTAACACTAAAATTGATTTAAATTTTGTTGGGATTTTTTGCATTTTCTTTTGAGCAATGATAATCTGATCCAATATTGCAAATTTCAGGAATGAGAATTACTTATATTTTTTTCACTCCTTTCCCATTTTTAAAAAAATTGTATTGGCATGCAGACGGTAGGGAGGCATTTATCTATGTGAGCTCTCAAGTTTCTGTAAATTCTGTCTGGCCTGAGGAGCCATAGATATGCAGTTTTAAGTATGTTTATCATAGTTCATTTCTCTCATTTCTTAGAAGGTTAATTCATTTTTATAACATTGGTGTAATGTGCTAAAGTCAGTTATGCACTTGTCCATTGTGAAAGTATACTTTTTTCAACCATTAGTAGAAGACCATTAATAGTTAACTAATTATTCCATCCTGAAAATGGGTAAGTGATGTTTTTTAATTAGTCCTAGATTTTGCTGCTAACCAGACTTCAGTACATCTGAAAATGTATAAAATTAAACTTTTCTCTACCAGAAAATTTAACTTCGAATGTCATTGGTGAAAAAATCCAAATGTTCTCTGTACTTTTAAATTGTGCAGTGTGAGCATAAGCTATCATGGGACATGTCAGAAAAGTTACTATTGCTGTCATTACACATGACAGTCTCAGTGGCTATAAAACTGGGCAGCTTTTGCTGAGTTAGTTATCTTAGGAGATACAAGATAAAGCTCTTCAATAAATAATTCCAGTAAATATGTATTGGCAAAAATTCTTGATATATTGAGGTAGATATGAGGCTATAGAACTATAATATTTAATGTTCTCTTTTAAAATTGCTTCAATAGTAGTAGTTTTTGCAGGAGGAATTCAGTAGTAATACCACACACTTTGCTCTGTATTGTATGAGACATCAATAAATTATACTTACTTTAGAATTTTTATATCAATATATTTTAAAATATATCTTAAAAAGAGATACACATATTTTTTGAGAAATATTGCTTAGTGTGTGAACATACGTTAAAATGCACAAATAGTGCATAATAGTAATGGGGGACTTTAACTACCCTGACATCAACTGGGAGACAAACTCTGCACCAAGTGGAAGATCAAACAGATTCCTGACAAACCTAGCAGACAACTTTGTCTCCCAAAAAGTAGAGAAGGGAACTAGGGAATTATCCATTTTGGATCTAATTCTCACTAACGAGATGAAATGATAGAAGGTGCTGAAGCCATAGGAACCTTGGGAGGAAGTGATCATGCAATATTGGAATTCAACATTATGGAAGCGCAAGCAATAGAACACAGTCAAATTAGAGTCTTGTATTTTAAGAGATCTAATTTCAATAAATTTAAAGAGTGCTTAGGGAGGATTCCATGGATGAGAATCCTCAAGGGGAAAACAATCCAAGAAGCTTGGGAAATTTTGAAAAGTGAGATAATAAAAGCCCAGTCTAGCACAATGCCAACAAAGAGGAAAAATAACAGCTCTCAAAAAACCCAGCATGGCTGCATAAAGAACTCTCTGATAAATTGAAAGATAAAAAGGACAAGTATAGAAAGTGGAAAGAGGGAAGTGAGGAAAGCTAAGGCTCAAAATGAACTAAGGCTTGCGACCAAAGTGAAAAATAACAAAAAAAGTTTCTTTCAACATGTAAAAAACAAGAAAAAAGTGAAGGAAATGATTGGTCCATTAGCAGGTGAAAGTGGCAAGAAGGTGACAAGCAACAGGGAGAAAGCAGAACTATTTAACTTGTTTTTTGCATCTGTCTTTACACAAAGGGAAAAAACAGACCAACCTATCAAAAATAGTGCCATAAAAAACAGTATAGAAACAAAAGTTAAGATAGGCAAGAAAATGGTAAGTGAGCACCTGTCCAGCCTAGACAAGTTCAAATCACCAGGGCCAGATGGATTACACCCCAAGGTTCTTAAGGAACTGGCAGATGTGATCTCAGAACCACTGAAATATATTTTTCAAAGATCCTGGAGCACAGGGAAACTACCAGAGGACTGGAAAAGAGCCAGTGTAGTTCCCATCTTCAAAAAAGGAAAAAAATGGACCCAGAAAATTACAGACCTATCAGCCTGACCTCAATACCTGAGAAGATTCTGGAAAAGATAATCAAACAATGAATCAGTGAATACCTACAGGCAAACAAAGTCATTACTAAAAGCCAACATGGGTTTGTCAAAAACAGATCATGCCAGACAAACCTATTGCATTCTTTGACTAAGTGACAAAATTAGTGGACCAGAGAAATGCTCTGGAATTTACTTGGACTTCAGTAAGGCATTTGACAAAGTAGATCACAACCTACTACTTGACTCAGCATGCGGTTCTCAATGGAACTGCATCTACATGGAGGGAAGTGTGTAGTGGGGTGCCCCAGGGCTCTGTTCTAGGCCCAGTGCTCTTCAACATCATCAACGATTTGGACAAAGGGATAGATGGGGAACTCATCAAATTTGCAGATGACACCAAGCTGGCAGGAATAGCCAACACTCCAGAAGACAGGCTTAGGATACAGGAGGATCTGGACAGACTTGAACACTGTGTGCTATCTAACAAAATGAAATTCAATGGTGAAAAAAGTAAGGTTCTACATTTAGGCAAGAAAAACCAAATGTACAGGTATAGTATAGGGGGTGCCTTGCTCAATAATAGTAACTGTGAGAGGGATCTCGGAGTCCTAGTGGACAATCACTTAAATATGAGCCAGCAGTGTGCTGCAGCTGCCAAAAAAGCCAACACAGTGCTAGGCTGCATTAACAGAGGGATAGAATCAAGATCACATGAAGTATTAATACCACTTTACAATGCCTTGATAAGGCCACACTTGGAATACTGCATCCAGTTTTGGTCACTACGACCAAAAAAGATGTTGAGACTCTAGAAAGAGTACAGAGAAGAGCAACAAAGATGATTAGGGGACTGGAGGTTAAAACATATAAGGAATGGTTGCTGGAATTGGGTATGTCTAGTTTAATGAAGAGAAGGATGAGGGGGGACATGATAGCAGTGTTCCAATATCTCAGGAGCTGCCATAAAGAAGAGGGAGTCAAGCTATTTTCCAAAGTGCCTGAAAGCAGGACAAGAAGCAACGGATGGAAACTAATCAAGGAGAGAAGAAACCTAAAACTAAGGAGAAACTTCCTGATAGGTAGAATAATTAGCCAGTGGAACAACCTGCCTCCAGAAGCGGTGAATGCTCCAGCATTGGAAGTTTTTAAGAAGAGACTGGACAGCCATTTGTCCGAAATGGTATTGTTGTATCTGGCCCTTCTCAGCTTAGTAAAATCCACATAAATATTTCTTTAAGAGTTTTATTTAACACATTTCAAAAGATTCACTTCAAAGCAAGCTGCTGGCAGTTTGTTGGCCGGAACGGCCAAGTCTGATATATGTACATTTAGTTTAAACATTCTCCCACCTTCCAATTAACTCACTCTTTATCTCACATTGTCCAAGACTTCATTAATCTTTCGTAGATTTCAAGAACACCAGAAAACTGAGTTCAAACGAACTCGGTGATGCATCAGACTGCCTCTTGATATTAACATTGCTCGTGACAAAGAATTAGTCTCTTCTTCCTCTTCTAATATAGTTTTCAATACATCACTTCCTTTTTCCACTTAACTGACACCTCCGCCTATCAAACCTTCGGAATCTCGGATCAAGCCATCTATCTTCCTGTTCCAAATCTGACTCATCACTTTGAGAGTCTGACTCAGATTGCATACAAATCTCCTCATTGTCTAGCTCGGCTGCCAGGAGGGGAAAATACCCAGAGGAGCCTGGTTGTGCTTCGTCATCCTCTGATATGTCCCCAGCCGGTCTAGAGACACTCACAACAGGTATAGGGTTTCCTGCCTGAGCAGGGGGTTGGACTTGATGACTTCTAAGGTCCTTTCCAACTTTATTATTATTATTATTATTATTATTATTATTATTATTATATTAGAAATGCACACAAATGCATGTGAATATTCATGAAAGCTTGTTTGTTCAGAATGTATAATGAGAAAACTTGGTAGAAGAAAAATAATTGATAGAATTAGCCATTCTGATGAGCTTCTATAATTGAAGAATTGTTGTTTAATGATAAAATATATTGGGTCTTAAGTATGTACTTGTACTTTAGTGTATGTTGTTTTTTGTAAGATACAAATCACATCAGCTGAAACAAATAGAGAATTTCTTCCTAATGCAGTGGAGAGGTACATTAGGTCTCTATCTCTACTCTGAACTCGATAAGCAATCAGCCTAATCCATTACTTGTATTTCTCAAAATCTGCATATTAAATTGAAACATGCCTTTTTCCCTTAAATATACCAAAATGATATTAACAATATTTAATGTTGTCGGTGTTATCTGCTGTTTTATTGTGTATGACCAGCTGGAACATCAGAAAACTAACACAGTGAAAAATAAAATGAATCAACTACATATTGGCATTTTGGAAAACAGTCAGTGAAGATGGACTGTAATTAAATAATTTGGTCAGAATATCACACTATTTACTGTTCTAGACATGAAAAGCAAAGGACAGCATTACTTTCATAGATAGGAAAGAGATAGCAAGAACAGTGCTTGCAGCAATGCCATCAGTGACTGAATAATATGAGTTAGACTTAATGGACAATCCATTAATATGATTATCCAAGTTAATGTTCCAGACTCTGATACTGAAAGGGAAGATTGTCAGTTTTATGACCAAGTTCAATTTAAAAGCATCACAACGTGCAAGCAAAATTTTCAAGTTAAAAACATTAAGAAGCAAAATGTAGTTGAACTTTATGGTCAAGGAAACCAAAATTAAGCAGGGGAATGACTTGCCAGTTGCTGACAATTCAATCCCCAGTGCTGTCGGGACTGATTTAGTGATGCTGCCTCTTTAGTGGGCTTCCTTTTCCTTCCTATGCATCTTTGCTGAATCTGATACTCAGTAGAAGAGATAATCATACCATATAGAACTCGTTGGCTAAAGAAGGTCAGAGAAGAAAGGTGCTAGGAAGCCTTTAGGTGGGCTAGCCAGAACTTGGACCATGTAGCAAAAGGGGAAGAGAGGGAAGTTGCCCATCTTTACCCTTTTCATATGGTAAAGAGTTTATTTACCAGTGTTTATTTAAATCAAAATATATTGAATCAGAACCCACTGGAAGGTTTGGCAGAATTTTTAGAATATGGATGACATATTCATATATGAGTACAAATCACCTGGGCTACATCCCAGGATTTTGAAGGAATTGGCAGATGTAATTCATAACTGCTGAATGTAAAAAAAACCTCAGGTAGCACAAGGATAATACCAGAGAACAGGAAAAGCTGGTGTGATTCCAATCTACAAAAAGGGGAAAAATGGTTACAGGAAATTATAGGCCAGTCAGCTTGAAATCAATACTTGGAAAAATCCTGAAAAGCAAAGGATTTGTGAGCACCTAGAAACAAACAAGCCAGCATGGCTTTGTTAAAAACAGATCATGGCAGACAAGACTTATTGCCTTTTATGATGATGTAAATTAGTTGATCAGGAAACGCTGTAAGCATAGTTTACTTAGACTTCAACAAGGCATTTGACAAAGTAGAACACAACTTACTTCTTAGTAAGATGGAACATTATGGGACAGAGAATACCACCACCAGAATTTGCAATTGGCTGACCAACCACATTCAGTGGGTAGTCCTCAATGGAACTACAGCTACATGGAGAGAAGCACACCTTAAGGATCAATTTTGGGCCCAATACTTTTCATCATCTTCATAAATGATCTAGGCTAGGGGATAGAAGGGGAACTCATCAAATTTGCAGATGTCATAACATTGGAGGAAATAGCCAATACTTTAGAAGATAGGCTCAAGATCCAAATTGGATTTATGGGGAATAATGTTACTGATTGCATGGAGAGCACATGCCTATAGTGACCAAGAGTCAGACACAACTAAATGGTTAAATGCTTAATACTACAAATTAGGGAATATTAGCAGTCTGTTACCTGTGTGTTTGTTTATGGTTTTACATAGGGAACTGATTGCTGCAGTGAGAGACAGAATATATGACTATACAAGCTTCATACTAATCCAGCAAGGTATCTTGCTACAAATATTTAAATAAACCTTCCTTTTCTTTCCTGCACATCCTTAGATATTTACCAATAAGTATTCAAAATTTTAAAGACAGTCAGAGACTGCCACTAAGCTGGCAGGATTAGGCTTAAGATACAGAAGGATCTTGACAGACTTGAACATTGGGCGCTATCTAACAAAATGAAATTCAATGGTGAAAAAGTAAGGTTCTACATTTAGGCAAGAAAAACCAAATGCACAAATATAGTCTGGGTGGTACCTTGCTCAATAGTGGTAACTATGAAAGGAAACTCAGAGTGGACAATCGCTTAAATATGAGCCAGCAGTGTGGTGCAGCTGCCAAAAAAGCCAACACAGTGCTAGGCTGCATTAACAGAGGGATAGAATCAAGATCACGTGAAGTGTTAATACCACTTTACAATGCCTTGATAAGGCCACACTTGGAATACTGCATCCAGTTTTGGTCACCATGATGTAAAAAGATGTTGAGACTCTAGAGTACAGAGAACAACAACAAAGATGATTAGGGGATTGGAGGCTAAAACATATAAGGAATGGTTGCTGGAATTGGGTATGTCTAGTTTAATGAAGAGAAGGATATGACATGATAGTGTTCCAATATCTCAGGGGTTGCCACAAAGAAGTCAAGCTATTCTCCAAAGCACCTGAAGGAAGGACAATAAGCAACTGATCGAAATTAACCAAAGAGAGAAGCAACCTAGAACTAAGGAGAAAATTCCTGACAGAACAATTAAGCAGTGGAACAACCTATCTCCAGAAGCTGTGAATGCTCCAACACTGAAAGTTTTTAAGAAAGAGACTGGACAGCCATTTGTCTGAAATGGTATAGGTTTCCTGCCTGAGTAGGGGGTTGGACTTGATGACCTCCAGGTCTTTTCCAACTTTATTGTTATTATTATGAAGGTAGGTCCAGTTAGAGACTCTGTTCTGCCTGATTCCATAATACAGTAGATTCAGAGTTGCTACTTTACTATGAGTATGTGATTGAGTTGACTATCCTCAGATATCATTCTATTTTATTGTATCATTGTTTAGCCAGTAATTCATTATTTTTGTTTTCTTTATATTCCTGTGATCACCATTCAGTCCTGTGATCACCACCCAGAGTGGTGATTGCAAGATGGGCAACTATATAAATCAATAAAATAACATAAATACTTGATGAAAGTAATGAGAAAAGTTGACTATACAGTAGGTCTCTCTTGAGTCTTTTTTTTCTACTTAATACTTCAAAGAGATTTGAAGGAACAATCTACTTGCCAGTCTTGCATTCTATACAATGCAACCCCAGTTTCTGTTAAAAGTTTCAATGGGATAGGAAGATATTAATTAATTTTAAAACATTCCTCACAACTTCCCATGAGAACAGATCTAATAGAAATATATGAATTAACTGTATAAAGACAGGAATGAAACTTGGAATAAATAATTAGTAAAGGATAAATGTATCTAGTTTTAACTTCTAGTCATTTTTATTAGATTTGTTGAAATTTGCACAATTTCTGCCTCAGCAAGTATATTGTTTACTTCAAGTTTTAAGTTTTTTAAAGTTTTAACTGAAATGGTGTCATTTTTTGAACAATAGAATTTGTACAATTTTAATGCAAGACATTTTTTTAAAAAAATGTGTCTTGTTCCTTTCAGTAGTAAGTTGCCAGTCTCCAATAAATAACAAAACAACAGAGTTGGAAGGGACTTTGGATGTCCTTTTAGTGATGGAGAACTCACAACTCCTGGAGACAAGTTGTTCTACTGATTAATTAATCTGTCAGGAAACTTCTTCTTGGTTCTATGTTGCTTCTTTCTTTGATAAGTTTTCATTCATAACTTCTTGTCTTGCCTTCACGTGCTTTCGAGAATAGGTTGACCCCTCCCTATTGTTCTTTGTGACAGCCCCTTAAATATTGGAAGACTATCATGTCACCCCAGTTCCTTTGCTTCCTTAGACTAGATATGCTCAGTAAAATAATTCCTCGTATTGATTAAATAATTTGTGGTATTCATTAAATAAGCTCATTAATTAAGATGATTCCCCTTGGCATTCTTTTTTTTCTTTTCTCTCTATTGAAATTTGAAGTTGAAATTACAAGAATGATTTGGAGTAAGTAGTCTTTGAACCTGATTAAATTCACTTCACAAAACTTCACACGTTTGGATGAAAACTTTGTACAAAACTTCATTATGTCTTATCCTTTGCCATTATATTCATCCTCCCAGTTTTATTGTACTGACATGGCTATGTCATTAACTTAGTTCTTTCCCATCTCTTTATATTCTTACAAGTTACTATATTTAACAGTCTCTTGACTGTGTTAAGAATGTTGTATTTCTTTAGCTTTGTTATTTCTTATATAAATATCAAGCTGCAAAGGGGAGTTGCTTTCAAGTTCCAGACCAAACTCCAAGCTAAGCAAGATAGGAGTTAAGCTGGGTTGTGGCTGTTTATGGTAGCTTTTGGTCCAGGCAGCTGGATATCAGCCATTCATTGCTTGTTTAACTAAATTGCCCAGATAACACTTTCTATTTCCTCATCTGTTGCAGTATTTATTTTTTCTCCAGCTCATCCACACAGATTCTGGGTTAATTTTCAATTTTTTATGCTGAGGTATGGGCAAATGTCACTGTGTGTTGATGTGGGCCAGGATGTGGCTAAATGAGGCATGGATACTGTTGTGTCCTGAGCCTGCAAGAGCTGAAAGCAGGCTCAGAATGTTGCAATTGGTCCCGGACATTCCAAAAGCTGCCCGGGACCAGACAGAGAAGCGCCAGCCTTGAGCGGATGCGCAAGGCGTGAAAATGCTAAATTCCTATTGGTTAACACTGTCTGGGTTTCTGGCCCTATAAAAGGCATGCGTGCCTTTTGCTTTTTGCTTGGTTGTAGGAGAAAGAGAATAAAGCGTTTGTTAATTGTCACCATGTGTCTTCATCAATTGCACACGAACCAAGAATATAACATTGGCGACGAAGGTGGGATCCTCTGCAAGAAATAAAAAAAAGAATTAAAGACTCACCCAGGAAGTCCTGACAAGGGGGAAGACGGCATCTACATCAGCGTCTCAGCCTGCCAGTACAGCGTCACTGGGTGGTGAGCTCGGCAAAAGGACCCTTTCCCAAACATCAGCTTGCAGAGGAGGTGATTGGTGAAGGTTGTAAACTTTATCATGTCGAAGATTGGCCGCTTGACTGATTTTGATGTCTCCCACACAGAGAGATGGACTTCCTATGTAGCACGGGTGGAGAACTACTTCAGAGTAAATAGATAAGAGAAGACAGCCTGAAGGCAGCAATTCTTTTGTGTGCCTGTGGATAAGAAGCTTTTGATATCGCAGAAAATCTGGTGGCCCCTGCACTTCTGGAGTCAGTAACATATGCTGACTTGAAAAAGATGTTGAAGGAACACTTCCAGCCAAAGGTATCCATCATTGCTTGGAGGCACGCCGTCGAGCAAAGAGACCAGAGGCCGGTTGAATCTGCTGCGGACTTTATTGCTGCCTTAAGGCAAGCGGCTAGGCCTTGTGAGTTCAAGGATCTGGAAGAGAGGCTACGAGATCACTTCGTATGTGTCTTAAGAAGCAGAGACTTACAACAGAAGATTTTTGCAAAAGAAGATGTCTCCTTCCAAGATGTGTTACGAGAGCTGGCAGCAGAGGAAGTAGCAGGCAGGGCTGTGAAGGCTTTGCGGCTCGCCAGGAACCCTCCAGCCACAGCTACCATCCATTAAGAGAAGAATCAGAAGCGGATCCTGAAGAGAAGGTGGACAGACTTCACCAGCCAGCTGAGAGGAGGCTGAAGGGACATCCGGACAAGGCCCCAGCATCTCTTCAGTGCTTCAGGTGTGGAGGACGCTACAAGCAAGCTGACTGCAGGTTCCGCTCCGCCATTTGCAGGGTGTGTGGCAGGCAAGGCCACATTGCCTCCATCTGTTTGGGTCACCAGAAGGTCCAACCTCAGGAAGAATTGCTTCAGAAAGGTACCAGGGTCCCCAGCCAACACAGGGTGGGCTTCTGCGCATCACGCAGGAGTATTCTAAGGACAAGGACAAACAAGCCCCTTAAGAAGAAACTTTGCATTAACGTGAGGTTGCAAGGGGTTCCCTTATTGATGGAGTTGGACACAGGGTCCACTCTCTCAATTATTTCAATTAACAACTTCAAAGGGATTTGCAGCAGCAGTGGTCTTCTAGTTAAACTCAGGCCATCGAACCTAATACTCACGATTTTCAAAATTCTAAGGTCTGTGTGAAGGGGGAGGCCACACTCAAGGTACAGCGTAAGGATTTTGAAGGTTTCCTGGATGTGGTGGTAGTTGGGTGTGAACGTACGAATCTTATTGGACTCGATTGGTTCAAGGCTCTGGGAACCAAGTAACTGGGCTGCACAACTTGCAAACATTGGGCCTTGCAGAGGTTTGCAAGGAGTTTGCAGATGTGTTTAGTTCAGAGCTAGGATCCTACAAGGGGCCTCCCATTGCGCTATGGTTAGGCCCAACTATCATGCCCATCAGGGTCAAGCCTAGGAGGGTACCTTTTGCCCTCAAAGGTAAGATAGTTGCTGAGCTGGACAAATTGCTCCAGCAGGGCATTTTAGAACCTGTGGATTCTATTCCACAGGAAACCCCCATATAACGCCTCTAAAGGCTAATGGGGAAATCCGTATATGTGCAGACTATAAGTGCACACTGAATAAAGCATTGCAACAACATGCTTATCCAGTGCCTGTTGTAAGCCATATTCTGGCCTCCCTCAAGGGGGGCACATTTTTGCGAAGCTTGACCTGGCACAGGCCTATCAACAGCTATCTATTGATGAGGCATCTGCAGAAGCCCAGACTATTGTAACTCACAGGGGGGCCTTCAAGGTCAAAACACTGCAATTTGGGGTAAATGTAGCCCCTGGTATATTCCAAAGTGTCATGGAGAGCACACTTCGAGGTATTCCTGGGATCTGTCCCTACTTCGATGACGTCCTCATTGCTGGGGAGTCATCTCAAAATTTAGCAGAAAGGCTAAGGGCTGTCTTGCTTCGTTTTCGAAAAGCAGGCCTTAAATTAAAGCAGGATAAATGCAAGATAGGAGTCACTTCCACTGACTTCTTAGGTTTCAGGATTGATGCCCAAGGTATTCACCCTGCTGAGTCCAAATTGCAAGCTATTTAGCAGGCCCCAAGCACCAAGTCCAAGAGTGAGCTGCAAGCCTTCTTGGGGCTCTTAAATTGCATTTCTCCCACATAAATTGCATTTCTGCCACATAAGGCTGCAGTGGCAGAGCCGTTACACAGGCTCTTAGACAAGCAGGCTCTATGGCAGTGGACCAAAGTCCATGACAGGAGTTTCAATGAGGCTAAGGCCTTGCTCACTTCTAATGCTGTTTTAGCGCATTTCAATGAGCAACTGCCTGTTTGCATCGCATGCGATGCATCTCCTTATGGAGTGGGAGCAGTACGTAGCCATCTGAAGGCTGATGGGACACAAATCCCTGTGCCTATTATTCAAGGACTCTGTCATCTGCAGAGCGAAATTACGCTCAGATTGACAGAGAAGCCTTGGCCATAGTGGCTGGCATAAAGAAATTCCATGATTTCTTATATGGCCGCCACTTCACGGTCTATACAGACCATAAGCCTCTGCTGGGTTTGTTTACCACTAACAAACAGACACCACATATCATTTCTCCTCGTATGCTGAGATGGTCCATTTTCCTGTCAGCATATGACTACAGACTAGTTCACAAACCTGGAAAAGAGATGGGTCATGCAGATTACCTCTGAAACAGGTAGAGGCAGACCCTGCCCCTGCCATCAATATTCTTTCCATTCAGGAGTTGAATCTTCCCTAAATGCTAGGGACGTGGCTGCAGAAACTGCCACTGATCACACGCTTACACGTGTGCTAACCTGGGTGTTGTCAGGATGGCCTGACAAGTGCCCAGATACTGAGTTCCAAAGCTTCTGGCACAAGAAGCATGAGTTTTCCACTTTCAAGGGTTGCCTGTTATGAGATAGCAGGGTAGTAATACCAGCCTCACTGAGGTCTAGAATCTTGCTCTCTCTGCATGAGGGACATCCTGGTATAGTGAGGATGAAAACACTTGCGCGCAGCCATCTTTGATGCCTGAGATCGATAAAGCCATCAAGGCTCAGGTGCACGGGTGCCACTTGTGCCAACAGTCACAGCCTAAAATGCCTCAGGCCCCAGTACATAGGTGGGAGGAAACTCAAACCCCATGGTCAAGGATGCATATAGATTATGCTGGGCCCTTTCAGGAGCAATTCTTCCTGATCGTTGTTGACAGCCATTTCCAGGGGCTAGAGGTTGTTCCTGTTTCCTCCACTACTACTGCCAGGACCATCCAGATGTTGAGAGGAATTTTTGCATCTGTCCTGGTTTCAGATAATGGCCCTCAATTTACCTCTTTTGAGTTCCAGGCTTTTCTTCAGGCCAACTTGATCCAGCATGTGACTTCTGCTTCCTTCCACCCATCCTCCAATGGACTGGCAGAGAGAATGGTGCGCACTACTAAAGATGCTCTCAAGAAACTGACTTACGGTAACTGGCATCACAGGTTAGCAGATTTCCTTCTTGCACACTGCACCATACCTTGCACAGCCACAGGGAAGAGCCCTGCAGAACTCTGCTGGGGTCGCCGCCTCATTATCAAACTGGACAGATTGCACCCAGACCGGGTGGCTTCACAGGTGTCACAACCGCGGGCACCTAGGAGACTTCAGATGGGTGATCTGGTTTGGGCTAGGAACTATGGGCCTGGACATCTTTGGGTCACAGCTGTGGTCCACTCAGGCCTCTCCATCTGCTGGCCTTGGGCTTGAGGGACAGTGTTCCCAAGAGGAGTCCAATTGTGGACTTGGGGACTTCCACCCCTCCAAGGTATACTGGTTTGGACTCAGAGGGTCCAGCCAGTCAGCAGCTGGGTGGGTCAAGCGGGTATTTGGGGCATCAAAGTCCTGGCCTGCCTAGCCTGGTAGGCGAGCAGGTAGGCCAGGCACCCTTACCAGGGTCACCTGGATACTTAGGGCATCAACACCTTGACCTGCCTAGCCTGGTAGGCGAGCAGGTAGACCAGGCAACCTCATCGGCCCTTAGATGGTCGCAGCCTGCCAAGTGCCCACCTAAACATCTAGCAGATTTTGTGAGGTTGCTGTCAACCTATGAGGGACCTCACTATGAGGTCCCTGAATGAGGAAATCAACATTTAAGTAAGAGTGTCATATGCTATTTTGATTTGGGTATATTCTAATTGAGTTAACAATTATTTTTGAAAGAGGTTTGCATGCGTGCAGACCCAAGCATTTCTGCCTTCCTTGCATTTGGATAATGCATCTGTATACCATTCTCCCTGCATTGCACAATACACCTGTGTGTAAGCTAGGTATGTTCCATCTAGGGGGGGAGGGATGTTGTGTCCTGAGCCTGGAAGAGCTGAAAGCAGGCTCAGAATGTTGCAATTGGTCCCGAGCATTCCAAAAGCTGCCCGGGACCAGACAGAGCGGTGCCAGCCTTGTGCACATGCTCAAGGTGCGAAAATGCTAAATTCCTATTGGTTAACACTGTCTGGGTTTCTGGCCCTATAAAAGGCCTGCGTGCCTTTTGCTTTTTGCTTGGTTGTAGGAAAAAGAGAATAAAGCATTTGTTAATTGTCACCATGTGTCTTCATCAATTCCACATGAACCAAGAATATAACAGATACTATTATGTTAGTCACAGATCTGGACATGGCCATGTGAATGTGAGGTGAGTCTTCGTCAGTAAATCTGTCCTTCTCACTAGTTCGAAGGATTGAGCACTCCTTCACTTGGTTTCTTGGCAGAATCAGGACAGTAATACCTCTTATGTTCCTTTCATGAGGTGGATAATTAACTTGAAATTAGTTTTGGAAAAGAAGTCTGTTTCTGTTTGGCAGCAGCAGTATTAATCCAAATGCAGTGAGGTAGTTTCAACCATAAAGGAGAACATTTGTAGCTCAGAGTTGAAATGAGGGGTCCTTGGTACTCTCTGAGCTTGCTTGTTTTCTTGCAGATGTTTCGTTACCCAAACTAGGTAACATCCTCAGTGCTAGCACCCCTTCCCTTGCAACAAAGACAAAGACTCTTTCTCTGCAAGAAAACAAGCAAGCTCAGAGAGCACTAAGGACCCTTCAGTTTCAGCCATGCTTCATTTCTATCTATCTGTCTATCCACAACCACGTACGTATAGTAAAGACTGATTTTAACATATTTTAACTATGAACGAATGCTGCATAAAATCATATATTCTTTTTTCCTATTTGCTAACCTTTTCTTATTTTATCATTTTAATACAGAATTTGTAATGAAATCTGTTTAGAGAGATCTGTAATTTTATTCTTAATAATATATACATTTGAACATAAAATAGTCTCTATTTTAAGAAATCATTCAAATGTACATATTGTTAACAATAATTAAGAGTAAATTTATTTGTCCTAAACATTAGAAGTAAATATCATAGAAGAAAAGCTGATAGATATTTGAAAAACCAACAGTGCAAGGAAAGCAAAAATAAATGACACAAATGAAGAGCAGTAAAAATGCAAATAATACAATGGGAAATGAAGTGCATTAAGAGAGTAGAAAGATGCTCAGTTGAGGTGTAAAGTTGCTGACAATACCATAGCTTAAGCTGTTTGTTTTATGAATAAAGTGCACAGAATAATATGAACATGTAATTCAGAGGTGAATTAACTGAATAAAACAATAGATGAGTCAGCTATGAGTAGTCCTTCTCCGATAATTCAGACTTGTGTCTCTGCTTATTCTTTGATTGATTATGTGCCATTAAGTTGTTGGCTCTTAGTAACTATAGAGATAAGATTTTCTCCATGACAATCTGTTCCTAACCTGCTCTTTCAGGTCTTCCAATAGTTACCACTATAACTGATTCTATCCACCTTGCTTTTTTCCTTCTACCTTTCCCAGCTTTAGAGCCTTCTCCAGAGAGTTTTCGGGAGCATGCTGAAGGAATTAATTTAACTTTTCAATTGATTCAATTTCTACTCATACCAAAACCCCCACATGTCTATTTCTGTGTAGTTAATACGAATCAGGCTTGTCTTGAGGGATTCTTTCCTCATCAATTTTAAGTGAGATACTAACTGAAAGTGTGTGTAGTTATACATATATTTATCTTTTCAGTACATTTTCAAGATGTTAACTTTATAGTTAATAGAAGTTCATTTTGATCAGACATACCTAATGCTTGTTAAGCTACATGAATAATCACCTTGTCATTGTGAACAACTTTACTGCATTTTTATATCTTTACTCAGTTTAGTAGAGGAGAAAGAAATAATTGATTGGAATGTCTATGGAGATTCTTAGTCATCCAGGTCATGGTTGTCTCAAAGGTGTGTTTTCAAAAAGCAACTGGACTTTGTTTAACCTTTGCCTCTTTGGGTGTTCCCCTCCCCCAGGAAGCTTTTTTTTATAGAAAAGAAATGGTAGACTTAAGGTCAAATGGTATATTTTAATTTTGGTGATTCTGTCATCAAGTCTAAGGAAGAGTTAGAATCAGAAGGACGTTTTTTTTGCATATTTACAATTGAAAGACAGATTTAAATGAGACAAAAAGAGTTAGTTTGACTTTGTGAAAAATGAATTGGAAATCCTACTGTGATGAATATATTATTGGTAAGGTCTATAAATTGTTATTGAATTTGAATTTGGAAAATGAATATGTGAAGTATTGCATGATTCAGTGGGCAAAGAAGTTTGGATATAATGTAATACTTGAACAATGGGAGAATACATGGACAAATTTATAAATTATAATTTGTACTAATTTATAATTAAAAGAAAACTTCTATAAGATGATGTATTATTGGTATTTTGGGGGGGGGGAAGAAATTTTATTGGTTTTTTAGTTTTTCAAACAAAATGCTCAAGACACACCATGGTGTTAGGGTAGTCAGACATCCAAAGACAAAACATATACATAATTCAGTCAATACATCTAATATTCCCTCTCTTTTTCCCTTAAATAACATAATTTATTTAAAATAGTCCAATTCTAGCTTAAATTTATTCAATCTATACCTGTTATTAAAGCTTTAAAAATTTACACTATCATAATCAAATTAACTTTAAGTACAAACATTATCAATTCGGGTATCCCTTCCAAATATATTTTAGTTTCTTGATTTTATCGCAGATTTTATTTAATTCTTCTCCCACTAATATCCCTTGATTAAAATAACATATTAATATCCTATATATATCCAGTCCATCAATTAATCAATCTCTTTAAATTGACAGAAAAAAAATCAGACCTTAAATCATTTCAATCTATTAAACAAAATTCAAATTACATCCAGTTAATTGTCATAACTAATAAGATCCGTGTTATTAAACAATCAAATCATCTTATTAGATTTGCTCAACATTATATAATAATTTTCTTACAAGTAACCCTATCATCCTAAAAAGAGAACACACTCTTAATCCAGTTAATATATATTCCATTAATCACCCCTTTTTCTCTTACTTCTAACTAACAATCTTAATCTTAATCCTAAAATCAACCCATAATTCTAGATTACCTTTAATCTATTTCCTAAAAAATCTCCTTTTTTAGCTAAAATATTGATCTATCCTAGACCTATCTAGTCCATCAATCAATCTCTTTAAGATGACAAGATAACATCAAACCTTAAATTATTTCAATTCATTGAGCATCAAGCAGATAAATCATCTTATTAGAGACAGTAATTTTCATATAGATAAACTATGTGTATCTTCCATTAATCACCCATTTCCCTTACATCTAATTCACAATCTTAGTCCTTAAATCAGTCCATAATTCTAGGTTGTCTTTAGTCCATTACATAAAACTTTAACTTTCACTTTTTTCAGTCTTATTCTGGGTTTCTTCTTATGTCAGGTAGGTTTCCATAGCAAAGCTTCTCTTCCAGCTGATAAGTCTCTCTTTATTGCTTGTAGTGTCATTTGGATCAGTGAGAACCATCTTGGCCTCTGCATTGGTCCTCTGGCTCTCTTAACCATAAAATCTCGTTGCTTTAACATGTCAAGTCTCAGTCTTTGCTTCTGGTCCTCAGCACCATAAATGACTTGCTTATAAGGCAAAAGCATTTTTTCTTTATTCTCAGTCAAGTCCTCTTCTCGTGTAATCTGTTTTATAGAAGAATTAGGTGTAGTCTGAAAGTTAATTTTGAAGTTTGAAGGCGAGATTCTGGCTCTTAATTCTATAGTAAACTCTTTCATTGTAGCACATATTTCTTCTTTAGCCTCATAGATCTTTTCCAGAATAAGTTTACAATTTAAATGTGAGTGCAACTCCATTTTAAAAATTGTTCAGCTGCATCAAATTATCTTTCTCTTGAAGAACAGTTTAAAGGCCAAAACCATCTCCTCTCCAGATAGCCAACAAATACAATATTAGCTTTTAACCAGTAGATGTCCTCAGTAAGCTAAGAAATCTTTTTCAAAAGTCATTTTTTCTTTTCCCTTTTTTCTATTTTTCCAGGAAAAAGTGGAGGAAGAAATACTAAAAAAAAAAAAGCAAAACAGCATAGATTGATAGTAAAATTCTTAGAAAAAAACTTTTTTCCAGTACCCAAAAACTTTGAAGTTTTATTCTATTCTTTTGTTCGCCTTTCTTCCCAAATATAGAAGCTGCCTTTCCAAGCCAGGGAAATAGTTCCAAGAGGGCTCTTACAGGCAAAAAGAAGCAAAAAGGCATAAAGAGAGGAGGAAAAAAAAAGATCTCACCTGGATCTTTTTCAAGCTTAGCTGTTTTCAAGCTTAGCTGTTCTTTGACTTGCGGTTGCTAGCAGCTAAGTGATCGGCCATTTTACTGGCCGATCTTCTCCGTCGGTCCTCAGAGTCAGGCCGGACAGTTGGAGGAGCCGCCGGTCCTCTGCAGCCGAGTGAAGCCCCTTCGACAGAAGTTGCACCCTCCAGGGTGACTTCAGATCCGCATAAGAGTCTACTGGCGGAGGGAGGCTAGCCGACAAGGAGACAAGTCTCTTCGTGAGACTAGGAGCACCGTAATCTGGAACCGGAAGTCGTATTATTGGTATTTAATACCAGATAAGTTGTCAAGAATGTATAAAGGTATTCAGATAAATGTTGAAAATCCAAATGTAAAGAATGTTATCATTTATGGTGGACATATGACAAAGAAATGTTGGAGTAGGATTCACATTCAGAACATTCTCAAAGTGACTTTAAAGATAAAACCAGAAATATTTCTTTTGGGTTTATGGAAAAAATCTTGGAAAAATATTGGAACTTTGATGTTATATATGTTGAAGGCAGCAAGATTAATTTATGCACAAAATAGGAAATACACTGATTCCCACAACAGACAAATGCTTGCAAAAGCTGATGGAGTTAGCAGAGATGGCTAAACTAACTGCTTTGATTAAAGAAAAAAACAAGATTACTTTTGTTTCTACTTGGAAACCACTTCTGGACTTTGTGCTTGAGGTGGAAAAAATGAAATTTTGATTATGGGTTTTACCATTTAAATAGGTTTGTTGTTATAAAAATTGCTAATCTATATTATTATGTAAAAATAAAAAGTTGAAGTTTGATTTTATTATCTTATTCTATTGCACCAAAGGGAGTCAGAAATGAACATCTTTTCTTTCTTTTTCCCCTTTTTCCTGCACTTTTCCCTTCTCTTTGCCCTCCCCTATTTTTCCTATTATTTTATTTTGTATTTTTGTATTTTATATTATAAACTAATAAAAAGGGGAAAAAAGAAAAAGCACCTTTGGGACAATTTATTGGAACTATTTACTAAATTATGCTATACCTGTAATTCAGTTATATTTAAATTGAAACAATGCAGCTGCCTTCAGAAGGCACATGCTATCTACTTTGTCCACCTGCAGTAAACTAATACAGCGTGTTGACTGCTACAGCCTATTGTTTTTAATAATCTAAAAGTAATAGCACTGATATGGCAGCTGTGGTAAATTTCAGTTGAAATATTTCAAATGCTGACAAGGTAGCTTGTGCTTTGATTTAAACAAAACTTTAGTTACAGCTTTTCTTCCTCTTTAATACAGTTTCCTTCTGGAAGTAAAGTTTTTATATCCATTTGAAATGATTTTCATTATGTTCTGGATCTAGCAATGCTATTCTTCTGGACTGTTAGTGATAATGATAAGAGGTTCATGCTTATATTCCTGAAGTGATGCAAGGGAAATACCTGGGAAGCCTTTGATCTTTGTCATAATACAACTGGTTAACCTCATTTAGAGAAGAACAGTACATACGTGGTAGAATTATAGAACAGTGATAGGATATTCTAGACTCGCAGAGTGAGAAACAATTTTAGAAACTATTTTGGTCTCTCTGCATTAACTTCCACCTATCATAGAACTTCTAAAATCAGAAGTATATCACAATTGAGGTGAGTAGTTAAATTTGTTTGGATTAATTGGGGTGTATGCCACCTATTTACAAGGCTACAAATGCTTACAATAATAAAAATATAGAAACACATCTAATAAAATTTTAAAAAAAGGAATCATCTCAACATTCATCATTGAGCCTTCTGAAAACACTAAGGATATTACACTTAAGGAAGGTCTTGCCAAGACATTTTACTGGGCACGGATATAACAGCTTCAGATTCCTAAGCAGACACAACATGAAGGCTTGTTGCAGAGAACTAGGAAATCATATATAAAAGTTCTGAATACAGAAGTAGACAGAAAATCTATCCTATTTCATATAAAGTCACTCATTGTTTAGTAGCTACTTGCAAATACAATGGTTAAAAAAATAAAAATAATTTTCCAACCAGTGCCGGTACTTATGGCCAAATAACATGTGCCTGACAAAGTACGCTGAAGTTAGAACAATACTGGGAAAACTGCCTAACCTAAGAGAACTTTATCTGGATAAGGATAAGATGGTAGCAGCCAGGGATGTTCAAAATCTCTCTCTCTCTCTCTCTCTCTCTCTCTCTCTCTCTCTCTCTCTCTCTCTCTCTCTCTCTCTCTCTCTCTCCCTCTCCCTCTCCCTCTCCCTCTCCCTCTCCCTCTCCCCCTCTCTCTCTATCTATCTATCTCTCCCTCTCTCCCCCCTCTCTCTCCCTTCCTCCCTCCCTCCCTCCCTCTCTCTCTCTCTGTCATATGTTAGTTAAATGTGTAAGTTAAATTTTCCTTCTGATCTAAAATTGGATTGTGGTCCTACTGTGGTCATTAAATGAGGAAACAGTGTACATCACATTCAAATTCTTTTCTTTCTGTGTTTTGGATTAATAATTTTTTAATTTCTTTTTTTGTGACCTTGAGTTCTTTGCTATGTTTCTCTTGTTTTTACACTGATTTCAGTGGGATGAGAATTTGGGGTTTTGCTTTAACCTATAGAAGGTTTAATGAAAAAATTCCTTATAAAATCAATAAAGACAAATCTCTAGATATAAAAATGTATATATTGGAAAGAAGGAAAGTAAACATACAAAGTTTAAATAAAATCACTGCAATGAACCAAGATAAAATAGTTACTTATCTTTTTAAATAAGCTGCTGACTTTCAGCACATGTTCATTTCAGAGAAGATCGTTGGAGAGAGGTTTAGTCGTAGCTATTTTTGGCTGTAATAAAAACAGACACACATCTAAAAATGGTAGAAGTAGGTTGAGCATTTATCATATCCTTTGATGACATATTCAAGGCATGATTAGTACTTAGATGGGAGAGCACCAAAAAATCCAGAACTTTAGGCTAAGCTGGGAGTATGAAAAAATACTGAGAAGGAAGAATGAGAAATAACTTATGTCAATTTTGCCAGTAACTGTGCGTGTGCATGTGTATGTGCATGCATATATAGATTTGTACACATGTACTTACAGTACATAGTCACTGGCAGGCAAGCTTAACTTGCATATATCCAAATATGTCCACTCTTAGTTCATAAGGGAAATGTAAAATTTACTCTGCCTATCTGGAAACAAAATCTGTACTCAACCATGAATTCACTTAGTGACTTATTCTTTTATTCTTAGATCACTTCTGTAAAATAAGATGATTAATGGTGTCCTTAGAGAGGTATTGCAAAATAAATGAGAGAAGATTAGGAAGGTATGGGAAAACCAGACATATTTAATTTTTATTGAAATCAATGAGACATAGACATAGATATTAACTATGCATTTAAATTGAATTGATTTCATTTTGCAGGGGAAATTAAGTAAGCAGAGGGATTGAAGGTTGTATTTAAATACTGTCAAAGCCAGAATACTCGACTTTCAATTTGAGTATAGAAGATATAGGAGCTCACTTTTGATATAAGATGTATGTATCATACATACATTTTTTTAAAAAAATACATTTTATGTTTATTTAAAACAAAGATATGAACCTGGACTGTACCACCAGTACATTTTCCAGTATGGTGGGGTATAGCAGCAGCTTGTTGAAAATGGGTGAACCAAAGTCTTTAATAGTTAAAAAAAACAGCCTCCTCACTCAAACAATTAACCACCACTGGTACCCATTCAGGTGACCCCTTCACACAGACTGCTTCAACAAGCCAGGAGGGCATAGATATAAAGAGCAGATGGTGAAGTTCATAGTCCTAAAGAGGTGTTCAGTTCCTCAGGTCCAAGAAATTCAAATCATTCCAGATAACCAGGCAAAATTCCTCCCCAGGAATCTCTTCTGGAGTTGCAACAAGACTAATGTCCAATTGTGAGTGTTTGAACTTCTCCGTGTAAAACATACATTATAAATTATTCTAGAATTTCTCAGGTATATGAAAATTTCAGCATGAGCTATTCATGTCAAAGTCTTGTCTGAAGCCTATGCAATGTTCTTATCTTGTTTGCTAGATATCTGCTTACAACAATTCTTTTTGAAACTTTTTTAGATAGTGAACCCTCATTACTGTCCCTTGTGCTATATCTTCCATATTGTTCTTGGGACTAAAACCTATTTTTTTCAGTTCTTGCACACAGTAAGCCTAATCAGTTATTTGTGAGTTCTACTGTGCTGAGGTTTCAAGGGTTCCCTTTAGGATTGACTATCACAATGAATGCAGACTGCAGAATGTGATAAAATGATATTTGTAAGTTGTTTCATGCAACTGAACTGTGTAGAGTTGTTTTTATTTTATTTTTTCCCATGCTGCTCTTGCTCTTGGGCAACATGGAGTGAAAATAATATATTCTCAGCAACATTTTTCCACCTGACAGGCAGATTCCCAAGGGTGGTCTCAGGCACAAAAGGAGGTGAATTCCACAGTAAACAGCACATGTTATGAAAGAAGTTCCCACAAGTTTCAGTTACTATTCCTAACAAGAGTTTCCTATTTTAATTTCTTAGTTGATACATTATATTATTTTGTACTCTGACTTTTTATAGACCAGTGGGAAATAGCTGCAAGACGTTTGGCTTTTTCAGCTTTCAATATATTTTTTATCCTGCCTTTATTATTTTTATAAATAACTCAAGGTGGCAATATTCCTTCCTCCTATTTTCCCCATAACAACAACTTGTGAGATGGGTTGGGCTGAGAGAAACTGCCCCAAAGACACCCAGCCAGCTTTCATGCTAAGCATGAAATCTTGAGTGGTTTCATTTCTATATCTGGAATACCTTAATGCAGATAAATTTCCCATTATTTATCCTAAGAATATATAACATTATACCTTTAAATAATTTGCTATGGTCTTATTGATTGTTAACCAGTAAATATGTGGGAATCAAAACAGCAAAATCTTTGGACTTTGTCATAAGTAGTTGTTGTAAAGATGATGGTGATGATAATGATGATGATGGTGATGATGACAATAATTAATATTTTGTTCTTGTGTCAATGTCTTATTTATTACCACCAAAGACTCAAGAACAGAATTTATTAAAAAAGAGACATTTGTTCTTTGAAATGTTCAAATGCTTTTGTAAAGGAAAACAGCAGTTCTTTGAGCATGATAATCTAGCCATTCTAATCTACACAAATGGAAGACAATCCTTTCCCATCCACAGTGATGTGCCATTGTTGTTCAATCACTAGGTCATGTCCTACTCTTCGCGACTCCATGGACCACAGCATGTCAGCCACCCCATCCTCCACTGTCTCCCTGAGTCTGTCCAAACTCACAACCACTGCATCAATGACACTATCTAACCATTTAATCCTCTGCCTTCCCCTTCTCCTTTTGCCTTCAATCTTTCCCAACACCAGGATCTTTCCCAATGAATCCTCTCTTCTCATTTATTAGCCAAAGTATTGAACTTCAGCTTCAGTATCTCTTCTTCCAAAGAACAGCATTGATTTCCTTTATGATTGAGGTGCGCCATTGGATTGTATCTAAAATTATATTACTTGATATGTTTTTGAATAAATTTGATGTTCCTATTTGATGAGGGCAATTGCACTCATTAAATATGCTTAGCTATTAAAGTGAAATTAATTTGCAGGTTATTTAGTCCTCTGGTATTTTAATTGGTTAAAGTCATGTACATGGAATGTAAACTGTGCAGTCAGAACCAGCTGCTGCTGTGCATCTTTACTAAGTGAAGTTCCACATTCCGCTAAGCTAAGTGTTGCATCAAAATATCATTCAACTTATTATTATTATTATTATTATTATTATTATTATTATTATTATTATTATTATTATTATTATTATTATTATTATTATTATTATTATTATTATTATTATTATTATTATTATTATTATTTATTTATTTATTTAACTCCGAAGAACTCAGGGCGGCTCACAACATGATAGAAATCACAATAAAATACATGAATATAAAAACGGTCATTATCAGAACATGAATATTGGCTGAGTATGTATAGTTTAATGAAAAGAAGGACTAGGGGTGACATGATAGCAGTGTTTCAATATCTAAGGGGCTTCCACAAAGAAGAGGGGGTCTATATATTCTTGTTCCATCTGATGGTTTGGTATGTTGGCTTGATAATTTATGCTATCACCACTTGTCTTATAGTGAGATAGTCACTTTACATCTCCCCGTAACTTGCACATATGGGAAGGATAAATCTCCTGCAACCTGTCTCATTAGTTTAAAAGGGAAAAGAAGAAAAAGAAACATTAAATTTGAAAGTGCTCTGTGCATTAGGTCAAGTAGGTAGGGAAATCAGCCCTTTCACCACTATTCTATTTGGTGATAGGCCAATTTTACAAGAGATATATAAGATCAAACTTTATTTTTTAAAAAAGGAATGGTTTTTTTTTGCCTTAGATAGTCACACAATACATTTATTATATAAATATAATGCTGTTGAAATCACAGATGAACCTGAAAATAAATATAAGACTTTGGACAAACCATAAGATGATGCTAATTTGCTGCTAACATAGAGATAATTCTACTGTAAAGACATTCTTGGTTGCAAAAAACATACAATTACTGAGCTTCCACAGATGAATAAATATAGGGAGATTAAAGGTTAAACAGAAATGCAGACAAAGATAAAAAATTCCAATTCTAATATATTGACTTATTTACATATAAAAGGATTCTTATATCAATAGTCACCTGCTTGCTTCTAAGGATTTTAGGCCAGTTTGTTGCAGACTTCAGTCTTTAATCAAGGATTTAGGAAGATATTACAACTTCATTTCTAGTCAAAATAACCAGCTTCTGCACTTTTATAAATAGTACAGAACTTTTTATAAACTAGTAGAAAGAGAGTGAGATAGGTAATTTTCTTACATATGTGATCACAAGCTATGCCTTAGGCAGTGAAAATATGGACTGAAACTTAGATATGGCTGATAGTCAGTGAGTGGGCCTAGTCATTACAATTTTTCATCCAGCATAATTTTGTTTTTCTACCAATGTGGCTCTATGCATACATAGCATTACTATTTCTCTTCCTACAGGAACAGGAAATGAAATCAAGCCTGCAGCTTCTTTTAACCTGCTTATTTTGAGATGATTCCCCAATGAATGTGGAAACATGTGAATTTCTTTTTAAACACTATGTCAGAGAATAATATATTTACTACTGTTTTATCTTTACATAAGTATCTGCTGTTAAAGTTGACCATTCTAATCCCTTGACATACCAATGCCTCTTATTTTCCTTTGAAGACAAACTACAGCAAGTGTACAATTTCCGTTTAGCAATCAGATGAAATTCTGAAGCATGCTGTGATAAATATTGTACTGTATAATTCACTCAGCTTCTCATTTTGTACAACCAAATATTTTGTCCTTGGAATTTCCAGCAAGTTATAAATCAATGACAGATTTGTTGTCTCTGTAACTTCAGATTCATATAATATTTTAGTATATTTACCCAAATATTTCTGTAACAATTCTAGTATTGTTCTTAATTAGGGGAAACTCTGGTTACTGGTACAGAGTAATAATTCTGATTTCAATGTATATCATGACAGAAGATGAACATTAATTTTTCTCTGTTCAGCTTTGAAATACATGGAGATTTGCATAAAAATAATCCTATAATAGTAATAATAATAATAATAATAATAATAATAATAATAATAATAATAATAATAATAATAAAGTTGGAAGGGACCTTGGAAGACATCGAGTCCAACCCCCTGCTCAGGCAGGAAACCCTATATTATTTTGGACAAATGGCTGTCCAGTCTCTTCTTTAAAACTTTCAGTGTTGGAGCATTCACCACTTCTGGAGGCAGGTTGTTTCATTGGGTAATTGTTCTAACTGTCAGGAAGTTTCTCCTTAGTTCTAGGTTGCTTCTCTCCTTGATTAGTTTCCATCCGTTGCTTCTTGTTCTGCCCACAGGCATTTTGGAGAATAGCTTGATTCCCTCTTCTTTGTGGCAGCCCCTGAGATATTGGAACACTGTTTTCCATATCAAATCAAGAATTTAGAAATTATGTGATTGATTGAAACATCCTTCAGTTTATGAAAGAGAGGCATACTACCATGTTGACTAGGAAGATTTGCATTAAGGGTATAATGGCGGGAGTATTTTTGGGGATTAGGACCAATACACAGTTTTATAATCATGCAGAGAAGCATTTTACTAGACAGAATCAAAAATAATAGGAGATGGATGGAACAGTTTTGATTTTTCAAAATTAAAGCATTTGAAAATAACTATTATAGAGAAAACGATGCCCAAGTATGCTTAATTGCAAGAAGATTTAAAATCTTAAAACCATCTCCCCAGTGAAGTAATGCTCAAATTATAATATTGAAGCAATGTAGATGTTTAAATAGTTTTGGACAAGGGTGATTTTCATCTATGACCATGCCCCCCCCAAATATTTAGCATTATTGAGGGAGATTTTCTGTAAAAACTAATTAAGGAATATGATAAAGGGGAAAAAAGAAAGTTACTTTTATTGAATATTTTATCTTGTATGGCAGCTAAAATTTAAAATATGTTTCCACGCTTCATTTGATTATGTCTCCAAGATTTGAAATTAAAACAGCATTAAATTAAATTAATAAATTAAAATATTTCATAAAGTGATACTGCTCATAGATACATCTTTTTTTCTGAAAGAAGAAAGAATAAGAAATCATTTTTTAGGTTTTTTAATGATATAAATTTTTTTTATTATAAAAATTCTTTTATTAAAACAATTAATATTGAACATAAAAACATATTATGCAGCAATCATCATGACACCTGGTATACAACACTAAGTATTAGTCTTTGAAAACGACTGAATTAGTAAGCCTTTTTCCCCCACTCCTCGCGTCTAGCCTCAACTAAACTCCTGTTACATTTTATTTTGATTGGTGTTTCTCCTATCTGTTTCAATATTAATGTGATCAAGCCTCTTTTCTCCTTTTATTTAATTTTATAAATATAGACAGTTTATACTGATAATTGTATAATATATGATGTACAATAAATATTCAATTAATTCAAATCATGTATGTACAGCCACAGATCCTGTGGTAAATAACTGTATAACAATAAATTATGAATTGCATTTTTGTTTATATCATTATTTAAGCTGCTTGTTTAGCAATGGTTATTATAATATATAAGTTGATTTCTGAAGTGTGGTTAATGATTATTTGCTTAATGAATTTTTTCTTTCTTATTTTTGTTTGTGAGGTGCCCAGTATTATGCTGCATAAGATAGGCAGCTATACAAATAGTTTGACTAATAATAATAATAGTGCTTATATACATGGATTATAGCATTGGTTATTATGCCTGGATTTATTGTTACTTACATAAATGTACTTGTTATGAACACACAGAGGAAGAAAAAGATCATTTAGAATCACTGCAGATTTTGAATGTGTTGTTTTTATCAATTTCATCCATTTAAGCAATTTGAGCTTTATTTCATGGACACCTTTATTTCTATTTAAATTGAAAGCAAAGTTTACTAGGATCTTTATTCATTTTCCTGCTTTATGAATTGGCTAAATTGTATATTTTTACAGTTTGTATTCCATAGATCTCTATGAGTTAAATTTTCAGTACATACTGGTATGTCTCTTCAGGGAGCATTACCTCTCAAGAAATAAAAAGAAAACAGAAGTTCCTAGAAGATAAAACCTCTCATGACACCTGAGACTGAATCTCTTTAACAGCCAAAACAAACAAAAAGCATCAGAAAAGGACATTCATATTAGATTAGATCAGCGGTTTTCAACCTGTGGGTCACGACCCCATTTGGGGTCGAACAACCATTTCACGGGGTCGCCAAACAACGCAGTCCACCATTTTCCCCCCTTTTCCTTAGCTGTGCTACTCCCTCTTATTCTATTGGCTTTTGAAAGCCAATAGAATAGACTCTCTTGAATAGAGTCTAATTCTATTGGCTTTCAAAAGCCAATAGGAATTGTCCAGGCTGTCTCTGCCCTGCTGAGCCCACCAAAAGTCCCAGTCTGCAAACGGTACTGCAAGTTTTCTGCAGCGAAGGCGAGCTATCCGGAACTTTCCCTGCTGAGCAACTACTAAAAATGTAAGTAAAAGAGGACCAGAGGTGGGAGGTGGGAGGCCGGAAGTCACAGGGAGGGTTGCTGGTGCGCATGGGGCCTGGTGGGTGCCTTACCTTCCTTGGTTCTAGGTCTAACCTTTCTTCATATGTTTTAGCCTCCAGTTCCTCAACATCTTTATTGCTCTTTTCTGCAGTCTCAGCATCTTTTTTATATTGTGACCAAAACTGAATGCAGTATTCCAAATGTGGTCTTATCAAGACATTATAAAGTGGTACCAACACTTCATGTGATCTTGATTCTGTCCCTCTGTTAATGCATCATGGCACCACATTGACTTTTTTGGCAGCTGCATCACACTGCAGCCTCATATTTAAGTGATTGTCCACTAGGACTACAAGATCCTTCTTGCAGTTATTACTATTAAGCCAGTTACCGCTGTTCTATATCTGTGCATTTGTTTTTTCTTGCCTAAATGTAGAACCTTCCATTGTTACCACTAAATCTTCTGGAGTGTTGGCTATTTCTCCCAGCTTGATGTTGTCTGAAAATCTGTTGAGTTCCTCTTCTATCTTCTCTTTTTATGAGGACATTGAAGAGTACTGGGTCTAAGACAGAGCCTTGATGGTCTCCACTGCATGCTTCCCTCCATGAAAATGCAGTTCCATTTAGGACTACATGTTGAGTGCGGTTAATCAGCTAGTTACAAATAGATCTGGTGGTGATACTGTTTAACCCACATTTTTCTATCCTACCAAGAAAGTTGTCTACTTTGTCAAATGCCTTACTGAAGTCCAAATAAATTATAACCACAGCATTTTGCTGAACCACTAATTTTGTCACATTGTCAAAGAATGCAATAAGATTTGTCTGGCATGATCAGTTTTTGACAAACCCATGTTGGCTTCTAGTTATGATTTGCTTGCCTTTAGGTGAGACTAATTTGTTTTTGCTTATCTTTTCCACATTCTTCCCAAGAATTGATGTCAAGCTAATAGATCTGTTGTCTCCTGAATCCATTCTTTTTTCCTTTTTTAAAGATAGGAACTATATCAGTCCTTTTCCAGTCATCTGGTAGTTCTCCGGTGCTCCAGGATCTTTGAAAGATATGGTTCAGTGGCTCTGAGATCACATCTGCCAGTTCCTTTAGAACCTTGTATATAATCCATCTGGCCATGGTAATTTGAATTAATCTAGAATGTATAGATGTTTTCTTGCCATTTTGTTGCTTATTTTGATTTGCTAATCTGCATTTTACAGTATTTTTTTATAGGTTGGACTATATTTTTTCCTTTTGTCTAAAGGCAGATGCAAATATAAGTCAAGCAATTCTGCTTTCTCCCAGCTGCTCATCACCTTCTTGACATGTTATCCTATTAATGGACCAATTGTTTCCTTGACTTTTGTCTTGTTTTTTACATGTTGAAATAAGCTTTTTTTTGTTATTTTGACATTTGTTGCAAGCCTTAGTTTATTTTGAGCCTTAGCTTTCTGACTTCATTTTTTGCAGGTTTGGGCTATTTGCTGATATTCTGCCTTAGTTATGTGCCTTTCTTTTTACATTTTATACTTGTTCTTTTGTCTTTCAGTTTATCAGAGAGTTCTTTGTGCAGCCATGCTGGGTTCTTTTGGGTTCTCTTTTGTTTCTTATTCGTTGGTATTGTCCTAGACTTTGCTTTTATAATCTCACTTTTCAAAGTTTCCCAAACTTCTTGGGTTGTTTTTCCTCTTGAGCATTCTTATTCATGGAATCCGTCCCAAGTTCTAAGTTTATTGAAATCAGCCCAGGACTTTAGTTTGTAGTTCTATTGTTCTATTGCTTGTCCTTGCATCATGTTGAATTCCAATATTGTATGGTCACTCGCCTACTAACATGGTTCCTATATTACAGAAACTCTTTGATTATATAGGCATAGGAACAGATAGGAGAAATGCATTATAATATATTTGTAGTGCTTGCAATTCCATTTTTTATATTATAGCTTTTATTATTGTACATCAGTCTGTGGACAATGAATTAAAAGCTTGAAATGGCACTTTTATTGTTGAACAAAGTCTCACTAATGGCAGAACAAATCATTGCAGATTCTGAACATATGGTCTTTGAATATTTCTTGAAATATTAATTCAACAGTTATCTGATATTTTCACTGGTATATTAATTTTATAGTAATTCTGCAGATACAATATTAATGTCAATTATTTAGGACAGTAATAGAATGAAAGTGTTGTTTGATGTGCCTTCATCTGTAGCTGACTTTCATTTTTATTTTTATACAATATACACTCATGAATCAAATAAGATGATGAAAAAAGATTATTACTTTCTTTCTTCTAGACAAGCCTTTAAAATTACCTCACCACAAATTGTCATTCATATTCACATGAAATACTAGTTTATGAGTATGTGCATGTGAATATTAGAAGAAAATCTTTTTTAAGTGTTGGTGCTGTCACGAAAGAAATAGATCTGCAATCCGTTAGATGTTGCCAAATATTTTTCTGCATTTTTTATTATAAGACCATGTTGTCAGAGGTCCAACAACTTGATCTTGAGAGCCAAAGTTTCTCTACCCCTGCACATAGTTAGGGTTATAAATTTTGTAAATAGCTGTCAAATTCAGTTAAATCATAATTTGATGTGTCCATTTGTAATTCTCCACTGTTTAATAAATCAAACATTTTCTCAAATGTTAATTTTGTTAATTTATAATTTATAATTATATGAGTATAATATGGTAATGAAACATAAGATTGATTAGAATACTGAGGCATATTAACTACTATTAATATATAATTCTATTCTTACTATTCTTTAGCGTTATATGTCTGGTGATCATCAAAATAATACAATAATAAAAAACATATTACAAAGTTACTATAACTTTCCTTTTCATCAAACCCAAAGCAACCTGTTTTAACTTTTGAATTCTTATCTAATGTCTGCAGTGATTGAGGCCAAATAAATTGAAGCTTAATCAAAGCAGGAGACATGTTTCTGGTCACTGAAAGTCAGAGTAGATTATACTTGCCCAGAAGATGCAGCTTTTGATTCCTGCCCAACTGTTTCTAATTTAAGAGATAATCAGATCTGAGCATATGACACATATCTAAAATATACTTGGTATATATTGAGTATATGAGATGACTTTTTCAGGATGTGTTCCCAGATTTCAGAACTGCCTGCCAAAGTGGTCATGCCAGCTTCCACTGTGATGTTCTTGATCAACAGATAAAACTATTGGGCTAATTGTATTTTGGCTACTCAGTTGAGAGGGTGTTTTTGTTTTCAATGCAGAGTTTTCAGTGATGCTTTGTTACGTTTTCATTGCATCTTTATTGAATTGTTTTTATTCTGCTAATTAACTTCTCATTGACAGAGAAGCAGGATACAAATCCACAAAATAGCACTTATGTTGTAAGAATTGCTGCACAAAAGTATCAGTTAAAATGTTATATTGGAGCTACAACTTCATATACAACTTGGAAGCAAAATTCAAAGAGTTCAACGAGGCTGATTTCTAATTAGGCTTTGGGTACATTTTAAGACTATAATATATTCAGGTGTAAGTAAACTTATTTCTAAGAAAGCCAGGATTTGCTTTGCTTGTAAAAGTGATTTTTGAGATGACCAATTTACTTTAAAAAGACAGCTGGTTTAGTGAAGTGGATAAGGCTTCAGGCTAGAAGCCAGAAAACCGTGAGTTCTATTACCTCCTTAGGCAGGAAGCTACAAAGTGCCTTTAGGTGAGCCACTATGTCTCAGTCCTTGGAAGCAGGCAATGGCAAACCACTTCTGAAAAATCTTGGCAAAAGAACTTCAGGTCCCAGGGATAAAATCAATCAACCTAACTAATATAAAACTTGAAGTCACCAAAATTTTGCTTCTTTAGATTTACTCGGCGTATTTGGTACAGGATTTCAAAGGAAGCAAATATTTACAATATGACCTCAGAGTTGATATAGCTCTTTCAATTCAAGATGCTGTTAATGTACAGTAGCTTTACAATAAAGTAGAATTAACTGATAGCACTAACGCTTAGATTTATATATAGCTACATAATGCTTTACAGCAGTGCCTTCCAACCTTTTCTATACCCTACACCCCTAGAACACTTCTGATATGTTCTTGCACCCCTTATAAAAGTTCAAAATAAGGGCAACGAATGATACATATACATTATAATTTTGAAAACCCAAGTTTTCACAGCCCCTAGAATACTGTCTCACACCCCCGGTTGGGAACCCTTTCTTTACATCATTCTCTAAGCGGTTTACAGAGTCAGCATATTGCCCCCAACAATCTGGGTCCTCATTTTACTGATCTTGGAAGGATGGAAACTAAGTCAACCTTGAGCCGGTGAATATTGAACTACTGCATTCTAACCACCGCGCCACCATGGCTCTTTCTGTGGTGTTTCATCTGGTTGTGTTTTCTGTTTGGTCTACCTCATAAGATTAAAAGCTTACAAGCTTACCAGCAATGACATACCCCTTGTGTTCCCTTACTTCTAAATGGAATACTGTATAAGGAATGAATTTCCCATCTGTTATCACTGAAATACAGAACAAATCCAAATTTCATAAAGAATGACTTGTTATTCCAAGTCTATACATACATACTGCAGTTCAGAAATCTTCAGGCAACCAAGAAACACTGATCTAGATTTAGCCTTAATTGGCTCTTATTTGGCTCTTCTGTCTTATCCCTGGGAAAAGTTTTAATTTATAGTGTGAGGTTTACCTGAAGAAAGTTTTGCAGGCAATATGTATTTTAAAAAAGTATTCTCAGAAATTATTTGATAATTATTGAAAATATTAGGATAATTTTCATTAATTACTGCTTGATGTTTACTGTAAAAACTTTGATACCCACAGTGTGATTTACTATTGAATATATATGTAAATAGAAATGCTTAGTATAGTCAAAAATTATAGGATAAAATTAATATAATTAAAAACAATTCCTCTTTCCTGATTTGTCCCAACCTTGATTTTGAGCACAATCCTACAAGGCTGCAATATGTATCTGTATGTTAGCTGATCCACAGAAACCTAATAATATGTCAAATTTTGTAATATACAAATGCACCAAAATTTATAAATAGGTATATAAGTGAGAGAAAAAGAACTTGAGATTAATTTATTTTTTACTGAATGTTATAGAAAACAAAACTGACTAATTCACTGAGCCAAAATAATGTATGTACATTTTGTTAGATTACAACATTTTTGGAATATGTTTAATTATGTTTTGAAAATGTATATAGGAAATGTAGAGCATGTTTAAGAAAATTGAATACTTGAGAGACAATGTAATCTGGTACAAATATGGTTTCAGTATACAGCTTTTTTTCCCTACACTTTTGGATGATCAGATTGTGTGTATGCTGCGTGTCACATAATAATCAGTAAAATATTTTTTCAAACTTCAGCTCTCCACCAATTATCAAGTTGCTGCATCTTGGTTGCACAAATCTATCCAACCAGTAGATGGCAGCAAAAAGAAACCCAAACTCTAACTTTTTTGTTATTAGCTGATAGTTGATAGGTTAAAAACATATCCATCATCATTTTCTAAAAACCAAAATAGTTTCCTCCATAATAAAACTTCCTTCAGTGCTATTTTACATTATTAAAGGAGCCTTTGAGAACATCTGTGTAATGCCATCATTCTATTTTATTCAAAAGCCTATCAGAAATGGACTTTGATTATATAGAATAGCACCATATGTACATATTTTTAAGCCTGGTCAGGTTGTAATATAAATAAAGGATTTTATTTGGTAACTGATTTTTTCATCAGGTCTTTAGTAATATATTTGTAATGTAGGAATTCTTCCCTCTTTTCTGATTTACTTGTTATATCCTACCTGACAGCCATATGAAGGTTGGAAAATGAAGAGGTAGATTGTTTATAATGGTGGAGATTCTATTTGGATCATCATTTTTTCTTTAAAAAACTTTATGTTTCATTATGTTTAAAAAAAGAGAATTGATTTTCGGATGTTCGTCCTAGGTTAGCAACTTAGGACTGTTTCCTGCAAACATACTGAATTATTCCTTTCACTCATTTTTTTTTATCAAGGATCAATATTTGAAATAATGTTTAAAAATTACTTTCAGTTTGCTTGCCAAGCATTTTTCTTCTCAAGAGAATGACAAACTAAGGATTAGAATAAAGATTTTGTAAGAAAAGAAATATCAGGCAGTGCCATCCAATAGAAAATACATTTATTTAGACATAATGCAGGTGACACTAAACTGGCAGGAATAGCCAACACCCCCGAAGACAAGCACAGGATTCAAAAAGATCTTGACAAACTTGAAAAATGGGCCCTATCCAACAAAATGGATAGGATTTAATGTGGAAAAAAAGCAAAGTTTTACATTTAGACAAGGAAAATCAAAGATATAAGTACAGATTAGGTGAGACCTGTACTGAGAGGGACCTTGGAGTCCTAGTGGATAATCACTTGACTATGAGCCAGCAATGTGAAGAAGCAGCCAAAAAAACTAATACAATCCTGGATTGTATAAAGAGAGGCATAGAATCAAGATCACACAAAGTATTAGTATCGCTTTATAAAACCCTAGTGAGACCACATCTGGAATACTGCAACCAATTTTGGTCACCACATTACAAAAAAGATGTCGAGACTTTGGAAAAAGTTCAGAGAAGAGCAACTAAGATGATCCAAGGCATGGAGACTAAAACATATGAAGAACAGCTGCAGGATTTTGGTTTCGCTTGTCTAAAGAAAAAAAAAAGAAATAGGGTGACATAATAGCAGTATTCTAGTATTTGAGAGACTGCCACAAAGAAGAGGGGGTCAAATTATTCTCCAAAGCACCAGAGGGCAGGACAAGAAACAATGGTTGGAAACTGGTCAAAGTGAGAAGCAACCTGAAATTAAGGAGAAAGTTCCTAACAGTGAAGACAATTAACCAGTGGAAAAACTTGCCTTCAGAAATCGTGGGTGCTCCATCACTGGAAGCTTTAAAGAAGACATTGGACAGTCAATTGTCTGAGATGGTATAGGTTCTCCTGCTTGAGCAGGGGGCTGGATGAAAAGACCTTCAAGGTCCCTTCCAGTTCTGTTCTGTTCTGTTCTGTTCTGTTCTGTTCTGTTCTGTTATGTTCTTTACTTTACTTTATTTTGACTTATATGCCGCCCTTCTCCTCAGACTCACGGCGGCTCAAAGCAAATAATACAAGTACAAAATATAAATTAGTTAAAATAATAATATACAATATAAAAAAACAATAAAATTATACCCACTCATACAACATACAGTCCCAATCAAAGGCCCAGGGGCAGAGCGCAGCTCACAAGCCCCAAGCCTGTCTGCATAGATGTGTTTTTTTATATATATATAAAAAATTTTATTAAAACAATCAACATTAAACATAAGATCATATTAAGAAGCAATCATCTTAGAACCTGAAATACAACACTAAGTATTAGTCTTTGTAAACGTCTGATTTGGTAAACATTCCTCACTCCTCACGTCAAGCCTCAACTTTACGCCTGTTACATTTTATTTGATTGGTGTTTCTCTTATATATAGTCTATCCACTGTTTCCAGTCTATCCCATATTGTTCATTCGAGCGATCCTTCAAATACGCCAAAATTTTCGCCATTTCTGCCAAGTGTATTACTTTCAGAGTCCAAACTTCAACAGGTGGTATTTCTGGCTTCTTCCAGTATTGTCCCACCAGCAGTCTAGCTGCTGTGACCAAATTCAGAATTAAATTCATCTCAGTAGTAGTGCAATCTTTTATGATCCCTAACAAAAGATCCTGAGGTAGAAATTCAATAACCTGAGGTAAACATTCAATCCACTTTTTCAATATTAAAGCAAACAACATTAAGCATAAGAGCATATTAAGAAGCAATCATCATAGAACATAAAATACAACATTTAAAAGTTTTTGGAAAGCTAGGAGGGAAGGAGCAGTACGAACCTCTGAGGGAAGTTGATTCCAGAGGGCTGGGGCAGCAAAAATTTATGGCAGAGTAAGATGTGCCTGCCTCTTTATTGCATCTTGATCTTATTGATATTATCATTCTTTTCATTTCTTATAGGGATTCTTCTACCTCAGTTTTACGTATTGGGATACTAGAAACTAGCTTTAAGAATCCATAGAGAAATTTTCTGATTAATTCCTGAACTTTCTAAGTATGACTTGGAAGGTGTCCTATCAGAAAACATCACATGTTGCCAATATTTCAGCTTATATTCTTCAAGTTTTCAGCTTTGATCTGATAACTGGAAACAAGCATTAAATGTGAAAAGTAATTTCTTGCATTCTTCACATCATTATTTTACTAAGCTGAGTCATGTGTTGGTTGTACAACCAGAACTTATATGCAATGGCTAGTTACAGCTTAACTATTGCCGAAGTATAGCCTTCTCTTTTTCTATATACTGTATTTCTAATTCAGCTTCTAAAAAAAAAGAACATTTATTTTTATCACACTGGTCTTCCAGAATCTTCCTTGAGAGGAAAATTCTTGACTCTTCTTAATTTGGAGGGGATCATGATGTAGCTTTCTATTATATCTAAACATGATAAAACTAAACAAAAGTGTGCCTTTTAATATGGAATTTATTAATAATTAATTGGGAATTATTTTAATTACAATTATTTCATTGGTGTATGAAATAAGATATGAGTTATGCTGAGACCATATAATGATTGATAGTGGCTTTTGCTCTTTAGAGAAATGTTTAATTTCACAAAGTTTTACTATATTTGAAACAGCTAGTGAACAGAGAACTGCAGCAAGCCTTGCCATCTGGGAAAAATCAATTGATACACATGACTGGGGTTTCAAGTGAAATTAATGAGTCACATTGTCTGACATGCTTTTAAAGTAAGATTTAATCAATATATTTATTAATGGAGTTATTAATTTTCACAGAAATTGATTGATGCTGCTTGAGCTGCGGTTAATTTATTTGTTTTAGTACGATACTGTTCTTCATTGAATGGAAAATGATTTCCATTTATCCATAAACTGAATAAAGTGAACATTAGTGATCTATAAGATTATTTCAGACTATATGTGCAGATGTTAGTCAATATTTGGCTAATAGAGATTTTGTTATATTTTGTGATCTCTCAATCTTCTTGGTCATTATCACAGTTATTCCCCAGAAAAATGATGCTAATATGAAAAGCTTCTAACAAACATACATAGTTCTTTGTTTTGGCAAGTCACTAAAAAGAAAAAGAAAAGAACCTTTTGCTTTGATTCAAAGGTTTATTCACATGTATAGTTTTGGAAATATTGACTATGAAGTGGAAAAGGAAATATTAAATAAATGGTGCTCAAAGTACAGAGTTCACTTGGAGTAATAATTTTAGTAAAGCCAGTTTGGTGAGGTGGTGAAAGTGCTGGCCCAGAAAACAGGAGATTGAGTAACAGAACAGGATAATAGAGTTGGAAGGGACCTTGGAGGCTGTCTGGTTCAACCCCCTGTTCAAGCAGGGCACTCTATACCAGGGGTGTCAAATTGGCGGCCCCTGTGCCAGATGCGTCACACATAGACCACGCCCACAGCAAAGGCATAAAACATCACGATACATCACAATACATCATGTGACGTGATCGAGTTTGACACCTGTGCCCTATACCATTTCAGACAACTGGCTGCCCGATCTCTTCTTAAAAACCTCTGGTGATGGAGCACCCACAACTTTTGAAGGCAAGCTGTTCCACTAGTTAATTATTCTTACTGTCAGGAATTTTCTCCTTATTCTAGGTTGCTTCTCTCCTTGATTTCTATCCATCCATTGCTTCTTGTCTTGCCTTCTAGTGCTTTGGAAAATAGCTTGATCCCTTCTTATTTGTGGCAGCCCATCAAATATTGGAACACTGCTATCATGTCACCCCTTGTCTTTCTATTCATTAGACTAGACATACCTAATTCCTGTAACTGTTCTTCATATATTTAAACCTCCAACCCCCCCCCCAATCATCTTTGTTGCTTTTCTCTGCACTCTTTCCAGAGTCTGTGAGTCACAGAGTTACAGAGACTGTGAGCATTAGTCGCATATTAGGCATGAAACCCTGGGGCAGTCACTCTCAGCCCAACCTATCTCATGGGGTTTTTTTGTTTGGAAAATAAGATGAGTATTATTTATGTATTATTATTTGATTATTTCTTAAATTTCTATGCTGTTCACCTCACTGAAACAGCAACTCTGAGCAGCTTACAATATAATAAAAGGCAAAGTGCTAGAAAAAATAGTATATATATATTTGTTGCCTTATTTATAAAAATAATAAAGGCGGGATTTTTTTTAAAAAAATGCGATATCAGCTTTAAAAGCAATGTGATATGGTTTTAAAGATGAATGGACTGCCTTTTTGGACTATTTCCTGGATTCTAATTCTTACCTGGAAGGGAAGTAGGTCAATGAATTGAAAATAAAAGTTAAACTTGGTATGTTTTGGATTAAGCAAAGGGGAAGTCAATTGGGATAAGGCTAGGTTTTTTGTTTTGTTTTAAGAGTGGAACTGAAGCACACCTAGTTTTCATAGGTTACTCTGGAGAAGGATAAGTTTAAATATTTTTTCAGTTCTCTGGAAGATTTTTCTGCAAATTTGCATAGCGATCATCAAGGTTATTTCACACACATAAACCCATTTCATGTATTTAATATTCTGAAGAACTGAAAGTAAGGGAACAATTGGCTCAGAACATGAAATGTAAATGATACAAATCTTCAGGCTACTCAGGAGTAGCAATAATAGTTAAAAATATTGTAATATTTTCTACTACTGGATTCCCATAATGTAATCCACCATAGATCTTTTAAATAGTGAAAAGATCATGTATGGAGCCTATAGGATATCAAAACAGATGTGACCAATTAATGAAAGTTCAGATCATTTCTATGCAGTAAAGTATATAGTATGGTAAAGAAGGCTATATTTCCATAGTATTTGTTATACTATTCAAGTTCTTTGATGATAACCAATTTGAAAACTTGATGCTTGACACTAATTGTGTTTTAGAATCCTACTGAAGCAGTAATATATGTCTTTATCTTCCTAAAATAAGCATTGCAGAATGAAATTTGAATCTAATAAGGTATTTTTTATTTAGTATCACTTTTTCTGTTTTTGATTGAGTTATTGTAGCCCATAGGAACAATTGGAACTTGATGCTGTCAACATGTTTTAGATTATATTTATTATTTCTGACCTTTTTGCTAAAACTTAAGGGAGTAGTCTTTCAAAACTACTACTATTGCTGTGCAACACCAAGATGGCTCCAGTGGCATTCACAATCCTGCTTGCTTGTCAGTGTAATTAAATGGCATGCCTGAGGGTGTTATTGGCAATCATCTGACACTTATAAGACTTTATAGCAGAGTAAGTTCGTGTTACTGTGGCCAAATCATTGCAAGGTTTCAGCTAGATTAAGCAGTTAAAGACATATTAATTCTAAATAATTTCTTACTTGATACAATATTTTGTTTCTTATGGTCATTTGTTTTAATAATACACTGCTTATTTGGCTGTTGCCATTTATTGTTGTTCTGCTGCTATTATTTAAAATGAACAGAAAGGGTTTATTACCTTCCTGTGAAATTCAAACAGATTGAAGATAAAAGAACTAAAATGTTGTAAAATACTATGGTAGATCAGTTTAACTTTATTAAACTTTACTAAAAGTTATTTGGGGTATCACTGACTCTGATTCATTAGATACTGAGATGATAGGCTTCTTTTCATGGTAAATGAGTACTTCCCTTTGTACATTATGGAAACTTTGTGGTGGAGAAGAATGAAAATAAATTAGCCAAAAATTCATAGTAGACAGCAAGGGAATGTACCACCCTGTTTCATTATAGGTACACATATGAATGAATATTCCAAGCAAGCATGGTTGTTGGCTTGCTCTTTCTAAGATCGTATAATAGAATATAAAATGTGATTTTGAGTTATGAACATGTAATTATTTCATTATGTGGGATGGCAATATTAAGTTAAGCAATTTAGATGTATATACCACTTCACAGTGCTTCACAGCCAAGCAGTTTATAGAGTCAGCATATTGCCCCCAACAATCTGGGTCCTCATTTTAGCAACCTCGAAAGGATGGAAGACTGAATCAACCTTGACCCGGTGAGAACTGAACTGCCAAACTGTAGGCAGCTGCATTCTAACCAGTGCACCACCATGGCTCTATATAAGTAATTTGAAAAATCAAGAAGGATATGTAAAATGTTCCATATTAAGTAGTCTTTGTCTTTGGAAAATTATGTAAGTTCTAATAAATGGAAATGTAAGCATCCTATTCTGATAACATACAAATTCTTTCTTGTCAGGAATGTAAAATCAATTTTTCCAATTTATGATTTATATACAAAGCATTACAACTCATGCACATAAAGCAATAAAGAACATTTTTATCAGTAATAAAAAATTTGTGAGAAATTAGCTTTCTAATAATGCTTCCAGGTATTGGGTATAGAGTACTGAACAAATTAAGGATTGTCCAGTACTGTGATTATCCAAATGTATGTGATTATTCAATAAAAATGTCAAAATCGAATACCATGTTTACAGCAACATTTCAAATTTACAAATAATTAATAATCTCACAAAAATGTATATTCTTCTTGCCTTTGGTTTGCTAGCTTAAACTGAATATGAAGGGTAAACTGGAAATTAATTATAATTGGTTGACTGTTCTGGTTCCGCATTGTCAAAGTCTTCTTGAATACCTGCAAGAAAATAATTCATGGGAATAAGATTATATATATATGTGAAGTCACCCTGAATCATTCCATTGTTGTTTGAAGGACTTTTCATTGACCATAACCTATTTGACTGCTGTCATATGGGTTGAGAAATAGATGTTTTTCTATCTGCTAGTCTAGGGCTGAGAGAGAGTGACCGGCCTCAATTTTCTCATTTACTTAGTAAATGAGTTTATCTTCTAACAGTTTTGAAGCAAAACTTTGTGTCTTAGACAGGACTAGAACTCAGTGATTTCTCTAATTCTAGCCTGGTGCCTTAACCTCTACACCAAACTGGCTCTATATCATCTATATGTACCTCTTAGAAATAGCCAGCATTGGAATCTAGAACTCTATGCTATAGCTAATATTAATGTGTACTTTTGTATCCATGAAGGCACAACTTGTCTTAACTTGACTATAATAATTATTAATTATAACAAAACATCATGGATTTCACTAAGAACATCTGAGCATTGACAAAATTTTCATCTGTCAATTGCAAAAGGCCATACTGCTTGAATTTGTATATATGCTACTAACCTAAAAAATTACTTAATACATTCAGTAAATTCCACTAAAAATGGAACTTACTAAATGTACAGGAAACAAAAAGTGAACATTGTAGTAAGGTAATAAAAACGTAATCAAATTGCTGGCAAGAAAACTCATTACATGGTTCATTTCTACAAAACCTACATAGGAAAGTAGATAAAGATAAAATCAGGCAATGGAATGGAATATTAAAAAAACATACAAACATACAACAGTTGATTTTGCTGTGCAAAGAAGAGTTATTTGAACTGACAGAACAATGATTCACTGGAACGTTTGTGAAAATTATCATGTGCCAATAATGAAAAAACTCTGGGAATATATAGTTGAAGAAATAGTCAAAAATGAGCACGCTAAAATATTGCAGGATTTCTGAATACAGATAAATAAAATTTTTGACTCATAACGCCTGAAATAACTCTCGTTGAAAAGAAGGAAGTATGGTTAATTTATGGGGCAATAACTGGATAGTAGAATAGAAGACAACCGATTGGAGAATATCACAGAAGATCAAGATCTGAAAATCAAAACTGAAAGGTTATGGCATAAACCAATCATGGTGGTCCAATTGTTATCAGGACATTGGGTGCTATACCGCCCCCCAAAAAATGATGGTATTTATAAAGCCTGCCCATTGCCAAAATTTCCATCTGTCATTTGCAAAAAGCCACACTGCTTGGATATACGTATACTATTAGAATATACTACTCCAATACATTATGATCTCCTGGGTCCTTGGGAAGAACTCAGTTATGAAAACTAATAACAGCTAAAGAACTTGCATCTGTGCTTTACATTGTTCTGAATGGAAAATAATAATGCAAAAAGCAGTCTGAACATCTGGCTGACTTTGTGACCAACCACAATAGCGTCTTAGATGATACCTTTAAGATCATCAAACAATAACCTACCTACCCCAAGTCCTTGAGAAGT